>ML798942.1:97454-124898 GCA_009831015.1 Picea engelmannii | reverse complement strand
AAGTATGATGGAGGTAATGTTTTCTTAGGTAATGATTCAACAACCAGAATCATAGGAAGAGGAAGGGTCAAGTTGAGACTCATAGATGGAAGGATTAGAACACTGCCTGGTGTTCTACACATCCCAGGTATGGCCAGAAATTTTATTTCTATAAGCAATATGGAAGATGCAGGGGTAAATGTTTTTTTTGAAAAGGGAACTTGCAGGATGGTTCAAGGAGCAATGGTGTTGATGAAGGGAGTTCGGTTTGGAACTCTGTATAAGCTGCTAGGAAGCACTATTAGTGATGGGTGTAATAGCTCCATTGTTCCTGATATTGGAGTTGAAGAAGAAATAACTCCTACAGTCTCTGGAGAAAAGGTTATGTTGTGGAATCAAAGACTGGGGCATATCAGAGAGAAGGGTCTTCAACTACTACACGGTAAAGGTATGGTTGAAGGTATGTCTAAATTCTCTCTGGATTTTGATTTATGTGAACATTGTCTATATGGGAAGCATAATCGGGTAAGATTCCCCTCTGGTGCAATGAGGGAAGAAGGAATTTTACAACTAGTTCACAGTGATGTTTTTGGACCTGTGTCAGTCCCATCATTGGGAAAATCTGTATACTATGTCTCATTTATAGATGACTTTTCGAGGAAAACTTGGATATATTTCCTCAGGAAGAAATCTGAAGTCTTTGACAGGTTTAAAGAGTTTAAGGCTCTTGTTGAGAATCAAACATAGAAAAGAATTAAGGTGTTGAGAACAGATAATGGCGAAGAGTTCTGTGGGAATGAATTTGAAGAATTCTGTAAGAAGTGCGGTATAGCAAGGCATAAGACTACTCCATATACACCTCAGCAGAATGGAGTTGTAGAAAGGATGAACAAGACGTTGATGGAAAAAGCAAGGTGCATGCTCAGTGGTGTTGGGTTAGGGAAAGAATTCTGGGTAGAGGCAGTGGGTACTGCATGTTCTCTGGTCAACAGATCACCCTCATCAGCGTTGGGTGACAAGACTCCACAAGAGGTATGGACTGGTAAGGAACCTTCTCTCACACATATTAAGGTATTTGTCTACAATGCATATGTTCATGTTCCAAAGGAAAACATGAGTAAGATGGATAAGAAGGATGAAAAATGTATCTTTATTGGATATAAAGATGGTCTCAAAGGTTATAAGCTTTGGAACCCATAAACTAAGAAGGTAGTGTATAGCCGAGATGTGGTATTTAGAGAAATGAAGGATGTTGTTAAACAGGAAGTCCTACCAAGTAAGGAAGAACCAGAGAAGATAGAGTTTAATTTAAAGGATGATGAAGAAGACTCTACAAAAGAACATGAATAAGAAGAATAAGATCCTCATACTCCAGTATTGAGGAGATCGGATTGAGAAAGAAGGCTACCGGAAAGGTATAGTCCATCTGATTTTCACTCAAATTTTGCTTTTTCTATTACTGATGATGATCCTAGAACTATCATGGAGGCAGTGGATTAAGAGGATGGAAATATCTGGAAAAGGGCCATGGAAGAAGAAATGGCATCTTTGGATAAGAATGAGGCGTGGGATCTAGTGGAGTTGCCAACTAGAAGAAAGCCCATTGGCAGAAGATGTGTATTTAAAAAGAAGATGAATTTAGAAGGAAAAGTGGAGAAATACAAAGCTCGGTTAGTAGTAAAGGGTTATTCCCAGGTTGAGGGAATTGATTTTGGTGATATTTTTTCTCCTGTTGCCAAGTTAACCTCTATAATATTTTTTTTATCTGTTGTTGCTGCATTTGATTTTGAAGTAGAATAGATGGATGTGAAGACAACATTCCTGCATGGGGATTTGGAAGAAGAAATCTTTATGAAGCAACCAGAGGGTTATGTTGTGAAATGAAAGAAGGAGCTGGTATGCAAGCTGAAAAAGTCCCTGTATGGTTTAAAACAATCACCAAGGATGAGGTATCAAAAATTTGATACTTATATGCTGGGACTTGGCTTGACAAGAAGCAAAGAGGATCACTGTGTGTATTCTAAATTAATTGGTGATCATTTGATTTATTTGGTCTTGTATGTGGATGACATGTTGTTCATAGGAAACAACAAAGAGATTATCCAGGATGTGAAAACTCAGTTGTCCTCTAAATTCGACATGAAGGATCTTGATGCTTCAAATTTCATTTTGGGCATGGAAATTAAAAGAGATTGAAAAAAGAGGAAACTCTGGTTAAATCAGAGAAAATATGTCGGGACAATATTGCATAGGTTTAATATGCATGAATGTAAACCGGTCAAGATTCCTATTCTTGTTGGTGTAAAGTTATCTGCGGATCAATGTCCCAAGACACATGAAGAAGAGGAGGACATGTCTCATGTTCCATATGCGAGTGCAGTTGGCAGTTTGATGTATGCAATGGTTTGTACTAGACCAGACATTGCACATGTAGTGGGAGTTTTGAGCTGGTATATGTCAAAACCAGGGAAGGAGCATTGGACAACAGTAAAAAGGGTTTTCAGGTATTTGTGTGGCATTGCTAGCTATGGATTGTGCTACGAAGGAAGATCGAGATTAGACAAAGTGGTCGATATACATGGCTTTGTGGATGTATACCGGGCTGGAGATTTGGATCGTAGGAGATCTACAAGCGGGTATGTGTTTAACATGTTTGGAGGAGCAATAATTTGGATGAGCAAAAAACAGGCTGTAGTGGCACTTTCAACTACATAATATGAATACATGGAAACCACTCATGGAAGTAAGGAAGAAATATGGTTACAAAGATTGTGTTCAGGTATTGGGTTGGTACAAAAAGCTATAAGGATAGAGTGTGACAGTCAGAGTGCAATTTTTCTGGCTAAGAACCCTGCTTATCATTCAAAGACAAAGCACATTGATGTTCAATATCACTTTGTGAGAGACATGATTGAAGAAAAGAAAGTATCACCGATGAAGGTGGACACTTTGAAGAATGTTGCAAGCTCATTAACAAAATCTGTTAGCACTGAGAATTTCTCTTGGTGTAGAGGATCCATGGGCATTGTTGCCCTGGATTTTTGACTATGTAACCCTGTAACCCCCTGTATGCAAAGAAAACAACAAGTGGGAGAATGTTAGGTATGTGTTATATTATTTGCACGAGTAGTAGTGTCTGAGCATATGCGTTGGGCGTGCAAGGGGGTTATAGGGGGGTGCAGGGAGCAGTGCCCTCGAAATTGTTTTTTCTGCCTCGAAAAATGTGACACCTACCTGGGGAAACGTGTCATGTATTTAGGTGGTTTTTTCGACACACGGTTTTTGCCGATGGTTTTCTATTTTCGGTTAATGAATTAGGGTTTTGGACTAATCCAGGTGATTGGGTTAGGGTTTTGGATGTCGCTGGCTCCTATATGTATATTGTATTGTAAACAATGTAACACAATGAATGAATATAATATATGCTGGTTTTCCAGGGGAAAAATATTTGTGTAATGTTTGTATCTTCCATTGTATCTTTTCTATTATTTTCTGAATATCTGTTTATAGTATACATTGTACATGGTTAGAATTTACAGCCTCTAGCGCACCACCACCCGGTCCTCTCTCGGGTGGAGGTCCCCCACCAGCTATTTGGACTCGGAGGCAACCGCCCAGTCATCATCGCATATGCTACTGCTACTCTCTGGACCACGATCTGCCACACCAATGGGATTCCCACGCACTGCTCCAGGACTCCCTCATCCTGAATCCATGACCACATGCCCTTGGGCACTCCCTGTAGCACCGCCTCCAGGCGATGACGAATGTCCTCAAACTCTCCTTCGGCCTCTGCCGGAGGAGCATGTGAAGGGCCTGCCCCCGAATAATCAAAACGACACCCCTGACCTACTCTCCCCCCCTTAGCTAGTCCCACAACACCCTCATCTCGTTGTCGTCTCTCCCCGACCAGTGGCTCTCCTCGTGGCGGTCTCACTGGCTCTCTGACCAGCTCAACCTCCTGGCCACGTGGTCCCACATTTGCACACACAACACAAAAATGATAGCATAAGTGTCCATCCACACATAAAACTATATATACTATACTATCTAACTCATCAAAGAAAATACATCCACATACCTCTCCGGTCGAACACCTCACCAGGCGGAAGCACCATCTCTGGGTCCTCCAGGAAGTCTATCCCACTGTAAGGGTACTGGAGAATAATTTGTTGCATTTGACACCACACTTGTGAAATATCAAGCGTAAAATAGTGCCCCCCCTCCCCACCACCGTGGAAAACCAAGATTTCCCCCCATCGCCTCAGTCGCAGCTCTCGCATCCTAGGTGCACCCAAAAGCACTCTAGGGTGCAGCATCAACACCCGCTCTAAGAACCACACCACCAAGATAGACCCAAAGGTGAACTCCCCTGAGTCTGTAGCATGACATCTGTCAATCTGCCCTACCACCTTGGCATGCAACATCAAGCCCCAGGAAAAATGATCACCCGCCAGTGCCCTCTGCATCACCCTCAACTGACCCCCACTGATCTGCTGAGTCGCAAGATACCCATATACTCTCACTATCATCGCTACCATGCAATGATGTACAAGAGCATCCATCGCCCCAATACTAACCATAGAACCCGACATGAAGTTCTCCCCTAGACAGTACCTCCGGGCTAGGGTAACCAACTGCCCATCCCCCAGTAGCACAGGATCTGCCGGTAACGGAGTTCCCCAAAAAGGGAGCCCAGTCCGAAAGTATTTATCCTCCACTGCTGTGAAGGCTAGATCCTGACCCTACATCATGAAGCAATGTCGATCCAGATCCAACATCCTAATGAGGAACTGCAGTAAAAATTCCTAGGACCGTATCAGGGGGCACTCAAAGAACTTCAACAACCCACAAGCTACCAAAGTATCACGGACCGTCAGCTCCTCATTGGTCACTGCCTCCCTCAGGCGTGACCAATCCCTCTCCCTCTAGTGAACCAACATCATCTAGACTGGTAACCTGCATCCACATAGAAAGTACTCGATCAACACACATCAACAGTAAAAACATCTGCAAAATCGCCCAAAATCAACCAAATCAAGTTTTTACACTTTTCATCTTTGCCTCCAAGGTGTAGCTGTTTTTCCCCACAGGCACACACATATGCGTGCCTGTTTATCCCACAGTCGCAGACTCATGCATGCCTATCGGTGACACATGGGCACACACATGCACCCCTGTCACATAAAAAACCTCGCCTTAGGGAACGCCTATTGGTCACACAGTTGCACACACATGCGCACCTGTTAGGAACACAACCGCGCATGCATGCGCAACTGTGACCCACACAGGCGCGCACTCCATGCACACTTATTCTCCTCCCCTACGCGCCCCCTTGTGTGGCTGTCCAAAATACAGTCGTGCACTCATGCGTGGGCATCCCTTGATCGCCCACGCACTAGTGGGCCCACACTCACTAAAACCCCCTGTACAACCCCCATACAACCCTGCCCAAAAAACAAACCCCTAAGTCCTATGCAGGAGGATACAACAACTAACCTGAAACTCACGGATCCTGGAATGACTGTCTCGATCACCTGGAATCTCCAAATCTCCTCTCAAATTTCTCGTCCACTCACTAAGATAGAAGGTACAAATGAGGTGGCATTATGGGCCCTACAACTATATATAGTCCATTTTGCCAAACTTCCATACTGAATTCCGGGAGCTCCGAATGTCCATTTTTCGATCCGTCTTTAGCCATGGCATCAGAATACCCCCACCTATACAATCATATTCCCCGGGCCACTTTCCACTCCTAGCCCTCGGGGAGATTTTTTTACCATACTCACACTCAGGTACGCATGCTCACATACACATCTTGTTGAATAACCGTTAAATTTTTTTTATCTTCAGATATTGTTCACGTCGGGTATTCGATTTTCATGTGTGCAGGTACTAGGTCATCCTCCATCCATGCTACCTTTTTAGGTATATCATCGATACTGGCATCCAGTCACTCCCTCTGAATATCATTTGCATCTCCAGTAACACACTCTGACATTTACCTATAGGGTCCATATGTCTGGCTCTGCAGTATCGTCACCTCCACTACATTTTGGTACTGTCACCTGGTAAACCTCTTCCCCACATGAGTTGTCCCATTCATAGTCTCCCTTGGCATTTCGACACTCATGCTGCTTTTACCCTTTAGAGATGGGAGTCCCGTTAGTTTTACGCATTTTTCAAGAATCAGCCCCATACTCCTTCTCCTCATTTTGCTAACTTACCTAATGGACTCCCAGGTTACCTCATCATGGCTCTATGTTGACTGCACTTCCGCAATATCATTCACCAACCACTTCATCCACCATCAGTTTGCCCATCTGCAGATTGTCCCCCATACATTTACCTAATACAAAAACCTGCCTATGGGCCCCCCATCCTCCACTTATGTTTCCAAGCACCTTGCGCCATCATCAGGCCAAGCCATCTTACATTGGGGCACCCATTTCTGTATCTTCACAAACATCCTGAACCATTCTTTATTCTTTCAACAATTGTACAAAACCCCTTTTCCCGCATTTACATAGCTTTCTGTTGTCGCCTTTAGCGACCTTCCCTTTTTTTTCGGCAAAGAAACCCTTGTCGCCCTTGGTTGGGGCATTTTCTCACTTCCTCTCCTCAATGACATTATCCATCAAAACCGAGTATCGTATAGTCCATACACCTTTTTATCTTTGTGTTTGTCCATTTTTGTCACGCCTCTGGCACACCTTACCCTCGTCTAGTCGTCCCCTTGACACTAGAGCCAGTTTTGTAGTTTCTTCCACTTTACACATCTCCCCAACCAAGGGAAGTCTTGAGTCTTACCACATATTGACTTCATCCATGTACCTCATTTGTTCCTGCTCTCATCCAGTAGATTTCACGAAGCCCTTTGCTTCTTGGAGTCACGTCTCCCTTTCTGTCGACATCAACACAGTTTCCAGAAGGGCGACAATATCTTGACTCTCATTACCGTTACAATGAGGAGTCTTGGACGACATAGGGAAAACCACCATTGTTCCTTTCTTTCGTTGATCCCCCTAACATTTGACTTCAAAAACTATTTCATGTTATGGTGGGTCTTACTTTGTGACTATTTCAGTTGTTTTATTTAGTCGAAGACCTCTGGAAATTGATAGACTATCAATGTCTGTACGTTATCGAAACTTCTCACATGTGTCCTTATCCTTTTTTCAGAGTTTTTTTCACCATCAAAAGTGTCCTTAGCCATTATCAAACTACCCCCAAGGGCACTGCAATCATCTACACAAACACACAATTTCAGTTACTGTATCACACATTTTTTGAGTTACACGACATGAGCATGGGGCATGCCCACCTCGTTTGTACACAATTTTCTTTTTCCACACCTCGGGAAAGGTTTGGATCTTACAGGTTCCCCTCTCCTTCGAATGGATCGCTCTTGACAATCCCCACAACGATCTTTCTTACAAAGGTACTCTCAGTAGAAGAAACATTGATCAATTTCAGCTATATGTATGCTCCTAACCTCATCCATCAGGGGGTGTTTGTTATCACCAGAATTTCATCCGCAAATGGTTACAGGAATCCAACATCTTCAAGACACATATTAGTTCACCCATGGACCAAACATGCATTTCCAAAAGGCCCAAAACTAATTGTCTGGTATAAAAGTCTCAGGAAGAAAATTTTTGACCAGTCAAGCCTTAAGTCGAGTTAGAAATAATTGTCTCAACCAGTCAAACCTTAAGTCGAGTCGAAACAATTAAATGAGTCAACTTGAATAACTAAATGCAAGGAGAAAGGATCAAAGTCGAGTGTTTCAATAAAATGCAGTAGATATCAAGAATTCTGGTATAAACATCTCAACAAGAAGTTGAAATCAAAAAAATTAAAGGTCGAGGTCAAACAAAATTCAGTAGATATCAAGAAGTATGGTATAAACATCTCAGCAATAAGTTGAAGAAGCCGAAGTTGAAAAAGTCGAAGGAAAATTAAGTTGGAAAATACAAGTCGGCCAAAACAAGTCGGGACGACCAAAGTCGAATTACAGAAGTCGTTTTTCTTCTAAATCGAGTCGGTCCAAGTAGAAGTGAAGTAAATCACCTCGAAGGTCGAAGTCAAAGAAAATTGAGTCGGGAAATACAAGTCATCTAAAGAAAGTCGGGTGAACAAAGTCAAATTACTCAAGTCAGTTTTCTTCTAAGTTGAGTCGGTCCAAGAAATAAGTAAACTAAATTTCCCCAAAGGTCGAAGTCGAAGTAAACTTAAATCAAGTCGGGTTGAGGTTGAAGAAATTTGGGTCGACCGAAATCGAATTACTCAAGTCAAATTTCTTCTAGTTGAGTTGACCAAAATATGTTTGTTGGTCGAATAAAGAATAAAATACGAAAAAGGGTGAGACCAAGTCGAATCTTTAGTGACTAGCAATTTGAAAGGGAGCCGATTTTAATATCCACCATCAAGTAAAATGTTTACAAGTTGAGTTTAACTAGTCACCAACAAAGGAAATATATAGAGGTCTATTTAGACATTTATGAAAAGGTAAAATGTGTTGAAATCAATCTGGCATCCGACGCTGGAAGGAAAATCTGGGCAAGTTGATTTCAAAGAACCGCCTATACCGACCACCTCACACATTTTCTTGAAAAATTTATTGTTGTCGGCTAATTAAGTATGTTTTGCACAAATTATCTTGATCAGTGTTGCATGTTGATGCTATGATCAAATTATTAGAAGAATTAAAATTTGATCACAGAGCTTATCCTCTAACCTAACCTTCTATCAAGATAGCATATTGTCTTAGTACAACAGACAGGTTGAAGAAAATACTCGTCACTTGAGTGAAGGAGACCTGGAATAAAAGCAAGCACTCACTCTTGAGGACAAGGCTCTAGGTTTGATTAATCAATATTCAAAGGTACACATGACAAGATGATGACTTTAGTTGAGATAGAAATCGTCGTAAAGTATTATACTTGATAGCATGTGAGAATATAGAGGTAAATAGTTTTTTTGATATGACTAACACTTCTTCTAGGAGAAACCTCATGTGTTAGTTTCAGATTGCCATGGAAGAATGCTTGGTCACAACACTATGAGAGTGTTGACCTCATTTCGTATTGTATTCCTTACCTTTAATCTTTGCTTCAGATAAATTATAAGTGATAGCTCTAAAGGAGCTAATGTGATGATTTTTTATGCTATTGCTTTATATTATCAAGAAGGATATTATTCTTGCTTGTTTTTTTGTTGACCTTACTCCAGGTCACATGAGGAATCTATAGCGAAGGTTGCAGAAGGCAACGTGCTAAAGAAGAGACCGTAAATGGAGCAATCATCATTGGAAGAGAAGAAGATGACTTTCATAAGTTATAGGTTCACTCAGAAGCTACCATGACCCACGACATTGAAGAATATTGGCATTGAATATTAGCTCACTTCAACTACAAGGTGCTACCATACATATGCAAAGCGGTCACAGGTTTACCAGAACGCAAAGGTGACCATGAAGGTGTATGCAATGGATGTGCACAAGGGAAGAACATCAAGAACCCATTTCTGAAGAGGGACAACAAGACAAAAGGAGTCCCATAACTCATCCATTCAGATGTGTGTGGCCCAATGCCATCATCCTCCATTAATGGGTATGCATACTATGTATCATTCATTAATGACTATTCTCGTAAAAGACCTAAATATATTTGAAGTGTTCAACAAGATCAATGAATTGAAAGCCTTTATAAGAGAACCCTTATGTAAGAAAGATTAAGATACTCAGGTCAGATAATGGAGGAGAATATACCTCAAAAGAGTTCATGAATATCTGCAAAGATGTTGGGATCAAGATCCCCAACAAAACGGTGTGGATGAATGGAAGAACATAAGCATTATGGAAGCTGTAAAGACCATGATTCACGATCAGGATCTTCCTATGTGCTTATGGGCAGAAGCAACAATTTATGTGCAAAACCGATTATCCCATTGTGCACTTGGGTTCAAGACCCCTGAAGAGATGTTTACTGGAAAGAAGCCAGAGGTAAGCCATCTCAAAATATTTGGTTGTCCAGTGTTTATTCATATACCAAAAGAGAAAAGAAACAAGCTGGAACCCTCCAGAAAGAAAGGAATATTCGTGGGATACTGTGAGGTCTCCAAGGTCTTCAGAATCTACATACCTGGTCACTGCCATATTGATATTAGCAGGGAAGTGACCTTTGATGAAGAAGCAACACTTAAGAAATCGAGAAGATGCCATCTTGAAGAAGTATATGAAGAGGAACCTGTAAATCCTAGGATTGCAGAATCCGTGAGGGAAGTTCCCAGAGCTGCATAACCTGTAAGGGAAGTCGTAACTTTCCCTGATGAGGAGGCTCCTGAAGACCATGATATAATAGAAGTTCAAGAACCTCCTCAAATGACCTTCTCCCATAAAAGAAATCCTTCTTGGGCAAGAGAGCTCATTCAAGATGGAGAGAAGTATGGTGTTTCAGAAGGAACCACAAGACAGGTGAAACGACCAAAGCCATTCTCTAGTTACACGGCTTTGATGTGCAATATACTCGATGAAGAACCTGCATGCTTTGAAGAGGCCATTCAAAAGAAGGAATGGGCAGATGCCATGATAGAGGAATACCAATCCATAATAAATAATGATGTATGGGAAATAATTTCCAGACCAAAAAGCAAGGATGTGGTATCATCAAAATGGCTCTTCAAAATAAAACAGGCTGCTGATGGAAGTATTGAGAAATATAAAGCAAGATTTGTTGCTCGTGGCTTTTCCCAGAAGGAAGGTATTGACTATGAAGAGACATTCGCTCCTGTGGCCAGATACAATTCGATAAAAACCATTATAGCTCTTGCTGCCAAGATGAAATGGAAGCTACACCAGATGGACGTGAAGATAGCTTTCCTGAATGGTGTTATTGAAGAGGAACTGTATATAGAACAATCCCAAGGATTTGAGGTTGAATACATGAAGTCTCATGTCTGTCGATTGAATAAATCCTTATATGGATTGAAGCAAGCTCCCAGAGCTTGGTATGGTCATATAGACAATTTCTTGACGAGCTTGGGCTTTACCAAGAGTAAAGTAGACTCAAATCTCTACTTCAAAATTATGGATAATGAACCAGTAATATTACTATTGTATGTGGATGACTTATTATTAACTGGAGAAGAAAATCTCATCGTTGAATGTAAATAGAAACTTGCCGCAGAATTTGAAATGAAAGACCTTGGCCTAATGCATTACTTCTTAGGTCTTGAGGTATGGCAGAGTCCAGAAAGAATCTTCCTTAACCAGGGGAAGTACACGGTCGAAATCTTAAAGAGATTTGACATGCTAGAATGCAAGTCCATGAATACTCCCATGGAAGAAAAGCTGAAGCTACTGGTCGATACTTCATCAGATTTGATAGATGACACACTGTACAGACAGATTATTGGATCACTGATGTACCTGACGAACACTAGACCAGACATCTGTTTTGCAGTGAACGCCTTGAGTCATTTTCTGGTAGATCCCAGACGTGTTCACCTAGTGGCTGCAAAACATGTGATGAGGTACCTTAAAGGTACAATGGATTATGGTCTCAGCTATGATGGAGATCATGACTTCACATTGAGTGGATATACTGATGCAGATTGGGCAGGAAGCGTTGCAGACAGAAAAAGCACTTCCAGATGCTGTTTCAGTTTGGGATCAACCATGATCTCGTGACAGAGTAGGAAGCAATCCAGTATTGCTCTCAGCATTGCGGAAGTAGAGTACATTGCTGCATGTTCTACTAGCTACGGAGCTATATGGCTTCGAAAGTTGCTGACAGGCCTATTTGACTTGGAGATGAGAGCAACCACGATTCTATGTGATAACCAGAGCTGCATAAAGATGACAGAGAATCCTGTATTCCACGACAGGTCGAAGCACATAGATATCCGCTATCATTTCATCCGCGACATGGTACAGAGAGGAACCTTGAAGCTCCAGTACATTAGCATGGATGAATAGGTTGCTGACGTGTTGACTAAGCCTCTATCTTGTGTAAAGTTTGAACACTTTTGAGATAAGCTTGGTATAGTCCGAAAGGACCCTCCCTAAAAGGGGGAGTATATATATTTTCCTTGCTTCTGACCTCGCTGTTAGACGTAAAGCAAGATGAGTCATTGCTTCTGACCTCACTATTAGACATAAAGCATGACACTGTGTGTTCCTTACTTCTGACCTCGTTATTATATGTAAAGCAAGATGAGTCATTTCTTCTGACCTCCCTATTAGGCGTAAAGCATGACGCTGTGTGTTCCTTGCTTCTGACCTCGCTGTTAGACGTAAAGCAAGATGAGTCATTTCTTCTGACCTTACTGTTAGACGTAAAGCATGACGCTGTGTGTTCCTTGCTTCTGACCTCAATGTTAGACGTAAAGCAAGATGAGTCATTGCTTCTGACCTCGCTGTTAGACGTAAATCATGACGTTGTGGATTCCTTGCTTCTGACCTAGCTGTTAGACGTAAAGCAAGATGATTCCTCGGTTTTGACCTCATTGTTAGACATAAAGCGAGATGTTGATGTGTTCCTTTCTTTTGACCTCGTTGTTAGACGTAAAGAAAGATGATTCATGCTTCTGACCTCGCTGTTAGACGTAAAGCATGACGTTGTGATTCCTCGCTTCTGACCTAGTTGTTAGATGTAAAGAGAGATGATGATGTTCCTTGCTTCTGATCTAGTTGTTAGACGTAAAGCAATATGTGACTGAATCTGAGCTACCAGCTTAACAACTGTGACATTGAGCTAGTGTAGTACTGCCAGCCTAGTGCTGTGATGAGGTATCATTTTTTTACTGATACATATTTGATGCAGATGATGATAGCATTCTTTCGAGAATGATGATGTTGTTGATGAAGAAAACTTTCGATGACTCGTAAATATGCTAGCCAATGTTTCAAGATGACATTGACGATACTATCCTCCTGATGCCACTGATGATGCAGACTTCTCTTGCCTAATGCTGATGAAGAATACCCTTCTTGTTAAGGGGGAGTGTTGAAATAATGTAACTACGAAGAGAATTCTTATTATTATTGTTATTTTATTATTAGGATTAATCCCCATTGTGGATTAATCATGTCAGTAATTGTATAAGGACCAAATCCCATTTTGCGGATTGGTCATCGGACAATTATAAAGGGCAGAATAAGAAGTCGGCCCCAGTAGTTATTATTGAGGACCCATAATTAATTAAAGGTGGGTTTACCCACCCAGAGTGAGAGGTCGGCCCTGCTAGTGAAACCCTCTCACACGTGCCAGTCTTGTATATATAGGAGGCTAGCGCCTCACTTCTAACACACAACTCACTTGCTCATTCTCTTATGAGGCAAGCTACAATTACCAGTTGGAGAGAGGAGAAGAAGAGTGGTGCATCTCTTGGGGAGGACTATCTGTATTGGTTTGAGTTATCTCTTGAACATTGTATAAGCTATTTATGATAAGGAAGTTTTTGCTGGGTTTTCTTCCCCTAGAGGGTTTCCCAGGATAAATGTTTTGTATCTTGTGAATGTGTATTTCTCAGTGATCTTGTTCTTATGATGCTCTTATCTATTGAAATGCAAAGAACTATAATAATGGCATAAGCATTAACATGTGTTCGGGATGACTAGGAGACCACTGCCAAATGTTGTATGTCTAAAACAAACACTGCTAAAAATAGAATCTCATTGCATGTCAATGATATCATACTCATTGGATTCAATATTCTGTGAGGGTTCTAAATATGTAATCATAATTGACATGCAAGCCCTAATACTCCATCTGCTAAAAATAGAAAATACTCACATATTATCCCAAAAAAGGCTCACTAGACTTAGAATGTCTCTAGGATCAATACTGTAAGCTTAGAATCTTGATCTGAAGCCCATAAATCAACCTTCTAAAAATAGAAAGTTCATGCATGATCCTCGAAAGAAGTGTCATTGGGTTCAGAATCATGCAAGGACCAATACTGTATGCTCAAACTTGACATGCAATTCTTCGGTCATCGTCTCCTAAAATGTAGGGCACTTGTTAATAATAGCAATCTCTCTCAAATCCATGTGAAACTGTGCTAATCTATCTCTACAACAAAATTCACCACAACACCAATTTTGTACCTGTCTCTAAAGGGAACCAAACCTTGGCTCAAAAAAATGCTCAATCTGGGTCAACTGTCTGAATTCCAGCCAAAATAGGTTATGCTGGCTCTTAACCCTATGGATATCCAAGTGCGAAAATCTAAGGGTTAACACCAAGGCAATGACAATGATCCTAACAGAATGTGTAGAAATCCCAATACAAAGGGGACCCACCTATAATGATAAGTTAAGCTTCACAACACAATTCATTAGACAACATCACATCAAATAAATACTGTAACATTCTTCATAACATCAATTGACTTTACAATTTTTCCTAAGTATACCAAGGTAGGCCAATCTTACCCCTATTGAGTGTGCCAATGCCTAGGGCAACAAGTATTTCCTAAATTCCTAAGTTAGACATAGGCAAATGATGATTAATTAATCGAAAGGGAAGGGAAAAATTTATGAATTTGACCCTCAAAGCCATTTTTTTTGGATGGATTAAGGTATATAATTGGCCCAACTAGCCTTTTTGGCTAGGAATCTTCATTTTCTTTACAAAACCTTTGAGTGGGAGCTTATTTTCTTAGAGTTACCACTTCAACTCTTTTTTATTTGTCCCCTTTCTTTGTTTTTTCTAGTCCTTTTCTTTAGATAATGCCTTTTAGCATAGGATTTTAGGGGTTAGGCCTTTTAATGAAGTGGAATAACTCTAGCTTATTATTTTCTTTCATATATATTTTACCTCTTCACCTCTAGATTTTTCTTATTCTTTCACTATTCTTCAAATTATTATCCACAAGGAAACGACCTTGCTGAGTCTAACAAAATGTTTTTGATTTCCATTATTAAGAAAACTATGGGTGATAACAAGAAGAGTTGGGATAACAAACTCAAGTACACTCTTTGGGCTGATAGAATCTCGAAGAAGAATTCCATTGGACATAGCCCCTTTGAGTTGATATATGGGATGAGAGTTAATTTTCCTATTCATTTATAACTTCCTATGTACCACTTTCTTGAACGATTCGCTAGTGATAAAGAAGCCTTTCAAGCAAGAATTAATTAGCTATTCAAGTTGGATGAAAAAATAATGACAACTTTTGACCATTTGGTAGGCAATCAAGGTCAAGTTAAAAGAACTTTCAGTAAGAAGGCTAGGCTAATGCACTTTGAATCAAGTGATGTTGTGAAGAACAATGCAAGCCTAAGCAAAAAATAGCTAGAGGTGAAGAGCCAAAAGATAAATGAAATAAAATAACAAGATAGAGCTCTACCACTTCATTAAAATGACTAACCCCTAAATTCCTATGCTAAAAAATACATTATCTAAAGAAAAGGACTTGGAAAAGAAAATAAAATAAAGAAAGGGGATGAATAAGAAAAGAGTCGAAGTGGTAACTCTAAGAAAATAAGCTCCATCTCAAAGGTTTTGCAAAGAAAATGAAGATTCCTAGCCAAAAAGGATAGTTGGACTAGTTATAGACCTTAATTCATAAAAAAATAATGGCTTTGAGGGTCAAATTATTAAAATTTCCCCTTCCCTTTCCATTAATCAATCATCATTTACCTATGTCTAATTAGGAATTTATGAAATACTTGTTGTTCTAAGCATTTACACACTCAATATGGGTAAGGTTTGCCTACCTTGGTGTACTTAGGAAAAATTATAAATTTAATTGATGTTATGAAGTATGTTGTAGTCATTATTTGATGTGATGTTGTCTAATGAATTGTGTTGTGAATCTTAACTTATCATTATAGGTCGGTCTTCTCTGTATTGGGATTGGTGCACATTGCCTTGGGATCCATGTCATTTCCCTAGGATCCGTGACAACAGAGTGAATGATGACGAGGAAACCATTTCATCATGCATCATTTTCCACCTCAATTTCATGTACACTTGGTGCATCATGAAGTGTGTTTGGATTTTACAACACTATTCACTAGCACATGTGGGGGACAACGCCCTTTCTCTCTCTTCATTCTCACATGTGTATTTTTGAGATATATTGTACTTGTTCACATGTGTGGACACACTTTGGAGCTTTATTGCTACTTACATGTGCCTCTAGAGGATTCTAGAAGGGGGCACACTTCATTTTGACCTTTTCCCACACATGTGAGGGTTTATAGAGCCTTCTAGAGGAACACTCTTTCTCTCTCTTCACTCCACACATGTGGAAGGGATTTACTGCATTATTTTATGGTTTAGTTGATGGAGAACTTGACTTTGGAGAGCATATTTGACTCCAAACATGTGGAGTTGGTTAAGGTTTAGTTGGACTGATTGATGACTCATCTAGTTGTCATATGTTAGTTGGATACCACTTGTATTGAGCACATGGTATTGCTCAAACCCATGGATTGTATTTGATGTTTTTTGAGCCTCTATCACTTGTAAAAAAGGATCTTATTTTAAGATGTTGGGAATAAAGTGATGACTTCTTGGCTATCTTGGTGTGATATATTCTATTTCTTGGCAATTTTTCTTCCTTTCTTTATTTTTTATGACAAGAGTATAAGAAACTTTTGATGAGATAAGGTATTTTTCTAGAGAATCGATCAAGCAAGGTAGTTTCCTATACTTGGTTAGATCTAATTTATTTTACTAAAGATGACTGTTTAGGGCTTTGTCTTTCAACATATGGTTAGCCTAATCTCTCTTACAGTTTCCAAGGTTTGATTTGGCTACATGATCTAACCCTCCTTGAAGATTTTCTTAGACTTTTTGTGTCATAGATTGATTCTCTTACATGCTCCCTTGTTTGTGTGGGAGACCTCAACACTTATAGGGAAAGGGGAGTATTGCTAAGGAATACAAGGACTCCACACACAATGGTAAGGAACCCTCCACTATTCTTCTTGAACATTTTTTTTTTTAAATTTCCATTTAATCCATTTATGATCAAGGGTTCACATCATTATAGAATGTGATGATATTGATACATAAACAAGGGAATTATAGTCCACTCACTTCACCAACATGGATACTTGCAGAATTCATATTATGTTCTTTGTTTACAATCTTGGACAAAGATATCAATGTTTAGAATGACTACAAGGCTTTTGTTCCTATTGCAATTTTGAGTGCAACTTCTCTACAACACTACTCATGATTGGTAAGATGGATTGTTCTTTAGTATAGAATGCACACAAGCAACCACCCGCTGATAATGCAGTAATAATCAAGGCTCTGTAATTATTATATCATTGATAACTCTGTCTTCGGTGCAACCCCTTTGCACGCCAATATCAAACTAAAAATTAGATCTCTCAAGTTGCTCAAGGATGAGACACCACCATGGTTCTATGCGTGTGTGTTCAATTTTGATTGTAGTGGCTTTATTAATGATTGATTCATTGGTCTCAATGGTTTCTTGATTGAAACAAGGTAATGGATATATCCTCTTTTGTTTAAATTATAGCCACACCAACTAACCATTAATAATCAAATTCAAACAATACCAAGTGGCGAATTTACCTAGCACCTACATATGTGCATGTAAATACAATCCAAAAATTAAGAAATATATATGCACTACCCCAATTATGAACAAAGAGTGATACATTCCATCGTGAATGAAGATAACAAGGCTTTGATCAATGGCCTCATTTTCCAACACTCCAATGACAATATAATTAGTTACTCCAACATTAAAGTCAAACCAACATTAAGTATAATGTATTGCTCCAACAATGAGTTAGAATAGGGACATTGTGGTTACAAGGCAACATTTCCCCAACAAGATATGTGAATGTATATGCTTAGATGAGGCCAACAACTACCAAATCATTCTCTTCCTCTTGGAAATTGACATAAGAATGACCGTGTATTTGTTTTATATGGCTGGTTTGTATTCTAGCTCTTTTTCTTAATGCTCATTATCTTACTTCATAATGGTCTCACTCCCAATCAAGGCCCATGTGAATATAATGTGGCTTGATACGGGTAATAGATATGTAGAAATTAGTGGCTCTATATTTTAATGAAAGATGAGAGAAACAACAAAGTGCCAAACATATTAATAATAAGAAAAAATCAACAAAGTGTTGTTGATTGGTGTTGGGGATGCAACATTAGAAAAAGTAAAGTCCAAAGGTTATTGGAATGTGAGAATTCAAGCATATAGTTACCAATTCAATAATTCATTTGTTTCCTAGAGGCATTCATCCAATCAAACATTCAAAGGGGAGGAGACTACCACATTTTGCATATGCCCTTTCTTATGTGTATGGTTTGCATACGGCTTCAAACTCTAGGAAGCAACTACATATGAGTTGTAGGAGAGGTGTACGTCCTCAATCCTATGGGCCTCATTTTATGCCTATAGGCACATGGCCTCATTTTCTACCTACAAACATTCATCCAATCAAACATTCAAAGAGGAGGAGCCTACAATGTATTGCATAGAAGAGAACACCCTCGTTAATGTGTATGGTCTGGATACAACCTCAAACTACATGAAATGAATACAAATGGGTTGTGAGAGAGGTGTATGGCCTCAATCCTTTATCAATTGTTGTGTACATGCTTGTTAAAGGATGACTACGGTGTGATCTAAATACTAATGGTCTTCATAATCCACTACTCGTTGCTATATATGAACAAAAATAGAAATTTGGGCAAGAAATTGCAACAACAATACTATTACAACCATCGATCTCAGTGAAAACAATTAATTGGATAGTTTGAGTTTCATGGTTTTATTTAGAAAGATAATGAGCAAACATTGATTTTCATCACAATTAACCTCCAAGTCTGCATTTCCATAGCGAACCATTAAAACACAGTTGAGAGAAACAATACCTTTACACATAGATCACACAATAATAAAGTACTCGTAGTAGACATAGTGATCCATAATAATGAACAAAGAGATTTTACCTTGTAAACCCAAATGGGAAAACAAACATTCAATGGTTGTTGAGATTTCAT
Organism: Picea engelmannii; assembly: GCA_009831015.1. Lineage (NCBI taxonomy): Eukaryota > Viridiplantae > Streptophyta > Pinopsida > Pinales > Pinaceae > Picea > Picea engelmannii. The sequence continues at coordinate 105,897 of ML798942.1, read as the reverse complement.
TTCAACAATCTCAAGTTACAGTGCAGTATGGCTCTATGGCCATTCAACAATTCTCATTCTCCTTTGCATTCTCTCCTCCTAGCCAAAAGATCAATTTGAGAATCAAGTTACAAGAAGCTATAAAAGAGTTGGGGGTAATGGGAAGGCCAAGATTTTGACATTTCATTTCCCATTCCTTCTCTCTTTTCCTATCCTATTTTCTTTTCTTTTTTGTTTTATTTAATTGTTTTTTTTCCTATCTTTTGTCTCATTTAATTTTTAACACTTGAATTGTATTTTAGTATTTTTCTATCCTCATTAATCCATGAATTTCACTTAGGCACTAAGTCTTACAACTATTGTGTTATGTTTGGATCCATTTTGGATTATATATCCACTATCTTTGATCCCGCTTTCTAGAAAAAAAGTCCATGTAAAATATAAAACAATATTCAAATTATCATAAATTTGAACTCTACTTATGCAAATTAATATTCCTTACAACAATATTTTGATATCCATCCATAAATATATTTCAAAATACTTGATGTTTAGATGGAGGTGGTTGTTGATGACAATGATCTCCTAAATTCAAATTCAATCAACAAACTTGCATCAAGAACCTTTAATCTATGTTTGAGAAAAATGGATAATCTATGTTATGACAATAAGTTTAAAACAAATGAACCTACATGAAATTTTCTTTGAATGGGTCAAAGTTACAACACTAAATTTGATGTAAAATTGGCCTTTGAAATACCCTATAAGCTACAAAGGATTAGTTGGTCAATGTGTCTTTTAAAAAAAGAGACATGTTTCGTGGTTTAGAGTATGCTAAACAAGACAATGAACTCATCCCATAATATGATTAGGTAGTCACTAGTCTTTCACACAAGTTTTTTTATTCTGAACAAGTGACTGTGTAATGTGTTTGTGGATAAGAGAGGGGATCACTATGCAGTTTGTGGGTGAAATGATTCAACTAGGAATCTTCCTCGTTCTTCACACAAGGAAGCTTAGTCTTCGAAAAATATCCCCTAATGAAATTAGAGGGATATTTTTCTAGGTTTCACAACCCACACCTATGTAGAGGGGATCATTCAACACCTACGACCCTTACATTAAAATCTCTACGCTCTATCGATACGATGTTGATATTATTCCCAACGAATTATCAATTCCCCTAGATAAAAAAAAAAAATACCATATTGATAGCATGAATTCACCTCTACACTTCCTACACTTCCGTCCATGTTTACTACACTTCCGTCCATGGCAGGAAGTGGCTGATGTGACAAAAAATTCCAATTCAATTACTTAAATGACACATAAATTGTCCAATTCAATTATTTAAATGACACGTAATGAATAGTAGTAGAGAGTCGGTAGTACTTGGGAAAACACTGTGCCCCAACTGTCAGCTTCTCTTGTCTCTTGACACCTCTTGTTGGGGGTGTATGATGGAAACGTGAAGAAACATAAAAGTCACCATTCATGTTTTCCACCTTCACAGAAATTGTGTTGCAAAGGAAGAGAGGAACAAGTCAACCCTCCGATTGACATCATGAATCATGGTTGAGTTATACCTCTTTGTTGGCACAGGGGCAGACCCAGGGTTTAGCTCCAAGAGCGCACCAACAAGCCCTAACTATTGGCCCTTTCGGAAACACCTGCGAAGTAGATGCAGTGTCACCCAAAGCAGTTATGAGGGGGTTGCAGAACAAATATGTCTACAACCAAGGGGAATATCAAGTGGATCTAATACAAGAACAACAAAGCATTCATATATCACTTATCAACTAGGATCTACTATGCACATCTACTTATCATATCTAAAACAGTAATGCAATCACAGTATATCAATGACAGAGACATAATACCAATCACACACAACACAAAATATACGTGGTTCACCCTCTCTCTAGGGCTACGTCCACAAAACTGTGCTTTATAATATATTAAGATGAAGCATACAGTTCTTTTCTGCACTCTTAGCTAGCAGATACTCTTTCTTCTCCTCTCTTTCTCTCCCCTCCCTATGCACCTAGCTGTAGGGTTGATCTTCGCACCCAGCTGAAGATATTACAATACCAGAAGGTTCTCACACTTAGCACTTCTCTCTCACACAACAATAATCACTCATAATAACAATACCACTAGATCGACAACAATATCATACCAACCCAAAATAGGTCCTCATGACCTTTATTTATACATTACAATAGCTTACCAACATCCTTAGGTTGAAACCTAGGTGTCATGAACCCTAGATACCAAAACTCTAGGTGTCTAAAACCCTAGGTCAACTTGACTCGTATTTTCAGGGCTTCACCAGCTTGTCTTTCCTTTCTTCTCACGCGGTGCTCTAAAGCATATAACAATGGATTTTTCCACTTGCTGAGTTGTCCACAATCCTTCTTCCATGTTGATCTGTCATCCTGATCTCCTCATCCAATGGCTTTCTTTCTCAGACTTCGCTTCATCTTTTTTGCTTTTTTTCTCACTTCGACCCAATAACAGTCACTGAGTCTTGCACGAAGTTCATATTTTTCATTTTCTTCCTTGATCTTTGCTCGCTTCCATAACCAAGGGCCAAAAGGCCCCCAACACTCACATGTGACTCGACTCAAGGCACTTCAGCCCTGATCCTTTTGTTTTACTTCGACTTCTGACTGCGCAGTGAAACGTCTGCTTTCTTCTCTATGCCTCCTTTTCCTCCTTGTGCAGACTATATTTTCTGTGTCTGGTACCCAGTTTTAATTGCACCTAGTACCTAGACCCTTTTCTTCTTGCGTTTACATAGAACTGCGGGGCAGCTGGTTGTCATAGTAAAATTTCAACCGGCTCCCATTCACTAATCCTTCCTTCCACTCCCCATTCAAAGTCAACAATTGTGATCTCCTCCCTCTGTAACATAAGCGATCTCATATGGCCCTAGCCAATGCGTTTTGAACTTCCTAAGATGTTTGATGAACTTACTGTCATATATTAGGACTAGATCACCTTGTTTAAATGCCTTCTTCCTGATGTGTCTGTCATGGTAGGCCTTCTCTCTTTCCTTCTGTACTTGTTGGTGGAATCCTGCAACAAATATGTCTTCCTCCAATTCAACCAACTATGCAAGCCTCTCTTGAATAGTGCCAAGGTCATCCATATCTGTGAAGGCAACAATTCTCAGGCTTGGTACCAAATATTCCATTGGAACAACAACTTCAAGACCATATACCAACTTAAAAGGTGTCTACATTGTCAACTTCTTGCAAGTGGTTCTAGAGGCCCATAATACTGTCGGTACTCTTAGATCCCAATCATCCCTGTTCACACTGCAAATATTCGTGAGCGTTGTCTCCGAGATCTTGTTGAATGCTTCAACTGTCCCATTTTCTTGTGGATGGTACGGTGTGCTCTTCTGATGGTGGACTGCAAATTATCCAGTCAGGGCTTCAACTATCTTGTTGATGAAATGTGTGCCTTGATCACTCATAAGGATATTTGGGCATCCAAACCTGGTTATGATGTCATCAACTATGAAGCACGCAAATGTAGTTGCACTACAGTCCTTAACTACTCTTGCTTCGGACCATTTGGTCAAGTATTCTGTTGCTGTAATTATGTACCTTGCTCCTGTACGCTTTCCTGGTGGGTTTATAGGTACAACTAAGTCAATGGCCCATTTCTCAAATGCTTGTAGGGTCAGTTGTGGTGCTAGTGGAATTTCATCTCTTCTGTAAGGTTTCCCTACTCTTTGGCATACATCATAGGCTCTGGAATAGTCTTTAGCATCTCTGTGTAAGGTAGGCCACCAAAGGAAAGCTCTAAGAACCTTCTGCACAATTGCTTTTCCTGCATAATGTCCTCTTGTGATGCCTTCATGAGCTTTTGTGAGGATCAGTGGTCATTTTGCCTCCATAACACATCTTCTTAATATCTCATCAGGTCTCATAAGGTCTCATCTTGTATAGATATCCAACTATAAGTGAGAAGTCTGCAGCGCACACTACTAGCTGTTTCTTCTGAGGAATTGTGTACTTACTAGGTTCCATTCCTGTTGATAGGAACTGGACTATCTCTACGAAGTGGTCATAGATATTTCTAATGTCTAGTAGCTGTGCATCCGGTAGTGCATCCTTCAAACGGGTCGACTCTTCACCATGTTCCAACCTTGACAAGTGGTCAAGACCTTTGTTCATTCTCCTTGGATTTACTATGATCTCAAAATCATATTCCTGAAATAGAAAAAGCCATATGCATATCCTTTCCCCCAACACTAGCTTTTTGACTAGGTATTTCAGCGTGGAGTGATCAATAAACATTTTAAAGTGTCCTCCCAACAAGTAGTGGTGAAATTTCTGCAATGCATACACCATGGATAACCCTTCTCTCTCAGTGGTGGTGTAATTAATCTGAGCAGTTGATAGCTTCCTGCTAGAAAAGGATAACAGGTTGGTCAATATCTCCTCCTCTAGGTTGTACTAACAAAACTCCTAAAGAAATGGAAGATGCATCGACATGCACATGAAATTCCTTCGTCCAATCTGGAAAAACCAGAATAGGTGCAGTAACCATTTTTTGTTTCAATGTGTCAAAGCTCTGATGGCATTCTTTTGTCCAACTAAACTGACAATATTTCTTCAAAATTTTCTCCATGTGTACTATGATCTGAGCATATCCTTTGATGAACTTCCTGTAGTATCCCATGTGTCCTAGCGTAGTGCGCAACTGTTTGACTGAAGTAGGAGGGGGTAGATCAACTATAATGGCGATCTTGGATGGATCTACTAACAATCCTTGCTTACATACAATATGACCTAACAACACTCCAAATGGTGAAAAGAAAATACATTTCTTCAGGTTCAAGGAAATTTGACACTACCTACATTTATCCAACATTAGCCTTAGACATTCAATATGATTCTTCAATAAACTAAAAACAATCCAATCATCAACATATGCTTCTAGAAATTTATACAGAAATTCCTTGAATGCTTCGACCACCACCCTCGAAAAGATGGTTGGGGAATTATTTAATCCAAATGGCATCACTGTATACTGATAGGACCCCCATTCTGTTGCAAATGTGGTCTTATGGTGGTCTTCCTTGGCAATCCAGATCTGATGGTATCCTAAAAATCCATCTGTAAAAGAATATACTTCCTGGCATCCCACATTATCTAACACTTTGTCAGTGAATGGTGTAGGGAAGGGGTCATGCAAACAAGCATCATTCAACTTCCTGAGATCTTCACATATCCTAATCTCTCCTGTCTTCTTGTCTTGTACCACCATAGGGATATTCCACTCTAACTCTTCCACAGGTTCTATAATCCCTGCTTCTAGCATTATGTCGAGCTCAATTTTCACTTTTTCCTTATATTTAGGGTTCAGTTTGTACGGTCTCTGTTTGACTAGTCTAGCATCTGGCTTTAAAGGGATCCTTATCTCTCCCATAGGCCCTTTAATGGCCTTCATATCAGTGAACTTGGTTGGAAACAAGTCCTGATATTCATGCAGTAACTCTGTAATTTTGTCAATGGTAGCAGCATCCCAATAATCTTCGACATTTGCAAGCTTCGATGTCTCTTCTGTTCGAATATTGACTTTCTTAATCTTGATTGGCTTTCTAATGAATGGTAACTCAACTCCTGGTACTTCCACATCTCTTTGGTCTTCTTTTTCTATGATGTTCACCTTCCTCAGATCATTGTCTTCATCGGCATTGATGTTGTAACAACCTTGTAGTTTATGGAGAGGTGCAGTCCATTCGTTCTCTTCTTGTTCCATAGGGAGGCTAGATGCCTCTTCAAATACTTTATGTCTTACAATCTGCAATGCTTGATCTACTGAAGGATATTGACTTTCAAATAATAAGGTGGTTACAAAATTCCGAGTCATACCTTTCCAATCTGTAGTGATGAGGCACAACTCTGCTTGAAGGTACCAGTTGATAGGGGTTGTGTCCAGCGTGTTAATGAATTTGTGCACCCACTTCTCTTATATAATTTCTCTCCAGGCCTCTTCATAGCTTCACACATGGTCCTTTGGGCAACTTCGACAGGTGTACCTTACTTCGAAGCTTTCTGCTTGTGCTGAGAATCACGCTGTCATCAAGGTACAACATTGTACCTAGTCTGTAATGTTGTTTTTCTGTGTCCCCCGCCATCTTGTTGGGGTTGCTTTCAAGGCCTCATCCATTGCCAACAATCTTTGTTGTATTGGTACACTTTCTTCAAAGTCCGACAAGAAGGTTTCTAAAGGATTTAGACTATCAAAGGTGGGTAAGTTACTTACGTTTGTGCCAATCCAGTGAACTTCTCTGGTTAGTCTATCACATCTCCTTGTAGATACTTCATACATTTTATTCTACCAGTTCTCCAGTGCTTCTTCTGAGTCGGATGAGCATGCACTATCACTTCACCAACTTAGATTTCCATCGGCTGTGGGATTGATGTAATCCTATTGTTTGGATGTTAGATTATATATATTTTCTAGTGCATATGCGTGGTCTTCTTCTATGATAGGTTCTATGTATCTCTGACCTTCATCTGGATCTAAAGATGTGATGACCCTAAGGCCATCTCTTTCAAAATTCATACGTCTTTTCTTTAAATCAATCACAGTGGGATTATTGAAGGCCCAATCAATTCCTAACAGTGTAGAGCAAGGACATATGTCATCAACTATCTCAATTACCTCAAAATATACAAATGTTCTTACTCCATCAATGTCCACAGGGACATGTTCCAGTTTGCCAAATGGACTTACAACTTGTTGGTTGGCCATCCTAAGCCTGATAGGGGAATAGATCAAATTCGACTTTCCCATCAGTGCCCAGGTTTTCTTCGTCATGACATTGACCTCCGACCCTAAGTCAGGGACTACACAATCTATCTCATGCTCTCATATTTGAGCATTCAAATTTAATTCCTTATTTGTCCTTCTCTTCTTACCGATTTGGTGTACTGCCCTATTCAGTAAGGGGTCTATATTTCCTAGCTCATATTGTCTGATTAAATTTTGTAACTCTTGTACAATGCTCTCATCCTGAATCAACTTAATACAAGTATATAGAAATTCCATGAGCTTTCTTACCTCTTTTTCTTCTTTTGGTGAAGCAGACTGATCAAATGCCAGAGGCTTTCCATATTCTCTCACTTCTGGTCTTGTCTTCGATGAGGAACCTTGGTCTCCTCTGAATTATTTTCTTGCCTCATCAAACATTTGGCTTTCTTTCTTTGCATCAAACATTTGTGTCTTCTCTGTAGCTTTCCAGATTCCCAAGTCTTCTGTAATCTTCCCTTGGGTCATTTTGTCTTCTCCTATAACAACACCTCCTCTGATTATAACAGATACTCTAGGGTCTTCTCCGTGAGGTTTAGCGTATATCAGTTGCACTTGCGGGTTTTGCTGAGGTCCTCATCTTTGCAGAAGCTTAGCTAGCAGTACAGGACAATCTTCTATAACATGTTCAAACAAGCTACAGTAGCTGCAAGTAGTACAAGGTTTATAGAAATCCCTTGTGAGGTGTCCTGGTTGTGCATAGTTATTGTTGGAATATTGGTTGTTGTCATTCATGTCAACCCTAGTCATGGGTTTTGGACTGCAAGATTGATAAAGGTATTTGGACATGAAGGACAATGCACATGCATATACAACACCCATGAATGTATAATATACATCATGTTGTTTCCGATGGTATGTGGCATGTCATGTGGATCCTCATGGTTGAGGAGAAATGAATTTTTGAAGATGACAAAGTGAATTGAAGAGGGAAGTACATGTAGGCCCTGAAGATAATTAAAGAAAAGAATTACAAAATAAGAAAGTGTCAGGTCGGCCCTAATGTTAAAATAAAGTGACATAAATGATATAAATAAACATCATTATACATTCATTTTGATACAAGTTTAATTTCAGAGGAAATAAGAAGTAAAAGAAGGCCGGATTTCAAGGGAGGATGAAGTCTTTTGGTGATGTGTTCTAAGGTATGTTATTTTTAGGCCATCTTACCATTTTTTCTATAATGTTTTTTCTAGAATGATTCAGATGGTGAAATCGCTATGGTATTGAGAAGACATATCAAGGTACCTATGGTAAAAATTTCATCTCTTGATTCTCTATAATTATGGACATACACTCTGTGAAAGATAGGGTTTGTGACCAGTCCTGAAGCTAGTCAATAAATAGGTGTTCTGGGTAAAATAGTCATAACTTATTCATACAGAATCCAAATGAAGTGGGACCACCTCCATTGGAAAGAGTACAAATTGTAGTTTCTTGTGTGCAAGTTTCATAATTGGAGGTTAAATATTTATCACGGGGCTTGCTGTACAAGTTGGGTCTTCTGAATAGACCAGAATTGAATAAAGTCTACCATTCTTTCTATAACCTCTTTTTGGGGAGGATTCAAGGAGTGAAAATTGGAGGAGTTTCAGAGAATACATTGAGTAATATTATCTGCAGGATC
>ML798942.1:81864-94261 GCA_009831015.1 Picea engelmannii | reverse complement strand
CAAAGCAAATTTGTCAGCTTGAAGAAAAGAGGTGGAAATGTTGCATTTGGAGATGAATCATCTACCAAAATACTTGGAAAAGGAACTGTAAAGCTTGGAAGTGAAAATGTAAAAGCAGGAAAAGTCCTATTGGTTGAAGATCTAAAGCATAATCTCCTCAATGTTAGCAAAATATGTGATCAAGGATACACTCTTACGTTTGACTCCTGAAAATGTAAAATTAGAGAAAATAACTCGGGAAGATTGTTTGCAACTGCAACAAGAAGATCAAACAACATATACATCCTAGACATGAAGAAGAGAGAGAAGACAAAAGCCACACAAAATGATTCCAAGGAAGCAAAAGTCCCAAAGACCAAAAATAAGAATGAAGTATTATTGAGTGCCACATGTTCAGGGGGAGCAGCCCCAAAGAAGAAGGTTACCTTTTTCCATTAAACTCAGGGGGAGAAGCCCTAACCTTTTCCATTGATGTCAAAGGGGGAGAGAAATTGGGATCATGATGATAGGGCGAGCATGAGTGTTGCTATCAATGACAAAGGGGGAGATTGTTGGAAGATTGGTTGTTGTCATTGATGTCAACCCTAGTCATGGGTTTTGGACTGCAAGATTGATGAAGGTATTTGGACATGAAGGACAATGCACATGCATATACAACACCTATGAATGGATAGTATACATCATAGTGTTTCTAGTGGTGTGTTGCATGTCACGTGGATCCTCATGGTTGAGGAGAAATGAATTTTTGAAGATGACAAAGTGAATTGAAGAGGGAAGTACATGTAGGCCCCGAAGATAATTAAAGAAAAGAATTACAAAATAAGAAAGTGTCAGGTCGACCCTAATGTTAAAATGAAGTGACATAAATGGTACAAATAAACATCATTATTTGGAAGCATTATTGGATATAATTGAATGGTTTAAGTATAAGTTGAAAAAGGTTTTTAAATTGTACTTGATACTGATTCACCCCCCTCTTAGTATCAATAGTTATAATAGATTATCTATCCTCGACCTAGACCCATTCCTCCTCCTCGTCCTCTTCCTTTGAATCCATTGCGAGGATTGAATTTTCCTCTCTTAGGGGAGTTGTAATGCGTAGAGTTTCCTTCTTGTTGTACTTCGACTTGAATATTGTATAAGTATCTTGTTTTTCATGCATGAGATCATAAGCCCTACAATCTCTATCATCATGTCCCACGAACTTACAGAATGTACAATACAAATTTTTAGGTGTCTGAACATACTTTTGCATGTAATAACACTCACCAAGGCGATGCCTATTTCTTCATACCTCGCACCATGGTAAGGTGACTTGCTTCAAAGGGCTCGGGGCTCCAAAATCCAAGTATTCATTGAATAGGGGACAATGTTCCTTGTCATGACCTTTTGATCTGTATTTGACACACCATATGTCTTCTCTTTTACCTTTTCCCTTGTCTTTCTTCATATCTTCGACTTGCAAAGACAAACTAGTTAGTTGGCTCAAGATCTGGCTCATACGTGAATTGGATTCTCCCATAGGGGCTGATTTGAGCTTCATGGTGATATACAACGCCTCAAACTGTGAATCAATCTTCTGTTGCATTAGAGGAACTCTGATGTGAGGTAAGAGGGAAGCAATGAACCATTATTTTTTCTGTTCATCTGGGATCTGAAAAGTCAATCGACCTATTAAAGTTTTGAATCCCTGATTGAATTCCCAAACAGGTTCGGACACCTTCTTCTTGATCTCCTTCATTTCTGTAATACACTGTGACTTCGAATTGGGTTTATTGAACTCTATAAGTAGTGCATTCTTAATCGGATTCAGTGTCTTAGGATGTGCAAATCCTTGAACAAGTTTCATGTACCAGCTCAGTGCACGATCCCTTAGAGTGGTACTAAATTGGGTTCTTTTGACAGCTTCGTTCCTGACATTTTTAATATTCCATACAACTTCACATAGGAACCAGTGCTGGTCAGGATCTTTAGATCCATCTCCCCTAAAGATAGGGAGTCTCATCTCATCTGCCATATATCTTCCTAAGGTCCCTGACTGAGTATGTGGTGGATTACTAGTGACAATGATCTGGGTAATCTAGTGGCTGGGGTTACTTTGATTGCTTAATACTACCGAATCAATAGGAGGGATAATAATACTTACTTCAATGGTCTGTGTAGTTCCTAAAGTCTCAGGTTCTTCTCGGCGAAGCTCTTCAACTTTCCCTTCCTTTGTCCCGACAGGTTCTGAATGCTCCTCATCTGTCAGATCTGCCTCTTCTCCAATATAGAAACCTTTGTCCCCGTAGTTCTACTTGAATAGATTCGCAAGATGAAATTCTCTTAACACTCTCCCATTATGCGTATGTCCCGCTTTTGTGTCACTGTCGCTGTCCGAATTCTTGAACATTAGCCTTTCTAGATCCGACCAATCTATTGTATCTTCAAGATGTTCTTCTCATGCAATAGCATATTGAGTCTCAACTTCAGGAATTGTAAAATTTTTCCTCTGTCTACCTTAAAGAAATATCTCTCAGCTTGGTTGTATGACTCTACTCTGTCAACAACAAACTCTGTGATGTACCCTCCAATGGTGCTATCAAACCAGTGATCTACTACTCGTGATACAGCGTTATCAAATCTTTTGATTTTTTTGATCAGCTCTGACGTCCACACTACAGGAGGTCTAGATCAGATCTCAAACTGGGTATTCGCTAATCTAGCTAGCCACTCATATAGCTCCTGATGGATTCCCCTAAAGAATATCTTGTATATATCAGTAAAAATATGTCTCTCCAGCCAATCCTCTTTGCTCAGATTAGGGTTCTTGTTTTGGGCTTCAGTGAAGTCCTTTTCTTGATCCTCTATCCACTTTTGAATCTCTGTCTTTGATGGGAACCACCTTGACATTCCCTCAATAAGATTCCTGTCCTGACAACAAAACCATTTGTTGGCACAGGGGCAGACCTAGGGTTTAGCTCAAAGAGCGCACCAACAAGCCCTAACTACTGGCTCTTTTAGCAACACCTGCGAAGCAGATGCAGTCTCACCTGAAGCCTTTATGAGGGGGTTGCAGGACATAGATGTCTACAACCAAGGGGAATATCGAGTGGATATAATACACGAACAACACAACATTCATATATCACTTATCAGCTAGGATCTACTCTGCACATCTACTTATCAGATCTAAAAAATTAATGCAATCACAGTATATCAATAACAGAGACAGAATACCAATCACACACAACACAAAATATACATGGTTCTCCCTCTCTCTAGGTCTACGTCCACAGAATTGTGATTTATAATATATTAAGACTAAACATACAGTTCTTGTCTGCACTCTTAGCTAGCAGATCCTCTTTCTTCTCATCTCTTTCTCTCCCCTCCCTACGCACCCAGCTGCAGGGTTGATCTTCGCACCCAACTAAATATCTTACAATACCAGAAGGCTCTCACACTTAGCACTTCTCTCTCACACAACAATAATCACTCATACCAACAATACCACTAGATTGACAACAATATCGTACCAACCCAAACTAGGTCCTCATGACCTTTATTTATACATTACAATAGCTCACCGACATCCTTAGGCCGAAACCTAGGTGTCCAAAACCCTAGATACCAAAACCCTAGGTGTCTAAAACCTTAGGTCAACTTGACCCGTATTTTCAGGGCTTTGCCAACATGTCTTTCCTTTCTTCTTGCACAGTGCTCCAAAGCATATAATGGTGGTTTTTTCCACTAGCTGAGTTGTCCACAATCCTTCTTCCTTGCTGATTTGTCATCCTTGATCTCCTCATCCAATGACTTGCTTTCTTAGACTTCGCTCCATCTTTTCTGCTCTTTTTCTCACTTCGACCCAATAACAGTCACTGTGTCTTGCGTGAAGTTCACATTTTTCCTTTTCTTCCTTGATCTTCGCTTGCTTCCATAACCAAGGGAGAACACTCTTACAGGTTGATAAAAAGTAATTTGGAGATGTTTTTGGAATCTTGATGAACATATTGTAGTTAAAATATAATTAAACATAATGTAACTAGTGTTGGATCATGTTGTCATTGATGCCAATGGCTTGATTGATTGATGTCATTAATTGATGTCAAGTGATGAATTGATTGATAGGCTTGATTGATTGATGATTGGTGAACAATGTAGATGTATTGTCCTTGATGAGAATGATAGATGTCAAGTGGAAACCAATAGATGAAGGTGGGTCAATGAGTCGTCATTGATACATGATGCAGTGTTGGATTGATGCTAAAATGAATCATTATAGTCTTATCATGGCTGATAAAGTGTACAAATGGATGAACTCCAAAGTGGAGTCCCTTATGGTGAAATCCCTCACGGGAAGACACTTTACGGTTGAGTTATCCTAGAAGTATGATTAGAGGACCCATGCTTGTATGTGGAATAATTACTTGAAGATCAGTGAATCTATTGGTGAAACTATCCTAGATGGATAGTGCTTGTCATTCCATTTTCGGTGGTATGTGGAAAGCCACATAACTCCTCACGGTTTGAGAGTTATGGCCTTACGAAGTTGAAGGATCCCCATATGATGGCTTGAACCCCCATAAGGTCAAAGAAGTCAAAGGGTCTTATTATTTAAATGATAAAGTAGAGTGACAAAGTCGAGGTGGATTATTTAAATAATAAAGAGAAGTGACAAAATCAAGAAGGAATATTTAAATGATAAAGTATTGGAGAACTTTCTATTTATGGAAAGTGGTTAACCCTAAAATAAGGAAAATAGGTTAAGTGACCTAGAAATGGGTTAAGTGACCTAGAGGATGAGAGTATAAATAAGATAGCATTGTTCTCTTGCAGATCATCCTTTTTGTGGATCAATGGAGAGCTTCTTGCGAGAATATCTTTTGGAGTATTGATGGAAAGCTTCTTGTGAGAGAACCTTTGGTGAAGATCTCTTGAGCATGATTGAAGATTTATTCCAAGAAAGAGAGCATGAGGAGGATCACATGGACGCATCAAAGCTTCGAAAATATCATATATCTTGATGACAAAAGTCTCGGAGGTTCAGAAACCCTAGTTTCTGAGGTGTACGCGGGCTGTAATGGGCCAGGGCGCGTACATACGTGGGCTGTAATGGGCCAGGGCGCGTACATACGTGGGCTATATGAGGACAGGGTGCATACAATGGATAAAATTATGGAGATTTGTTTTTGAGTCGATGACTGGAAGTTGAAGACTGAAGCAGGTTCCATATCTGCATTCTATGGGCTTAGATCTGTCACCGAGACACTGGTATGGTTACATTATTGTCTTGATGGATAATATTGATTGTTGTGCTGTGAATTCTTAGGGAATTCTTGGTATGATTGTTGTGATTTGGTTTATGTTGGTTGATGGAGTGAGAAGTACTCTTGTGATTCAGTTGTGATATGATTGCTATGGTATACTAGTTTCATATACATGATTGAGTTAGAATTCATATTGATTGGTTGTGGAGCATGAGTAAGCTATTGGAGAGATTGGATGTGTTATGACTGGATGGTGGTCAGTTTGGACGATGAAAGACAGAAGAAATTATGATTGCTGGTTGCAGAGGATCTGAGTATGTGATGAAAAGGATAAACCCTAATATCTTAGAAGGCATACGCAGGTTGTTGTATATATTGGCCTTGTACATACACAGGTTGTAGTGAGCCAGGGAGCATACACACGCAGGTTTCACTACTGACAAGCCACGTACTTGTTGCAAATTGATATCTATTGAGGATTGTTGCCTCATCTCAGTTGGTGATGAGGGTGTAAGATGAGTCTTGCATTATAGAGTTGTTTCTCTTGTAGAGTTGTACTCTATTCAGTTGTTGCCGAAAAACCCCAAGGATTGTAGTCCGTAATAAAAATAAAATTGTACATACATCTTGTGTTCCTTGTGGTGATGACTTATTGATGATCTATGTTGCCGATATATGTTGCTGATATATGTTCACATATAACTGGTTATAAATAAAAACAATGAGTAATAAGTAAATGTTGAATGCTAACTAATGAGTTTTGGTCTAAGAGGGAAGTTTTGGTAAAAATATCCCCACACTCATTCACCCCCCCTCTAAGTGTGGTAGGTGTGTCCAACAATTGGTATCAGAGAAAGCTTTCACTACAAACCTTAACAATCTTGAAGGAGATCCATAGACACACAAATGGATGATGAAATACCAATCCTTGATGAGGAAAACTATTCTACTTGGAGAATAGAAATGAGAATACATTTTAAGACAATGGGAGAAGATATTTGGAAGGAAACCATTGGTGGATCAGTTTCTTTGAAGAACAAGTCAAAGTTTGTAGCTCAAAGGGAAGGAAAGAAGAAAGATGCATTGGCTCTCAAGACCATTCTTAGTGGACTCTCAAGCCCTATCAAAGAGAGCATGGGACAATGTATTTCTGCCAAGGATTTATGGCTAAAGCTAGAGGAGACTTATCAAAGCAAGAAGGAGAAGGAAGATATTGAAGATCATTACGTCAAGATCATTAAAGGTAAAGAATCTCCAAAAACCCTTGATTGTATTATTTCTAAATTTGATCTTGAAAACATTTCAAGTGAAGATGGCACAAAGGAAGATCTCAAAAGTATTTCAAATGAAGGTAAAGAATCTCCAAAGACTCTTGATTCCAATGATTCAAAATGTGATGATGTTGAATTTTTCTCAAGTGAAGAAGAAGATCTAGAAACAATTTGTGTAAAGTTTGATGGTAGTTATCCCATGGAAAGAATAGAAGAGAATCTATTAGAACTTCAAAAAGAAATTGAAGAGGGTTTATATAGATATAGCAATGATCATTATTATACACACTATAACTATCTTTCAGATAACACTAAGAAGTTTCTTAGGAGGAATCAAAGGCACATCTTGGAGTTGAAGGGAATGCTCAAAGAACAAGAAGAGATCAATAAGACTCAATTAGAAGAAAAGGAAGAAGAGATCACAAGACTAAAGAATGAAAAAGAAGATATGAATGTAGATGATGAAATTGGCAAAAATCATGAAGTTATTGTCCATCTCAAGACCCAAATAGAAGAAGCCAAAAGGGTATAAGAACTATTGAGAAATCAAATAAATGAAAAGGAAGAGTCATGTCATAAGTTAGAAGCTAAAGTTGTTGACCTTAGAAAGAAGGTAGAGAAGTCAAACAAATTCTTGAATAGCTCATAAATCTTGGATGAGATCTTGGAAAGTCAAAGATCACCATATGATAAATAAGGTCTTGGATACAAAGGAGAAGATACACATGCTGAAGCAAGCACCTCAAAGAAGCATGAGGTAAGTCCATCAAATAAGGAAGACAATGTTGCAAAAAAACCATCTACACAAGGCAAAGAAAATTTCAAAAGAACAAAGCAAGAAAGACATCAAGAAACTATCTTTGGGACACCAAAGCAAAGGTATGAACGTATTTTTCATGGGCACTGTCATTCATGTAATGAATATGGTCACAAATATTTTGAATGTAGAGCTTATGAAAGGAGCTATAATGTAAGATTTTATAACACCACAAGGTGTTGGAGATGTGATCAATTAGGACACATTGTTGTTCATTGTAACACCATGAGATGTTACAGCTGTAGTGGATTTGGCCGCAAATCCTAGGAGTGTTGGAACACAAGAAGAAAGTCCATGATGAGGACTTCAAATAACATGGCTAGAAGAAGGAATGAAGTAAGAAAGGGAGACATATTTGAAAATATGGATGCTCAGAGCTCAAGTTTTGAGGAGCAGGGACATCTACAGAAGTGGGTGAAGAAGAAAGAGTAGCCAGATCAGAATGAAAGAGTGAAAGGGATTTCAAGTTTGTTATCATTAGAGGCATACACAGGTGACAGTGGTATGAGTCACATACATACGCGGGCTGACCTTGAATAGGTCGCGTACATACGTGCTCTGTTGTGAAACATGTCGCGTATATGTGGAAAAGCTTTGGGAAAAAGGCAAGTCACATGGGTTGCAGCTTGATGTAATGATATAACTATGTGATGTAGGGGTTGACATAGTTTGTTGCAAGTTCTGACACTGTTTGTTGTAGGCTTAAATGTTCACCTTCTGGATTATGTAAAATAAAATCTTGGGTGCATGACACTAACCTATGAGTATGGATTGATGCATTTTCCATTGAAGAACAATGTTGGTTATAACAATGGAGTTATGGCACCTTTTTCATGTAATGTATCATGATTGGAAGCTTACTTGTTGAAAAGCCTGATACATGATTTTGGCATATGGATGGGATACATATTGGGACATGAAGTTTTTGATTTGATGAGGTGATCATGTTGTACATCATTGATGATCTATAGTTGATGCATGATTGGTACATTTATAGTACACTGGTAGAAGCACCTACTTGCAGGTTGATTGGCACATATTTTATGGAGGATTTGGCATACATGTATAAGGATTCATCATGTTTTGGTATTGATGCATGGTTGCCATACTTTATTGGTACAAGTAGTGATATATGTTGATGTACATGTTTGGTATACGTTTGGATGATGAGCACTTGGATAAAAGTACATCATTGGTATTACTTGATTAACATATATTTTGGTACATGAGGCATTTGATGATTGAGGCACTTGGTTCATGGTAGAGACATATCATGAATTATATGAAACTTGTTTGGAATGTTGGTAGATGCACATAGTTGGCATATTGGTAGATGCACATGTTGACATGTTGATAGAGGCATATGGTTGATACATTCCATGTATGCTATCTTTTGTCACATTGTATGATGTTGATGTACATGGGTGTTGTGCATGGTAGGAACATTTTGCTACATGATGTACTTGGTTGATATTTTGTTCATGATTCTCTATTTTATTGTTGAAATATATTTTGTTTCATCATGTATGGTATGGCACAAGTTTGATGCATGGACAGGTCCAAGGATCGTCATTGAAAGAGAAGTTGATCTATGATTCGATTGAGCAGTAGCAACTACATGTTGATCATATTTCAGAGGAGATAGGGGGAGACAAACCCATAGGGGGAGTCATTCTTCCTCCCATAATTATAGGAGGAGATATTTATCATATGAATACCTAGAAAAGAGCCCTATATTTGAAGAAAGAGAACAAAGGCATAATTCCAGGGGGAGTGATGGTCGCAGGGGGAGTATGAGCGATGTATCTTCAGCAGTACATCAGAGTGATATCCCTTGTTCAAAAAGGTAGAGATTATTTAGTGGAAGATCAAAGGCATTCAGACATGGGGAGCAGCCCCAAGGAGAGTTCAAGAAGGGGGAGAAGCCCCAAAGGAAGAATGGCCCTTTTCCATTGATGTCAAAGGGGGAGAGGTAATCAAGTTGATGTGATTGATGTTTAGTAATGGGGAGAGATAGTCATATTGATATGATTGATGACTATTGATGTTGAGCATGCCTTGTCTACATGTTTGACATCAATAAGTGGTAATTGGTGTTGACATCAATGTTGGTATTGCCATCAATGCCAAAGGGGGAGATTGTTGGATCATGTTGTCATTGATGCCAATGGCTTGATTGATTGATGTCAAGTGATGAATTGATTGATAGGTTTGAATGATTGATTATTGGTGAACAATGTATATGCATTGTCCTTGATGAGAATGATAGATGTCAAGTGGAAACCAATTGATGAAGGTGGATCAATGAGTTGTCATTGATACATGATGCAGTGTTGGATTGATGCTAAAATGAATCATTATAGTCTTATAATGGTTGATAAAGTGTACAAATGGATGAACTCCAAAGTGGACCCCTTATGGTGAAATCTCTCACGAGAAGATGCTTTGCGGTTAAGTTATCCTAGAAGTACGATTAGAGGATCCATGCTTGTATGTGGAATAATGACTTTAATATCAGTGGTGAAACTATTCTAGATGGATAGTTCTTGTCATGCCATTTCTGATGGTATGTAGAAAGTCACATAAATCCTCATGGTTTGAGAGTTATGGCCTTATGAAGTTGAAGGACCCCCATATGATGGCTTGAACCCCCATAAGGTCAAAGAAGTCAAAGGGCCTTATTATTTAAATGATAAAGTAAAGTGAAAAAGTCATGGTGGATTATTTAAATAATAAAGAGAACTGACAAAATCAAGAAGGAATATTTAAATGATAAAGTATTGGAGAACTTTCTATTTATGGAAAGTGGTTAACCCTAAAATAAGGAAAATAGGTTAAGTGACCTAGAGGATGAAAGTATAAATAATATAGCAATGGTCTCTTGCAGATCATCCTTTTTGTGGATCAATGGAGAGCTTCTTGTGAGAATATCTTTTGGAGTATTGATGGAAAGCTTCTTGTGAGAGATTCTTGTGAGAGCATCTTTGGTGAAGATCTCTTGAGCATGATTGAATATTTATTTTGAGAAAGACAACGTGAGGAGGATTTCATGGACGCATCAAATTTTCGGCAATATCGGAGATCTTGATGGTGAAAGTATCGGAGCTTCAGAAACCCTAGTTTCTAAGGTGTAGGCAGACTATAATGGGCCAGGGCGTGTACATACGCGGGTTGTATGAGGATAGGGTGCGTACAATGGATACAATCATGGAGATTTGTGTTTGAGATGATGACTGGCAGTTGAAGACTGAAGCAGGTTCCAGATTTGCATTCCATGGGCTCAGATCTGTCACTGAGACACTGGTATGGTTACATTATTGTCTTGATGGATAGTATTTATTTTTGTGTTGTGAATTCTTAGGGCATTCTTGGTATGGATGTTGTGATGTGGTTTATGTTGGTTGATGGAGTGAGTAGTACTCTTGTGATTCAGTTGTGATATGATTTCTATGGTATACTAGTTGCTTATACATGATTGAGTTAGCATCCATATTGATTGTTTGTGGAGCATGAGTAAGCTATTGGAGAGCTTGGATGTGTTGTGACAGGTTGGTGGTCAGTTTGGATGGTGGAAGACAAAAGAAATTATGCTTGCTGGTTGCAGAGGATTTGAGTATGTGATGAAAAGGATAAACCCTAATAGCTCACAAGGCATACACAAGTTGTTGTATATATTGGCCACATACATACGCGAGCTGTAGTGAGCCAGGGAGCGTACACATGTGGGTTGCACTACTGACAGGTCGCGTACCTGTTGCAGATTGATATTTGTTGAGGATTGTTGCCTCATCTCAGTTGGTGCTGAGGGTGTAAGCTGAGTCTTGCATTATAGAGTTCTCTTGTAGAGTTTTACTCTATTCAGTTGTTGTTGAAAAACCCCAAGGATTTTAGTCCGTAATAAAAATAAAATTGTACATACATCTTGCGTTCTTTGTGTTCCTTGTGGTGATGAGTTATTGATGATTTATGTTGCTGATATATGTTCACATCTAACTGGTTATAAATAACAACAATGAGTAATAAGTAAATGTTGAATGCTAACTAATGAGTTTTGGTGTAAGAGGGAAGTTTTGGTAAAAAGATCCCCACACTCATTCACGCCCCCTCTAAGTGTGGTAGGTGTGTCCAACAACTACCAAATTCTTAAGTAGGTAAATGAGAATGTTGAAGTAATTTGAAGAATTTTTTCATATTAATGGTAGTGATTGGAATCATAAAGATATTATTGTAATTAATATTGTGATTAAAATAATCTTATTTGAAATTGGTCTACTATTTTGAAGATTGTATGTTTTGAATGATCTTAGAGGAATGAGATATAACATGTTGATTGTAATAAGATGGTTCTTTCCTTGCGAACATATTTGGATTTTCACCGATATGAAAAAACCTAATTAAAAAATGGATTGAATAATATTAAAAATATAAATATAGAAGTCATAATTCCATTCAATGATGCTAAACAAAACACGACAGTTAAAAATCAAACATGTATAATTATACTCCATTAATTATGTTTCATTAGATTACTATACTCCATTAATTATGTTTCATTAGATTAATGGAGTGTATATTATTTTTAATAACATAAACCTTTTTAAACAATAAAACTCAACATAAGAGAATGCAACCGTCAACCTGGAAAATTTAGTCTAAAAGGTGAAACACAACATAATAGAACGCAATCCCAGGACATGAAATAAAACAAATCATGGATTAATTTGACAACAGTTATGAAATTGACATACCCCAAACTTATAAAGATACTTCGGACAATATACTGTTCAAAAGTGCAATGAAGGTGGAAACTATACTTTGGAATGAAAAGAAGATACTATTATCATAGATAATAAATGAATAGTTGTTGGCTTCTAGAGGCAAGAACATATTGGAATTCCACGTGACACCCTCCACTACCTACACTATTTAAAATTGTAAGAAAATAATGAAAAGAACAATTCAAAAGACTATTTTAATCGATAAGGTTATATATATATATATATATATATATATATATATATATATATATATATATATATATATATATATATATATAT
>ML798942.1:52443-76142 GCA_009831015.1 Picea engelmannii | reverse complement strand
TAATGAGTCATCTATACATTTTTCCAACAATGCATCATATACTAATGAAACCACATCGATCCATCTTCATCATGTATCAATGACAACTCATTGATCCATCTTCATCTATGCATTCTCATCAAGGACAATACATATTATATTACCTCAATCATCAATCAATCAATCCTTTGACATCAATAAATCACTTGACATCAATCAATGACATCAATCAATCAAACCATTGGCATCAATGACAACATGATCCAACAGTTGCGTGACTGCATACAGAGTATGTTGTGAGGATGGTGTGTGAATGGAGGGCGGTGACTGATATTAGGATGTTGTGGGACTGACATGTCCGTGGAGGAGGAGGTGTGTCGTAGCCATCTCAAAGAATGGGTCGTCCAACAAAGTGACAACTGGAGTGATAAGGTGATAGCTGGAGTGATCAACTTGTTGACATGTTTTCTACAAAAGCTAACACTAAGATATGCCTTCGGCATAACTAGAAATTTGTAAAATAGAAAAGAAAGACTTTTAAAATATGTTTGAAAATTTAAATCATTCTTTAAACATTAAACTAATTTATATATTAATAAAACATTCCTAGATCAAGTTCTAATAGATGTGTATCTTAAAGTATATTTCAAAATATAATTTAATTTTGATAATTATAATTATATAAATGAAGCATGTTAATATATTTGGTATGATTTAATAAACTCATTAAAGAGAGGGATCTAATTTTCACTATCAAGACATTTTGAAGGATGTATACTATAAAATATAAAATATGTTAAAAGATAGAATCATCTCACAACATTACAAGTGTATAAATGTCTTTCCTAATTTTTCAAAAATGTTAAAAATTGGGACAATGGAGTATCAATTGGTGCTATCAAGTGCTTGTGCTAACCATGTGGAGATGTCAATGGCGAGGAAGTTGAATAAAGTTGAATATTGGAGAGTGAGTCAATGAAAATGGTGAGAGATAAAAAAATAAAGTGGATGATTAATATTTTTTTAAAATGTTATAACAAGTATTTAAGTGCTTGTGTTAATCATATGGAGGAGTCAATGAAAATGGTGGGTGAGATTAAAAAAATTGGGTGAGTAATATCTTTTTTAAATGTTATAATAAATATTTTTAGTTTTAGAACATGTTAAGTGTTGTTTAAAAATATGATAGACATTCTATATAATATATTTTATAATTCACCTCTATTATATATAAAATCATGAAATAATTTCTAAAACCTAATGAGTTCATTAAAATACTGGTTGAATATAT
The DNA here is from genome assembly GCA_009831015.1 of Picea engelmannii. Taxonomy (NCBI): domain Eukaryota; kingdom Viridiplantae; phylum Streptophyta; class Pinopsida; order Pinales; family Pinaceae; genus Picea; species Picea engelmannii. The sequence continues at coordinate 74,872 of ML798942.1, read as the reverse complement.
ATATATATTTTTAACATGTTATTATCAAGCGTATAAAGAGTATTTTGAGTATAAATTTGTTTTACAATCCCTCCTATAAAGCCCATCAAGAACCTAGAACCCCTCAAAATTAGGCCACATGCGTCCATCCATTCATTTATGATTTTTATTGTTGGATTATTGAGAGGGGGGGTTGAATCAGTAAGAGAAATTATTCCAATTATTAATCCTTTAAACCAAAAAATATGTTATTTTACTTATTCAACCATGTTCATCTATTCATCATCAATATCTTACTGTATCATAAGAATTAACATTCATCAGTGCATAATAAACAATAACAAACACATCCACACAATTCACAGTACACCAATATTTACGTGGAAATCCAATGTAGGAGAAAACCACAGAATGATTTTCTTATATGTCAAGAATTACATTCAATGAAGCACCAAATTCCAATTCTCCAACTACAACTGGAAGGAGGCTCCACCCTCTATATTCTCAGGCTACAACCTGAGGGAAGCTCCAAATCCCCAATTCTCTGGCTACAACCAGAAGGAGGCTACAACCCCCTATGTTCTCTGGCTACAACCACCTATCCTTGTTGTTGTGAGTGGGAAATCCCCCTACGGACTATCACTTAGGGTTTTACCATGCATGCAGAAAAGACCTAAAGATTCCTACTTTTTACCATCATCCTAGACCTTATCCCCATTATTCTTAAGCAAATACACAGTTAAGAAGATCAAGTGAACATACCTTATTTCCAGCGTTTGGTATCGATCCTTCTTCACACTTGGTCACTCTTTGACTACAACTCTCCTCCCAAGGCTAACCTGCATTCACAAAAGAAAAACAAATAACTCCACATGCATTTTATCTACAGATTAATGGGTTAGATATTTAATCAACATGTATGCAATAAACAATGAAAACCTCATATGGTGGGACGGGAAAATTACTTCTTTATTATTAACTTCACTAAAGTAACTTACAATGATGAAGTCGACCACTGCTCCACGAATCTGGTCGTGGGCTCCTTTTTTACTGTGCACCAACTGCTAACACACTTGCTTCTCTTCTTCGTTGAAATCACAAAATGGTTGCAGAATATTGGGCAAAGGGGAATACGAATTTGGGTAGAGTTTCTTTACTATGATTTTCCTCCCTTCAAATGGGACCCTTACCCCTTCTTTTATAGGCTAGAAGGAGCTAGGTATTTAGAGAAATGATTGGCCATGCATGGTCGAAAGGTTTAGTTAACTTACCCAAAATTGTGTGTTCTGTTAGCAACTTTCCATTTTTCGTGCTTTTGTAGGTACATGCGGGTTGTAGTGGGTCAACTAGAGTTTACACGCAGGTTGTAGTGGAGCGTGGCGCATGGGCCTTTAAAAAGGGTGTTTTTAAGAAGAGTTGTTTAGTACTGGCTTGGCAAAGAAGGCATATGAGATGGCCTGATGTCCGGTAAGTATGTCTGGTGCAAATTAGGGTTATAACAGATGCCCCCTAATGTGTGAGGTTAGAAGAGCATCTGATGGCTGAAATACATTATCAATCTTTATCAACGTACCAAACCAGTGAGCCCAGGGACCAGAATTCGGGAGGTGCCATCTGCAAAATAACAATTGTCTCACCGAGGAGGGCATACCCATGCTCAGAATTAAATAAAATCATGGCTACCAGTCAAATACATTGTAGATCCACGTCATATAACTATATAAAGTGTATCCATGAGCAATGCACAACGGATATACATCTCAAAATAAAAAATATATACATGTATAGTATCTATCTTCTAGAAGCTGATAAGGCCTGATGGTTGGAGATGATGTCTTCAGAGCTCAAGCATCAAATTCAAAATCTTCAAAAATCGGGTAGGAGTGTAATATGACTGTATGACTTCACTACCCAGAAGTCTTCGATGGCTCGTTGGGCATAGACTAGAGAATCTTGATGATCAGACTGAAGGCTTCATTGATTTCGAACAAAGAATTGATTGGACTTTCGAGATGGTCGGGCATGAGGGTAAGAGACAAACTGCAGAGGGGCCAACTCAAGCTTGGTAAAAACTTCCCTTGGACAATAGCACGACAAATGACGAGACTTAGCAGTATGGCATTGACATAAGTTCATGATGCAGGAGGCAATGTAAACTCTCCATAGGTTTGGAAGAATAACCAAACAGAGGAGAACACAACTCTACGTAGCGAGAACAACTTCCTAAGGTCATATTAAATCCCAAAGCTTGAAGAACAAACGAAAGTATGTGTTTTGTCCAAGGGCGACTCATTGTGCTACCAATAAAAAGAAAATACTTTTCCCTTCCTCTTTTTGGGGTATATTTGATGTTTTTGTCTTTTTCAATAATTTTGGAAAAAGAATAAAAGAATGCTACATTACAAACGAGGATCGAGTGTCATAAACATACTAGTTCCAAGCACATAGAACACAGGGATGCTCAGGGAAAAGGGACATATGCAGGAAAATGACACTTAGGAAAAATCCTCCAGGGGCCAAAGGTGTCAAGACGCAGAGGCAAAGTGCTATAGGGCTTGCGTATAAGGCATGCTTCAGATGGTTCAGTTGAGAGCAACATGGAGCCAACATTAGGCCAAAGACATAGGTATGCAAATGTGGTTAACAAAACACACAATGGTAACGTCCTTCGATGTAACTTTAATGAACCCAGAGAAGGTAAACTCGACGGTTTTTCATATTTAGAGAGTTTGAAAAAACGTAAAAGGAGACTCCGCAGGGGTACATTTTTCGAAGATAGTCTAGTTGGCTCGAAAAAGGGGTAAACTAGCACCGACCAGACGTCTATTCAAAACCATTTTAACGCGTGTGATAAAGACAAGGTCACTCGACAATTTTTTCATTTTTAAGGAGTCTGAAAAAAGCTTAACTATGGACTCCATCAGGAATTTTCTTTTGGACCATTTTAACGAGTGTGAAATAATAATATCACTCGGCGATCTTTTCAATTTTAGGGAGTCTGAAAAGAGCTTAAATATGGACTCTATGGGGGTTCCTTTTTCGTAAATTTAGTCCCTTAGGGACGAAAAAGGGTTAAAATTATACCTGAGAGTACTCTTCTAGAGAACCGAGGCTTCTAGAGTATACCTTTGTTCATACCGTTGACCATCCGGACCGAAAAAGGGGTAAACTACCGCCGGACAGACGTAACTTCAAATTTCAGTTTAGCGAGCGTGAAGGTCAACAAGATCGCTCGACAATCTTTTCACATTTAGAGGGTCTGAAAAGGGCTTAAAAGAAGACCTGTTATGTTTTGGGAGTCCCAAGGGTGAGGTCAAGAGTGATAAGGAATCATGCAAATGAGGCTCAAACTCGTAATCAGGAAAAACTAATAAGGACTCCCGAACCTATAGTCGTTAGTGACAACATGAACACCAAAATGCAACCAGGATCTACCTAGGGCATCCATGTTAGGGTAGGCTCTACCACTAAATTACGACACTTCTAAAGCAACAATGATGGTTTCGTGTCGCAATTCGGTGGGATCAATCCTATGGAAAAGTGGAAAAGACAACAATATGTAGGAAGTAGAGGTGGAATCCTAACTTAAATGCAACAAGTTGAAAAAATGACTTTTTACCAAAGGACCTTCAAAATGACCCAAATCTCCAAAAAGTTTCCAAATGCCCAAAGTAACACTTCTCTTGATAATCCAAAGAAAACTCCTGAACCATGCTAAATGATTTTTAGTTTAGAAAAAATGACAAAAGGGTCTAAAAAATGACAAAAAGAGGCCAAAAAGTCTATAAATAGAAACTGCCAACTCATTGTCACTATTGTTAACTGAGAAATTGATTGTGGAGCCAAAAACACCCCTTTGTTAAGAGAGTTGATTACGGGAGATTCAGTGGATAGAACGAGCTTCCGATTGGATCAAGTAAGTAATTACTACCCCCTCTTGCAATTTAATTATTTCTTTATGCATTTAAATTCATTTTTTGGAGGGGCATCAACCTTTTAAAAGGTCGGCCCTAAGTACACACGGGTTTTATTATGATAGCCTGAGTGTACACGCAGACAGAGGAAAAACTGCACGCATGTACACACTACTGTTAGAATTACACCCCGCGTGGATCCTTCGTTTAATGTAAAAAAATTAAAAAAACAAGAGTTAACCCTCCTGAACTTGGTTTTTGCAGGATGTATGTTCACTGGAGGGAAAGAGAGCATGAGGATATTAGTGCATTGGTTGGGGAGGACCCTAATGTTGTTTCTACATTAATGCAATGTGGGTTGTTAAAAAAATTTCTATGTCCTTTCATGGGAGCAAAACCTAGGCTATTGAATGCCTTGGTTGATTATTGGCATCCCGACGCAGAGGCCTTTATGCTAGAGGGGCAGTCGTTGGTTCCAACTATAGAGGATATATACTTTTTGACTGACCTCTCTAGGAGAGGGGAACCAATCGATTTTCATACTTTTCCCTTCGGGCCTCACAACATATCGAAGTTGATTGGACTCCATTGTGAGGTGGGTACAGAAAGAATGAGCTCGCAAGTACCGATAAGAAATATCTCAAACTTATCACTGCAAGTGATAGTGTTGCTCATCAGGTGGATTATTGGTTCTGTGGCTTTGCATCAAGCTTCCCATGCACAAATGAATTGTGCAATTCAGTTCTTAAATACACAAATTTTTGACTGGAGCACCACATTACTGAATTGTATGAAGAAGCAACTAACAGATTGTCGGTTTCCGAATCAAAGGAACTTAGGGTTTGGAATGATTCTTTTCTCTTTCTTCTTTGAAAGAGTGCCCAGTTTCAGCCCTTGAGAGGTGGTATGAGGGCACCAGGCCTCTCTTCCCACATTATGTAGATGGGCGGTGCTGCTGTTGCGACCGGGGGGGGAGGACCATTGAGGCCTTTGATGACAAATTTTTTTCTTGGTTGTCACGACATATCCCGGTCATAGAGGATTACCCCTATGTTGGGATTGACTTATCAAGAGATCCTGAGATACCGGTACCTCTCAGCGAGGAGCGAGGAGAGATGGTTAAGATTTTTTTTGTTGTTGTTTATATATATATCATTTGCATTTGATAGATATGTGTCTATCATGTACAGATGTGGGGCCAGTGTGACCAGCGGACTATGCGAGGAACAGGTTATGTCCTCATCCAGAGGCCACACCAGCCGTAGCCAACGGGCCAACAACAGCAGGAGTACCTCCAACCGATGAGGCTGAGAGAGTTTTGAGACGAGTAGAGAAAAACTTTACCTCTCTTACTCGCACCATCCCCATGGCAGAGATCGAGGATTTTCCACCATCTATGCAGCCTCATGTAGTGGGGGCACCATGGATGTGGGTCTAACTTTTTCGGGATTTGGAAAACATCATTGATCATTACAATAGGGCCATGAGGCCTCACCCTTAGTTAGGCTGGACTTTTCACGTGCTGAGGGCACTATTTGTATATTTTTGAGGGCATAAGCCTTATGACTCATTATTAGTCGTATTTTTGAGGCGCTTGTGCCCAGACATGTACTCTGATAGTTTTGATATTATATATGGATTTTTATGTCTTTTTTATGTCTTATGGATTACTTTTTCTTTAAAAAGGTATTTACATGTGCATGTGTGTGTCTTTCTTATATGTGTGCGAGATGCCAATCTAAAATTTGATTAGCTAGAGTATCTGTGACTTGATTTAATCTCCTAGGAACATGAAAATATGTAATATAATCAAAGATTTGTTCTAAGAGATGTACCCTGAGGAACTGTCAGTGCAAAGTAGGATCATGAACATGGTAGACTCTATTTAATTGAGACACAACCAGCTGAGCATCTAAATAGACCCAGAGGTGAGAGATACCAAGTGACAAAGCGTCATGAAGCAACTCAATAACTACGCTATATTCGGCGACATTGTTTGTGGTGTCGCCTAAACATATACCTCTTGAAGATAGTAACTAGCCCTGAGGTGTAAAAATCACCCAAGCTGCGGAGGCAAGCCTCTGAGTGTGTCGGCTAGTGTCGTCTGCAAATCCAATGAACAACTCTGATTCACTTGACATCTGCCATAGTGAAAAAAGATAACATAAAAAATGACATGTCCATAAAACCAAAAGAAACCAAAAAGTAATAGTACAAAGACTATACATATGTTACAAAAGGTTACCCAAGGTGACCTACCTATGAGTAATACTTCTTGAGGTAGAGCCCATTTCTAGGCTCTGCCAAATCATTTCCCTCAAAATCTACCAGACGATAAGCGCCCTTTTTTAGAACCTCTTTTATGATGAAAGGTCCGAACCACATGGGTTTGAACATGCCTGCCCCCAGGGGTTCCTTATCTTGGTCATAAACCAGGAAAAGGTCGCCTTCTGAGAAAGTTCGAGGACGAACGGATCGATCATACTAACACTTAACTTTTTGTTTGTGAGCTTCGTTAGCTAAGGCCGCATCCTGACGTTGGTCATTGAGCTGCTTGAGATATAATAAACGCTCTTCAAGCGGTGAAGTGTTTGGAAATAACTGTACTGCCAACTTTAAAGATGGGATCTGGCATTCTATGGGCAAGATTGCTTCCAACCCGTAAACGAGTTGAAAAGGTGAGAAACCATTTGTAGTCTTAACATATGTTTGGTGGGCCCATAATGCCGAGTATAACATCAAATGCCAATTTTATTTGGCCGAATTGATCGTTCGCTGTAGGATGGTCTTAAGAGATTTATTGACAGCTTCCACCTGATCATTCACTTGAGGGTAGTAGGGTGACGAATGTTCTTGACTCAACCCAATATTTTATGTTAACTTGGTCATCATTGTGCTCTGAAAGTGACTGCCATGGTCAGTGACAATCTCTCTTGGGACACCGAACCGTGCTATAATCTGGTTAAACAAAAAGAGGGCAGCAGTCTCTCCATCATCTTTGAATGTTGGCATAGCTTTGACCCACTTGGTGAAGTAGTCTACTGCTACAATGATATAACGGTGCCCTGTTGCTGAAGGAGGGTTGCACGTTGTGTAATCAATCCCCCACTTGGTGAAGGGGCCAACAGTGATGACAAGAAACATGGGAGCGAGATGTGCCCTCATCTTCCGTGAGAAGATTTGACATGGGTGGAACTTCTTGACTGATGCGATACAATATTTGATGAGTGTCATCCAGAAGTAACCGGCTCGTAAAATATTTTGGGTTTTTGCCAACCAAGACAAATGACCACCACATGCTCCAGTATGGAAATTTTTAAGCATGATTTTCGCTTCTTCATGAGTGAGGCACCGACGAAGGATGCAATCTACACCTTGACAATATAGAGTATCTTCGAGTATGAGATAGTTCTTGGCCTGATGGTGTATACGACGACGCTCATCACGAGAAACAGAGGAGGGGCACCTCAAAGTATGAATATAGACAAGTATATCTCCATACCAGGGGTCCGAAGATGCTATCAAAAACATGTCTCCTTGAATAGGCGAGTCTTCAAACATACCATCACCTGACTCAACCGAAAGTTTCGAGATGAGTTCCGCAAAGACCAGTGAATTTTTGGACTTCATCGAAATGAAATCTAAGTCAAATTCTTGGAGGACAACTATCCATATGTTGATCTTTCCGCCGATTACCCGTCCGTATTGAAATGGATTCACAACGGCAATGACTGTGGTCTTGTGAAACAAAACATAATGATGGAACCATTGGACAGCATGGATTGTTGCCAACGCAAGTTTTTCAATATGAGAATAATTGAGTTTTGGTCCAACCAGGCCTCGACTCATGTAATAAATCACATATTTTGAGAGCAAATCATCCTCCTGAACTAATAACATGCCGATGGTTGACTCTGCTGCAACCAAGTATAATAAGAAATCTTTGTTATAATTGGGTGGCCGAAGCAGAGGGGATGTTGTGATGGAATGTTTCAACACTTCGAAGGAGCATTGAGCGGCTTCGTCCTAATGAAAAGGAATTTCTTTCTTCAGTAATCGCATAAATCTCTTTGTGATCTTGGCATAGTTTGCGATGAAACGCCGTAAAAAGTTCGCTTTTCCCTGTAGACTCTGAAGTTGAAGGATTGTATGTGGGGGAGGTAGCTGAACTATTGCCTCAACCTTGAGAGGATCGACCATGATCCCTGTTGTCGAAACTATGAAACCTAGCAGATGGCTCGACGTCACGCAAAAATTGCATTTGTTGGGATTCAAGCAAATCCGGAAGTAGCGACATCACTCAAAGATAAGTCGAAGGTGTGTGGGATGATCAGTTCTCTTACGAGATCGTGATGTTAAATCATCTAAGTAGGCCTCGACGATATGTTTGAGATCATGGAAAGCAAAAGACATGGCCCACTGAAAGGTAGCTCCAATGTTTTTCAGACCAAAAGGCATCTTACGATACACGAATGTACCCCATGAACAAATGAATGTTGTTTTGTGTTGGTCTTCGGGTTTGATTTGTATCTGATTATATCCCGAAAAACCATCCATGAAAGAAAAGGCCTCACAACCTATGCATTCATCGACTATCTGGTCAATAAATGGTGTGGGGAAATTATCTTTTGGACAGGATTTGTTCAAATCACGGAAGTTTGTGCATACACGAATCGTACCCTATTTTTTGTTAACCGACACGGGGTTTGACACCCATTGGGTCAAATGGACGGGGTAGATAAAACCTACCTTTAGCAGTTTCTCTACTTCAACCTTAATAGTTGCTGTTTTCTTAGGATTAACAGGACAAAGATTCTGCCAAACCAGCTTAGTGTCAGGATAATTCATGATTTCGTATTCAACAATTTTTGGATCAATGCCTGGCATTTCCTCGTAAGACCAAGTAAAAACATCACAGAATTCCTTAAATAAATCTGTGTAGATTTGAATCGCTTCAGGGGAACAGTCCACTCCAACGAAAACATTCTCCATGATGCCAGGAGTTCTGGAGAGGTTTATAGGTATAGTTTTGGCGATGGTTTCCATATTTCCCTCGACATAAACAACATGTGTAGCCAAAGGATTGATAACACAAGACCTATCTCCAGTCATAGTCGAGGTGAATTCCCCTGCTTCAATTCTGCTTAACTCTGGGAGGAAGTAAGATCTCTGATGGAGATCGTCCCAGGGTTTGTCTGGACTAGTCATTGCTTCAATGATTTCTTCGTCTTAGGGAAAGACTAAGTCTAAAGAATCTGTATCAGCGAGGGAACCTTGAGCCCAAATAGGCTCTAAAATTGGATCTAACTCTTGTGCGGGAGTTGGATCAGGGTCGACGGAAGCTTGTTGGACTAAAGAGTACACCACTTCTATCAAGGACAAGGGCATGGACATACCATGGTGCTCTATCCCTTCCATCGTGGCCGATGGGGAAGGAAGAATCCACGGATCGTTAAAGTAAGTTGTGCAAAACAACGAAACTTGGAAAATCTCAACCTTATGGTGGTCAGATATGAACTTAAGATTTCCTTGAGGAGGTGGGTAATCGAAAGTACCCATCAAAGGTGGACACAAACCAACCCCTATGTTGATGACACCGGGTTGAGGGTTATCAATCATTGGAACCGCGGATGCCCCCAATGAAGGGTCAGGACGAGAGAAGGACAATTGATCAATGGTCACGATCCGACAATCGTGTGGAAACAACAAGACCTAGAAAACTGTAGTGACTACTTCTTGCATAGCATAGGTCCAACTCCTCCCTAGCAAGATATTGTAGTCGAGAGATGCATCGACCACTTCAACCTCGACACACACGGTTTTCCCTCCTAACTGCACAGGAAAAGAGGGGATAATGCCATGTGGTCGGAATGAATGATCGTCGAAAGCGGTAAGAAGAGTAGGTGACAGAGACAAAACGGGCTGGCCAATGGCCTTTAGAGACTATTGCTTGCATAGCATAGGTCCAAATCCTCCCTAACAAGAGATTGTAGTCAAGAGATGTGTCGACCACTTCAACCTCGACACACAAGGTTTTCCCTCCTAACTGCACGGGAAAAGAGAGGATAATGCCATGTGGTTGAAATGAATGACCGTCGAAAGAGGTAAGAAGAGTAGGTGAAAGAGACAAAACAGGCTGGCCAATGGCCTTCCAACACGCCAAATACATTACTCATGTTGAGGCACCCTCATCAACCACCGTGCAGAAAATGTTCTGAGTAAACGTTTTCATGGTGTATGCCACGACTATCTGGAATACTATGTGTTAAGGGAGATAAGGTTTCAAGTCGGTTGTATCAATCATGATTGTACCTGGATTACAAATCTCGACGGATCTTAAAGTGGCTAATAGAGCCTTTCTCTGGGAAGGGCAGCTTTGGAGGACTTCCAAAGTAGACATTGCACAAGGGGTTTGAGACAAATCCTCCACCACAGAGTAGTTATGGGCAGCCCTTACGTTCAGGTTGTGAGAAGCCTTCTTAAACACACCTTTTGGGACGTGTGTCATGGTTTCGCCCAATGTATTCTCGATCTGGAGAGGAAGAGATGGGGTTTCATCTTCTTTACCTTTCTCAGAGGTGCTTGGCTTGCTGTAATCATGTGTTCTAGTCGATATATAGGCATCACCTTTCATCATATACACATTCACAGATTTAGGATTGTTTGAAGATGAAGGAGGTCCTTGGCTTCCCACTTTCGTGCTTGTAGAGGCTTGAGTTATATTTTGGTCATGTTGAAATGGGTTTGTTAACAGAACAGGTTGTTGTTGTGACAATAAATTTTGGGCCTCTGCAAGCCAAGGGCATTGGTGATTCAAGTGTTCTTCCGGGAACAGATTACACAGATACCTTGACTTCCTTTTTTCGGTGTTTCCCTTGCCATCATTATTAGTGGGTTTCTTATCCCCCTTACCCTTCTTACATTTTTTCTTCTTTCCATTAGGCTGCTGGGTGGCCTTCGGATTTTTCGATTGCACACTGTGTACATCTGACATTTGGGTAGGGGGAGCATATGGAACAACAGTCTGGCTGGCCGCTATATTGTGGATAGACAATTGTTGCAATTGTTTCGTCAGTTGTTCAATGGTCTTTGTTTGTGTTGAACCAACAATACCATCGACATGTGGTCCATCTCTTTGTCTGGTTTTATCAAGTATTGATCATGGCGCATCTGGCAAGATCTCATACAGTAAACCAAACTGAGAATAGATAAGCTCAAGTTGTTGAGCTCTCATGATTGCATCTTCTTCGGAAAACACTCCCGACGTTGTGACGTCTTTGGATAACTGTGGGACCAAAGACTTAAGGAACCACTCGAGCAGGAATGCTGGTGGGACTGGCACCTTAATCACACTCTTCTGGTGTCTCCACTCTCGGATGTCATCGGAGATATGGTCCGCTTTTGTCTATTCGAAATTGGCCAGCAATTATGTGCCAATGTCGTATCTCACAGGTAATTGGAAATGGTTTATGAAAGCCATTGCCAATTCGCCGAAGGAAGAGTATCTTGAGCGGTCAAGCTCAATGTACCATTTCGCAACACTCCCAATGAGAGTACGTTGAAACAATCGCAACTGTATGGAGTCGTCTTTCAACGAATAGACAAGCACCAAAGGTGAAAAGTAGTCACATGATCTCCTAGATCTTCATTAGGATTGGCTTTGAACTTTGGTATGTCCAAAGGTAACTTCATTGGCATAGAGGGCCAACACGGATCATGACATATAGGGTCATTCAACAACCTTGTTAAGTCTGGCAAATGCAAGGTTGCCAAGAAAGGTAGTTTGGGTTGTTGGTGATACCCATGGAAAAAGGGGGCTGAAGTTTGACTGGCACCAGTTTGCCAGGAAAAGTTGGGTTGCTGGCCCGGGTTCTGGTAAAAACCATGGCCATGACCAGCGTATGGGTTTTGAGTTTGAGGAGACATCATCGGCTAATTCCCGAAATAAGATGTAGACGGTTGGGTGTGCATTACATTCAGAGGACTTTGGGAAGGGTTACCCCATGTCGATCCCATGGGCATAGGTATTGCACCTTGCCCGTGGTTCCATTGGTTGTGAAAAGAGTTGCCCCCAATCGACATTCCTGATGAGGGAACTGATCCCTGTCAATAATTCCAAGGTCCTTATGCGGAAGAAGTTCCTGGGTGTGTCCCCTATGCAGGAATAGTACCTTGCATAGGATTAGGTTTTCCGTAACTGGGGTTGCCCCCAGTCAGAAAAGAAGCTGACGAGAAAGCATTGTTACCAAACGCCTCGAACAAAGAAAACAGTGTCGGACCTATCGACATATTATGAGAAGGTGGTCCTTGACTCTTTGCTCCAAATGAACTATGGTGTGCATTCGGCCAGGCATATTGCTGGTGGGCACCGCCGAGCGAAGGGGACGAAGGAGGTATATGACCTCCTCTGTAAGGGAAAGTGTTAAAGGGAGCGGAAGTGCCCCCCATGGGTCCTTGTAGAGTAGCGTTAGAGCTCCCTGCCCCTAGACCTAAAGTCTGTAAAGTGGAGTAGGAGAGTACATGGATTGTACCTGAGCTAGGCATACCGTATGAGAATGGAGGGCCTATCACACTCTGTGTGGAAGGAGCAGTGGCCACCGCCAAAGATGAGATCGGGCCACCGCTTGAGGTAGTGGCAGTCGAGGCCATGGTGGCTCGGACCAATGACGGTGGGTTTGGAGGTGGAACACCCCCTGTGGTGATAACCGTAGTGGGAATAGAAGAATTCCTAGAAGAAGTAGCAACAATTGTTTCCATTGTTGTGTGGGACACTGTCTAGCACTCATAAGTATAAATTTGTATGATGATGGGTGCCGAAATATCAATGGTTGGAGTTTCGGATGGACCAAGAGCTTTCGCTCCAAAGTCTGAAATGGTTGGTTCCTCCGGATGTTGGTCAAGCACAGTTTCTCTGTGACCCAGTCGCTTCAAAAGACCCTTGTTGGTCTAGATTTCTCCTTAGCAGTGGCGGGGGTGGCTCCAGTGTGACCGGTGGCAGACCAAGAAGCCTTCGTGACCGACAGATCTTGTGATCCTCCACTGTGTGAGAAGATCAAATACACACTAGGTCTTTCTATTCGTTCAAAAAAAACACACACTAGAAAAAGTCCCTACGAGATAAAACAAGCAATGACTAAACTATTTTGAAGAGCAATTACAACAACCAACACTAGAGAAACTTACCGGTGCAAGTGAAACTCGAACACGGAAGCACACTTCGGGTATACTCTGAAAAGTGTGGCCCGATGTCTGTCCTAGGTACCGCGGTCTACCCTCACAGTCTCCTGTGTAATTCCATAAAATAATGGCAACTAGGTTGCCAGTGTGTGAACAATCATCAGGCAGGTACAGTCAACAATCGGGTGGACCGGAATGAACAGGGTATCAAGCCCGAAACCTGTCAAGGGTATCAAAATAAAGTGGTCCAGAAGACAATTGAGGACCTCGAACGGATTCGAGACCCATGAAGCTCTGTGGCAAATGCAATCGACGAAATCCCAAAACAAGCCCTCTATATGCGTTCACCACTACGCTTGGTACGGCTTTGGAGTGGTTATCTCCGCTACCTTTCCGCATGCGACCTCGTGTTTAGCCCCTGTGTTAGAGGGGGGTCCCGGATAACTTTCACGATACTGGAATTTTAACACTCCCTAGCACAAACTCTTATGTATGTTTTGCAGCCTTGAAGAGTTTCCTCTCCAACCTAAATCAAGGCTCTAACCTAGACTAGTTGATGGACCCTACAAACATAAAGTCTAGTTGATTTAAATTAATCATTAATTTTTATGCCTTGTCTTAAGTCAAAGGTTATGAAAGTGAAACTAGTGATGTTTTGAGAGATGAAAGAAAAAATAAACAGAAAACTGGAAACAAAATAACTTCTTCTTGAAAAAATTCTCAATCAACTTTTCAAATAAAAATAATTTTTTCTAAGATCTTTGAACAACAGACTCAAAACATGATTTCGCTCGACTACGAGCTACTTATTTTCCTAAGTAAACAACCCAAAACTTATGAAAACAAAACTTTTCCTGGTTATTTATGCAAACCAACAACTGCTTAACCAAATCAAGAAATAAAAGAGTTTTTATTTATTTAATGCTCGTAAAGAAAAAAGGAAAAATGACGACAAGTAAATACCAAGAAAAATTCTGGCCTAAGCGCAGATCACAAAGAGTTACTGACAATAACACACAAACTGATGAAAGTAGACTCTTACACTTGTCTAAAAACCCTATGAAAGAATTTTTTTTTAAGGAAAAATTTTTAATGAAAAAGAAATTTATTGATGTGATCAGACCTAAGTTGTCGACTGCTATGATAGAGACCAAGAACCCCGAGAGGTATAAATTTTGACAAGGAAAAGGATGACTGCCTCTCCTTGAACAAAAAATTTCTCAACATGCACACAGCTGACAGTTCAACAACTAGCATGTGCACACGAGCTGTAAAAGGTTAGGGCGTGTGTACATGCATGCAAACCTTATACACAGTTAAGAAGATCAAGTGAACATACCTTATTTCCAGCGTTTGGTATCGATCCTTCTTCACGCTTGGTCTCTCTTTGACTACAACTCTCCTCCCAAGGCTGATCTGCATTCACAAAAGACAAACAAAGAACTCCACATGCATTTTATCTACGGATTAATGGGTTAGAGATTTAATCAACATGTACGTAATAAACAATGAAAACCTCATATGGTGGGATGAGAAAAGTACTTCTTTATTATTAACTTCACTAAAGCAACTTACAATGATGAAGTCGACCACTACTCCATGAATCTAATCCTGGGCTCCTTTTTTACTATGCACCAACTGCTAACACACTTGCTTCTCTTCTTCGTTGAAATCACAAAATGGTTGCAGAATCTTGGGCAAAGGGGAATACGAATTCAGGTAGAGTTTCTTTACTATGATTTTTCTCCCTTCAAATGGGACCCCTACCCTTTCTTTTATAGGCTAGAAGGAGCTAGGTATTTAGTCGAATGACTGGCCATACATGGTCGAAAGGTTTAGTTAACTTACCCAAAACTGTGTGTTCCGTCAACAACTTTCCATTTTTCATGCTTTTGTAGGTACACGCGGGTTGTAGTGGGTCAGCTAGAGTGTACACATGGGCTGTAGTGGAGTAGGGTGCGTGGGCCTTTAAAAAGGGTGTTTTTAAGAAGATTTGTTTAGTATTGGCTTGGAAAAGAAGGCATATGAGATGGCCTGCTGTCCAATAAGTATTTTTGGTGCAAATCAGGGTTATAACACTTGCCCCATCCAACCACCCTGAAATATAAGTATAATTATGGAACCACTGTCACACTATCACTGTGAGATATACTACTGTAAACCTGTACCAATCAACCTGCACCAAACAACCTGTAACAACCTATACCAAACAACCTGTAATCAACCTGTACCATAAAAAAGTGCACCAACATGTACCTCAACCTGTACCATAAACAAGTGCATCAACCATGCACCAAACCTGTACAAATAACTTGTCACAATAACCTGTCCAAACAACCTATCAGAACAACCTGTCTCATCAATCTTATCAACCAAATCAGATCTACTCACCAAGATCAATCACCAAGACAAATCTCAACAATATGCACAATATCACCAAGATGTGTATCAACCAAGCATAACACAACAACTCATAATCATCACCAAGATCAATATGTGCTTCTAATAATATACCAAGAAAAGTATGCTACATCATCCATAAACCATGTTACTAACAAGTGCCTCCAACCATGTACCAAGTATGTACCAATCATGCATCAACTACTCATAAACTATGACTCATTAAGATGCACCAACATCATCAACTATACACCTCATGTATGTGCCAACTCATCAACTACTTGTCTCAACCATGTACCCAACATGTACCCCAACCATATACCAATATAACCATCAAAATTTATCTAACAATTCATCACTCTATCCATAAACCCAATACCATAAAACATTACATCAAACCATGTGCCACAACCTCATTGTTATACAACCTCTATCTGTAACAAACCTCAACCAAAATCCCTCATCAATTCATCATCCAAATATGATTTGTAACTTGGTAACATACTTGGTGTATATGATCACATACCTGCAAACCTTCCTTAACTTTAACAACAAGAGACTAGCATTTTCATCAAACTTTAATTTAGTCTCACATGACTAATTTTGGATTAGTCAACAACTATAACTTGCAATAATCATAACTATGTACCTGTAATGAATAAAGATATGAAAATAGTACACAATGTTATTCAATGTCTTTTATGCAATTCCTCTAGTTTTCACTATTTGGAACCTCTCAGAAAATGAGTTATAGCAAAAATGGCATACCTTGTTGAATTTTGGCTTATTCTAGAGAGCGAACTTGTAGAGCATGCCCCGCATGGAATATTTGTTGTATGGATCTGAAAATGGTACATAAAATACTACAGACTGTACTATAACCAATACATTTTTTCTTACTGAATTTGGATCTGTTATGAAGAAGTTATGTCATTTTAACCCAAAACACTTGTTTTAGACTCGTTTCAGGACTAGCCACAAACCTTATTTTCCACGGAGTGTAACTCCCAAAATACAATGATCCGCAAGCTGGAATTTTTATCACAATTACTCAAATATGTTTTCTCAACGGCCTCCATATTTTTCTGTCTGAATCATTGTATAAAAAAATTTATTGCGAAAATGGTGAGATGACATGTAAATAACATACCTTAGAAAGCATCATCAAAAGACTTTATCCTCCCTTGAATTTCGGCCTTGTTTACTTTACCTTACCTCTAAAATTCGCCTTAGATATCCTTTGGTTACCTCAGTCACTTGTAGATATTTAATATGCTCAATGAATGCAAATGGGAGACCCTTGCTCTCTTATTTATACTCTCCAAGTAGCTTCCTCTAGAAGTATCCACTTAGCCACTTTGTCCACTTAGCCACTTTGTCCACTTAACCAACTTTGTCCACTTAGCCACTTTGTCCAATTAACCATTTTTTCCACTTAGCCACTTTGTCCACTTAACCAACTTTGTCCACTTAGCGACTTTGTACACTTAACCACTTTGACTACTTTATTATTTAAATAATTTCTCTTTACTCAAAACTTCTTGTTGCAATAACTTTTATATAATTATTCAATTCATAACTTATTTTCCCTTAACTAACTTCTTGTTTCAACCACTTTATTATTTAATTTATTTCTTCATCAACCACTTTGACTATTCAATCTTCTCATCACAACTACTTTACCATAATTACCAAGCTCACAAATTCTTGTTGCAACTAATTTATTTTTAATTATTTTCTTAATGCAACAACTATACCCATGATTAACTCCTAGTTTCACCCACTTTGACCAGCCAACTTCTTCTAGGATTTTCTAGAGTAATTTGAGTTCTTTGACCTTCTAGGGGCTTCTAGATAACTCATGAGGGTTCTCCGACTTCACAAGGCTACAACTCTCTAACCATGAGGAGTTATGTGACATTCCACATATCAACAGAAATGACATGACATGTATTATCCATCTAGAATATTCTTACCTGTAAATTCATTGATCTTCGTGCCCTTATACCTCAAAGAGACCCGGGTCCCTTACCCATGTCTTTGTGCTACCAAAATTCGCTACCAGGATTCTCCAAGGGTTGATATCAATCACTGATGGTTGACATCAATCTAAAATATCACTCTCCAATGGTTGACATCAATGAAAACCAACAATCCATACCAATTGTCCATCAACCTAAGCCAATTATCTAACAATCTCCCCCTTTGGCATTGATGGCAACACCAACATTGATGGAAACACTTAGTCATGATAAAATTCATGCTTACACTCCTCATCATTGTTTATATCTCTCCCCCTTTGACATCAATGGCAAAGGGTATCTCTCCTTGGGGATACTCCCCCTGACTGAACTCTCCTTAGGGATGATCCCCCTGTCTAAATGCCTTTGATATTTTCTATGTGTTTCTAAGACTATGATTACTCTCTCTCCCTTCATATGAATAATATCGCCCCCTTTGAAAAAGGGTATCACTCTAATGCAACACTGAAGTTATATCGGTCATTCTTCCCTTGTGACAATCACTCCCCCTGGAAACATGCCTCTGTGCTCTCTCTTCAAGAATTTAACTCTCTATCCTGCATTTGATGAATCTCTTCCCGTGGAATCATACCTCTATTCTTACCTCTCTGTCTGACAACTTATCTGAATTATATTTGTACTTTTTTTTTTGGTTCTGTTTCTCTCTCTTGACTTCTCTGCAAGATGTTGTGTAGAAAAAATACAAGTCTTCTTGTACCTGCTTCCTTTTGGAGTTATCGTCCATTGGTGCTTCCTTGTGTAATGAATTGACATATATGAAAAGCATTCAATTAATAAGCATTCAAATATTTCTATGTAATTATCATCCATTATGATCATGTTCCTTTGTCTCTAAACCAATCTATGAATCCATGGTCTCATCCATTGTCATATATCTTTCCAAACCTGCTAAATGTTCTTACAAATCCATCTGTCCATATTGTCCAAGACTCTGCTACACAATAATCCATAATTTTGACTCATATGTCACTATACTATCATGAAGTATTTACTACTACAATTGATTAATCTATCATGAAGTATTTACTACTGCTACGATAATTCAATTCAGAATCAAAATCTCATGGAAAATACAATGATTCAATTCATAATCCAAATCTCAGGGCAAATATTTTGTAACAAAAAACAATATAGCAATACCACAAAAGACCTTTAAAACAAAAGGACTTTGTGCATTGTAAGGAGGAAAAACTCTCTTTACACTGACAGGAGAAAGATACAAAAGCTCCATTGATATTATCACTGAAAAGACGACAATGCAACTTGCAAAATTCAAAACCTTATTTCGCAGTTTTACACTCCATTTCCTTGTCAATCGACCGAGGATTTTATTCAAAGTTTTCTTGCACACAGGTTGAGTTGTTATGTCGAGTCTCACAATGATTGTGTCGCTAGGACCAAACAATTCATAAAATGCATTGTTTTTCGAGGTTTCAGAAAGAAGAACTTTGATGGCTTCAGCCTCTGGAAGAGGAAGAGGAGGATTTCCGTCTAAAACTAGAGGTGGATATTGAGACACTATCGATTCTGCAGTTGTAAAATTAGTAGCATTGCGTTTGGGAGACTCGAGCTACTATTGTTTATTTGCGCCATTCTTCTTGCTCAGGCAGCTTCCCATTGTGTTTCATTGTAAATGCAAAGATTTCCGTGTTGCTAGAGGAAAATAGATGCTAAAACCAATAAGCATTAATGGGCAATAGATGTGGAGGAAGAAGCTTTAGAATGGAAACCTATAAATGTTGCTATGCATTTAATACCAAGGGTGGGAATTAGAAGAAATTTGTATGATGGGTGCACTGTGACATGGTCGAATGATATATATTTTTTAATATTTTTTATTTATTACATCATATTATTTTATAACAAACTTCGACATATCAAAATTATTTTAAGTTATTAGATTAGATTTAATGTTATAAAAAGTTAAATTTGCAGCTTTTGTTTTTCTGGTAATGTTGACATCATTTAATATAAGGAGTAATCTAAATATGCTACCTTTTGGGTTTGTCGATGATCGTGTCTTTCACGTCGGCTCCACTGATCCGTTACAAACTCGTCGTATTGTATCATGTACAGTCGGCGACCTTTGCTACCTTATGAGCACTATCCACCTGGTTGCAGATTCATTAAGACTCTGTTGGCCTGGTGATGTGCATCAAACACCATCATTGCATCCATCACATACTAGTCAACATAGCATGAATGGATGCATTTATAAATCCCATTCCAATACCATCATCATCAGCTCGACATGGCAATGGGCATGCATGCATTTCCCATAACAGTACAAGTAAATTTTAAATTCTCTCCTTGGATGCGACGAATATGCAGTGCAGAGCCATCCAAATTTGAAATTTGAATTTATGAACGCGCCCAATTCATGGCAGGTGAATGTCGATAAATGGAAAGCATAAATGTAAATCATTCGTTGATCTCTAAAGTAAGGGGTTTGTTTGTTTGAAGGGTTGTATTCCAAGAACGAAAAGAAAATTTAAAAGATGTTACTATGCGAGATCCACCTTCCCTTTTAGCAAGCAGTAGATCATGGCGGTTGAAGACCATCGTAGGTTAAGATTTCTCCACTCTGCAGACACCTCCACTATTATGAGTTTTTTTCTTGATGTGTGATTTATGTGTGATGGCATTGTGGTTTCATTTGCATTTCGAAATTTTTTTATGAAAATTTCTTATTGTGTTATAGTTGATTCTTGATTGAAATTATTTCTTGTTGATTATTTTTATAAAAATAATAGATATGAACTTTAAGCCATCTATTTATTGTGTTCAGTGAGATCAAAAGTTCTAATAATAATTTTTTTTGCAATTTCCAACTAAATTTATATTCTTGTTATCTTGTAATTAATAACTTTTTCCTTTTATATGGTGATGAGAGATATGGCCATATGAACTCACTAAAGGGTGTTTTTTTTGTTGGTGATGAGTGGATCCATTTAGAACTTCAATTTATTCATCCAATACTTAGTTGAAAACTGAAATTACAATATAAAGACATGGTCTATTCAAAACAACAAAAAAATATTGTAATCACTACATTTTGGTGTTATGTGTTGATTTATAGTCTACTATCAACAAGTAACATGTTAAATTAATTTCCAACTAGCACTGTTCTAGTTCCATTAAAGTATTGGCCCTCTATTGCATGGTAAATGCAACTAGCATGTACTGTTCTAGTTCCATTAAAGTATTGACCCTCTCTTGCATGGTAAAGGAAACATTTCAATTTTATAAATGTTTGAATTTTCTTTATTTATCTTATGTTATGTGTGAGAAAGAAGGATGAATGTGATAGGATTGTGTAACAGGGAGCTCCTATTAAGTTAGAGATAGTTAAAGAATGGATATAAAAACATTTCTTGAGTATTATAAATCACTACAACATATATTTATTATTTTTCATTTTTAAATTCTAAACCTATTTTCGTATAGCATAAATCAATATAATTATTAACTTATTTTATATAATTATATAAATTCTTTCTTTCTCATTTTAATATATATTAATTTTGTATCTAATTTAATAAAATATAAATACTCCAACTGCCCTTCATTTTTTTTATATTCCTACCAACTTTGTACCCATCAACATACTAAATAGCAAAAAATTATTTTTACAAGTGAAAAATATATTTTCTCGTGAGTCTCTCTTCTTTACTTCAATCTCCAATAAAATTGAGATGTGCCTACTTTTGTGTTTTTCTAGGCCTTCTTTCCCTGATCGGGAAAATCCACAAAGAAGACATGCAAATCATAAAAGATGATATAATAGAAAGACGTTGATGTCCAGTTGGACTTTCTTTGGAATTTTTCATTCACTTCGTTCTTTTATTTTTTTTAATTTACATTTCTCCCAAACATTTGACTGATGCTATACAATCAACCGTTAAAATGGGTCCCTTCAAAACTAAAAGGTGCTTATTGACAATCCCCTTTCCTCTATATGGATTTGATTGAGAATTTACAAAATCTACATGGATATTTTCTAAATTTTATTAATTATTATAAAAATAAAATTGTCTGTATAATTTTAAATAATATTTATAAATATTGAGCATAACAAAAAAGTCTTGAACCTCATAATTTTTGGTATAAAAGAACAACAAGAGGAGGATACGCTAGTAATAGTAAAAGAAGAATTAAAAAATAAATCACAAATTGATACAACTTACATCATAGAAGCAAAGAGGCTAGGAAAAATAATTGATCATAAAGATAGGTTGATTCGTGTCAAAGTAAGTTGTAATGACCATAAATATAACATACTTAGTAAATCTCCAAGCTTAAAAGGGTCAGGAATATTTATAAATGAAGACCTCATTCCCGAAGACCAAGTTGAATTAAGGAAGGAAGTTCAAAAGGTAAAAGAAGACAGGAAAGAAGGAAAATGGACAATAATTAGAAATAAAAGAGCTATTGTTAGGGATAGAGACCAGAAGGATAATAATAAATAGGAATTTGGGACACTCGAGATCATTTTTTGGAATTTTCGTGGCTTTCCATGGCGTAAAGGTCCTATGATAAGTTGGATCCTGAGTGATATTGATATTATTTGTCTAGTTGAAACTTGAGAGCATGAGGAGTTTAAGGTCCCTAACATGAAAGGATTTGTCTTGTGGTCGGCACGGAACAAAAAATCCCACCGTAGAGGGATAGGAGGCATAGCTTGTTATATTAGAAAGAACATTTCTCCTCACATTCAACTTCATAAGATTGACCCCTTAATCAATACATTTGGATAGAAATTTCAGACACTAATGCTCAGAAGATGTATATAGAAATTTCTTATTTTGCACCTATTAATTCTACATTTTATAAGAAAAATAATCTAGATAAAAATTGTCCCTATAATAATTTAGAACAAGATATTTATAATTTGAAAAATGAAGGTAATATCCTCCT
>ML798942.1:23330-37960 GCA_009831015.1 Picea engelmannii | reverse complement strand
TTTTGATAATTCCCACAGGGATGTTTTACCCTGTGGCCTTTTTATACTCATTAATTTTTGTAATGAACCCATCACTGTTGGGAGAACAAAGACTATGGATTTATGATGATACAGACTCGAATGGAAGTGGATCTTTTGTAACAGCTTTAGCTTTCAATTTATCATACTTTCGTTCAATTTTTGTGCATTTTAATTTGTGATTAAGTCATTGACTACTTTAGATATCAAGGCTTGTTACAGGTTAATGCATTGTGATTTAAATTATGTCCATATCTTATGTATCTCATTTTTAGTACAACAATTACTCTGTTTCAATTTGATGAGTAAAGGTTTATCTTCTTCGTTAAATGAACTGTTTTGTACAAATCTTCGCACAGGATTTATCTAAATGTGATGATCTGTAAACTTTAAGATTGTTGTCGTTTTATGTCTTATTTGTTCTGTCATTTATATTCAAAGAGCACTGTTGCTTCCTGTTTACAAGAAGCTTATGGAGAATCTGGTGCGGGTTTCCTCCCATCAAACTGCTAAATCAACTACTGTGCACAGGACAAATAGGAAGCGTTACTTCAGGTTAGTTTGCTATTTGTTATTTAATAGTTAATAAATTCGAGAATTCTCAGTAGTTTAGATAGATATTTAGTTCAGATTTACAGTTAGGATTATTATTTTAAATTGCTCGGTTTAGATAGTTATAATTTTTATTCCTCTCTCATAAAAATTAATAAAATAAAAAACAATAGTTTCGCAGTCATAATACAAATGATTTTGCTAATTTCGATTAAAATTTGTATTCTGTAAATACTGTACATATGTAATTGAGATTTAATTGTATTGATAAGCTAAACATTTAATAAGTAGAACGATTGCTCTATAATATTAGATAATAAACTGTATATATATATATATATATATATATATATATATATATATATATATATATATATATATATAGTTTGTTGTAGCTGCTTTTTTTTTATTTAGATTAGCTCCTTTAGTTTAGTTTTCTTTCGTTTTCCTAGGACTTAGATCGGCCAACGAAGCCACTAAACCCGTCGGGGTGGATCATCCCAAACGGCTTGGGTTATTTAGACAACCCCGGACCGGATCCATTCCTCCAGTTGACGAGCGTACAATTTCGCCCGTCAACATTACCTCAGGTACTCTCAATAGGGAGAGTTTGTTTTCCCTTGAGAACTTTATTGATGATTTACAAAAGGAAGGGGAACAAACCACAAATCGAGAAGGGATTGCTGAAGACATAGTTGAGGAGCTAGAACCCAATGACGAAGTATCAACATGCCCTATTCCACTTGATGAAGCGATCTACAAGCTTTCTCCACCTGCATAACAACAACACAATGAGGTTAGTTTCTTTCCTTTTCAGGATTTTGATGATACCTTGTTTCATGATTCAGAGAGTGATGGAGAAATGAAATCCCCGAACGAAGAGCATCTTCCTTGCTGCAAAACCAAAGATGAAGTGGATACTCACGAGGATAAGATAGTAATGCATTTTAAAAATACCCAAGTCCTTAAAGCTCCTGCATAAGAAGAACAAGTAAGTTACCCTCCTCTCCAAGATTTCGATAATTGTTTACTTTATGATTTGGGAAAAGAGGATGAAATGGGTGAGCTTTTGAATGTTTTGAACCCTCCATGTTATGATACTGATACTGACATAGTTGATTTTGATGAGTTCATACATGTTGGGAGACGTGGGTGGGATGTAGTTGGTTATGATATGGATCCCATCTATGACATAAGGAGTCATATCCAAGTGTTGCCTTTGCAATTATCATAACGAGATCTTGACCAGTGGCAACAAGGAGATGAGATTTTTACCGATGCTCCCCAAAAACCCAAGGTTGACCAAGTGCAGTATTTGCCTGATGATTTCCGGTCTTACCTTGAGGCCTTTGATGAGTACTCCTCCGAGTACTTAGATTTTCCCTATGAAAATGACTATCAACCACCACTGTGCTCGGATTTTGATAGGAGTAAGAACATTGTTTGCCTAAAGAAGGATTCTCATGACCTCTTTCTCCAACCACCTGTTATTACTTTGCCTTGTTGTTTCATTAAAGGTGTGGTCTAGAAGTATATCTTTTACATTGAGTTTCCTCTGAGGAAAACCCTAGAATACAAGGGTTGGTTGAAAACTACAAGTTCAAGTCTATCTTTTCTATGCTTCAACTTTCTCTTAAGAATTCGCCAGTCATCCGCTAGATCCTTGTCAATCCCTTTAGAGTGTGAAGACGTCCGAGGTGGCCAGTTTGCAAACTTATTGAGTCGGTGTTTTGAACCTTGGATTTCTCATGATCCCTTCCTGAATTGGATTGAGCACTTTGATCAAAGATTGACGTGGCATGATTTTATCCCTCCCACCCGCCTCCATGAGTTAGACTTTGTGACCTCCGATGATATGATATATATTCTAACCCATGGCATTTTTGTGCTTGACTTATCACTATTTTGGTTTATGATGAAGCACAGAGGCAGGTATTGTGGGACGTTGTTGGATTGGCTTCATTGGTTGTTTGACTACACCCAACATCTAGCCAACAGGTAAGTACAGGTAAGTGTTATGCTTCACATATACATTATTGATTGTTTTATTTCAGCACACACACACACACACACACACACACATATATATGCTAGGGTGGCATTACCACCCCAATTTTGTTACTGATGTTTTTTTTGAGATCGAGTAGGTTTGCAGGTTATGTCATAGATGATGAGGTTCTCATGTGCTCTACGGTGAACACATGTCCCCGAGTTGGAGCCAGATGTTATCCCCACTTTTTGGGATAACTAGGAGATCATGTCTTGAGGCCCACAGGTCCTAGACATGGAGTAACAAGAGCAGGATTGACCTGAGCATGGCCCTGGAGGGCCCACCTTTTCTTCTTCCATCATCTTTATCTTGTCAGAAACAGTAGCATCCATCACCATCGGCTTGGTCCTGTATCATAAATGGTTCTTGATCCATTAGGTAATTAGTCCAGGTATCATGGTATGTGTCACTTTTGATCATTAAAACCTTTAAATATATGCATCTGATTCCTTTTATTTCTAACAATTGCTTGGATATTACATTTTCCCACTTGACCATGTTTGGGGGGATTGACAGGGTGCCCTAGCAAGCTTGTGTTTGTAGGTTTTGGTTTTCCACTGGGGGGATTTATGAAAATCCATCGTCTGCTCCCATCATAGCACCACTATTTCATCTTATTTCCCACTCACTTATCCCTTTCCCCTTGTCTGGGCATTGGGTTGACCTATTTTCAGGTCTACACCTTATCTCATGGGAAGAAGGGGCTAAAGGCCGAGAAGGTAAAAGCAAGATGGTAAAAGATAAAAGCATAAGAATAAAACATCGATATGCTTTGCCCAGGGATCCCCGATAAAGCAATAAAAGGCTTCTCAGCAAGAAACAAGAGGGACCCGAAAAAATAATAAAACAAGAGCTAGTCAGAGGATAGGGGGTCTCATCACGAGCCAGCCTATTAGGTCCATGGGTACCTAGCAGTATGACATTGCCACCAGTTGGTTACCATGCAAGGGAAGTGACTCTTGGTTGAATGGCCAAGGGAAAGGAGGTCTCATCACGAGCCAACCTTCTCATTTATGTGAAAGTACTTGTGGGTAACGCTGTCAACTCTGGTCACCATGCCAATGCAGTGTCCCCTGATTAGCTCTTGAACAAAAAATCAAAAAAGAATAAAAGAATAAAAAGGAATAAAGGCAAGAATGAGCTTGGAAAGAATGCATCCATGACAGGTACAACTCGCCTTCTACAAAGGCACCCACAAGTAACACTTTTGCATCCTTGGCCCTCACCATGCCCACATGCTTGGACATCCCCTGACCACATCACCCACTTACATGGCTTGGATGAGTTCTCTTCCGGGAACTTTCCTTTTCTAGTGGACACTAGCCCAATAGGACACCTTATCTTTTTCTCCAAACTTGTATTGCAGGCTTGTGTAACATCTTTGAGTTGTTAACTGATGTATTAGAGATTTTATGCATATGTTTTATAATATTGATGATGAGATGTGATTGACATTGCTATGATCCCTGTGATTGATGAGCCCATGGAGGGCATAGCCTTTGATGTGCAAGACCATGCCCGATGGACAGGTACCATTTGGATTGGTACACATGGGGAAATGATCAGTTCGGACCTCCATGGGGTTGAAGAGCCCACCAGATGGATGTTGAGACCCCATCAAGGGGCATACACAGGATAGAGGTTGATGAAGGGCTTTGCACCAGAGAAGAAGAGAATGTTCCACTAGAGGCACCCTGACACAACTTGACTTAGGGGGGTTGAGCCCTTTTCAGTGAAACGTTGGCCTTGGAAGGCCTGGGACATCACCCTTGATGACCATGACATCATCCATCCTATTGGACGTCTTGGGAGGCAGACTGGGCAATAGTGGCACGTGTGGCAGGTTGGAGAAGCCCAAGGACGGCTAACGTTTTTCTCCAGGATGTTTCATTTTCCCTAGAAGGGGCTAGCGCCTCTCTTAGAGGGGATTTTATTCTCTTTTCAGGTTGATTAGGGTTTAGATTTAACATTTTAATGTAAAACAATATGATTTTGGTATTTTGGCCTTGTCAGCCTTTTACATGACCTAAAATGTAAAATTAGGTCATGGAATGGTATAAATGAAGGATTTTCACCTTCATTTTTTCATCACAACTTACTCACTCCATAAGGATGATTGAAATTTGCGCCCTCTCTTGGGTTATTGGCTGATTTAGTGATGCACACTTGTTGAAGGAAGATTGTTTTGGCATATTTTGTCTTCTCTCTTGAAGGAAGGTGTTACAACTAGGGTTTGCATTATATTTCTTGTTGAATTGTAAGTATTTTTCTGCAAAACTTCTTGAATGAATGGTTGTAGTTTAATTTCTTGCATGTATTTATGATTTTGCTGAAAAAAACCCTAGGGGGAAAGCACACAAGTAGGTCCTTGCCTTATGTCCCCATTGGGAGAGATTTTTAGCCATTGTGTAAGGAAGAAAGAGCCTAGCCGTAGCTACACTCCTATTTCTTCTTCCCTTTTTTCTATTCGTACCTTCACAAGCTGAGAAGAAGGAGACATCTTGAAGCCTAGGGTTTCTACACTTCAAAGCCGATTTTTCTAGGGTTTGCTAGTGGAGCCTTGCTGCTGCAAAACTTTGTCTTATCAAACCCTCTTGTCTCAATTTATCTTTCATTCTAGCCGTTTTTCCATCCAATAAAGGAGGAGAGAGCACGAGGCCTTGCTATAGAAACACCAGAGTGAGCCTCTCTCCCCTAGGGTTTTGATTATGAGGCCTTGCCATAGCAACACCTCAGAACTCTTCCCTCTAGTTTGGTCGTTGACTCCTTCAACTTTTGCTTCCATCATTATTGACTTCATTTAGCCCTAAGGCACTGATCCTAAGACCTCATGCATTGAAGTGGACTTGATCTAAACACTCTCAAAACCTTGAATTCAAACCCTAACTTCACTAACCCTAGCCTAAACTAACCTGCTAACCCTAATTGTTGTCGTATTCTCCTGCTATTAACATCTTTGTGCAACAAACGTTTTCGTTATAGGCAATTGAATGGTGATCGAAGGCATTAATTGAATGAGGTGTTGATTTATTGTATTGAATGCCATGTTGTTCCAACATTTATTGAAGAAGTAATATTACTTTCATTTCTATATTTATAAACATTGACTTCGTCAATATTTATTGCCATAATTGCTTATATATTTATCAAATAGTCATCAATTTATATCAAGTACTAACCCATTGAACTAGCTTGCATATATATTAGTTTGTTGTTGCTTTGTTCCAGGCAGGTGTATTTCTTTGGGGATTTTACTTCATTATTGGTTGTTTAGCCGGGACTATGTGATTGGTGGTGATCTGTGAGGGGGGGAACTTATCCTTGTCTTATTATCTTCTTGCCTCCTCAAAACCCTAGGTCACCGGGGACGTCTCCCTTGGGCCTAACCTCCCTAAAGAGAAATAACCTTCCCATCGTGGTGACATTGGGTGGGACTAGTTCCTGTTACGTCAGTTTGACTCTCTATCTTATAGCCTTATATCCTTGCTACAAACTGTGCGATAACAGTCTCAATGGCCCATTTCCTTTATATTAGGGGGAACTTTCGCAAGGGCCAATTGGGTCAATCATCGAAGGGAGAATTGATGACTTTGTGCCATTGAGGGAATTATTTCAAAAAACCCTTATGGAAAAAGGCATTGTGCATGGTCTTCGACCCACGCAAGGAGGGTTAATTCAAATGGAAATGAATACAGAACCCCAAAAATAAAGTTAATGGAAAAAGACAAAATCATACCCCTTCTCAAATGTGGTGATAGAGGATGTAGTGATAAAGGGAGATATTTGCATGATAATTTTGATGTATTCATTGATATTATAGTGAAGATAATACTAAATTGATTTTCAATTTTATCATTTAAAAAAAAAAAAAGTTATATATAATTTTAATAAAACTAATATAATTAATTTCTTTGAGTTCAAATCCTACTTATTACATGATCACTTTTCATGAACCAATTTTTATTTACTGTGCTAAAAAATAGGTGAAAAATTACATGTAAAATAAAAATTTTATTTACTCATTTTTATTATATAATTAATTTTTGTTAAATATTTTTAATAATAATAATAGACTAGAAATATTATTGGAGAGAATAAAGTTTCCAAAAAAATATAACCCTCTAAAAAAATTAAATAAAATTATAATGTTTTTCTAATATTAACAAAATCTTAAGACAAAAACATAAGAACATAAGTAAATTAAAAAAAATAAAAATACACATAAAATTATAATAAACATACAATTAAACAATTATATATATGAAAAACTTTATTTGTTCATCTTAAATAGAAAGATGTAAAAAATTAAAAATCCATATAAAGTTATATTATTCAATAAATAATATTAATAAATTGACAAGGAAAAACAATAAACAAATATATTTACATGTTAAAAACTTTTATTTATATTCTTTGTATATCAAAAAGATGTACATAGTGTTAAAATGAAAATGATAAATGATTAAAATATGAATTAAGAACTTTAAAGATTAGAAATTTAAAACAAATTAAAATATAACCGCATAATAAATAAAAATGATTAAAATATAAATTAAGAACTTCAAAGATTAAAAATTAAAAAGCAAATTAAAATATAATAACATATTAAAAGTTTTACTTTGTATCTACTAATTGTACATAATAAAATTAATTAAAAAGCAAATTGAAATATAACAACATATTAAAAGTTTTATTTTGTATCTAATTGTACATAATAAAATGTACATGTTACTTTAAATTGATTGGTTGAAATATAAATTAAGAATTTTAAAGATTGAAAATTAAGAAATAAATTAATTTTTTTATATTAAAGGTGTTTTTAATAAAATTTAATTTTTTTAAAAAGATAAATAGTTGCAATATGAATTAAAAATTTTAAAGATTGACCCCGGATGGGGTGACACGACACACCGAGTCAGTGACACATGGACACGCACTGAGAGCAGATTTGAGTGCAGGTTTAATTGCGGATGGCAGCCACCCACGCATTAGCATTAACAATGGGGGTCGGCCATCGCAGGGATCATACGAAGGCGAGGTTCCCTCGTGCGACCATTTACTCCTCCCGCGAGTTCAGACCAGTCATGGATTTGGAAGGACATATTTCAATGGAGCCTAGTTATGAGTTTTATTATGAGCCAGGACATGGCGAGTTTGATATGCCATTCGCTCGACCGTTCACCATTTCTTCTATGCACTTTGGTGAGGCCTTCCAGGGCTCTTTGTTCTTGGGGAAAACCCGTCTGAGACGGCTTGTTCGGGATTTGCACTTGCTGCTGTTCTCGTTCGGGACTTTTAGTCTTACGCTGCTTTTTCTTGGTACCTGCATTCATTACCAGGTTTCAATGGTTCGAGAGCGTGCCAGGTCTCGTCGGGGCTCGACCTGGGACGCTCACAGGGCGCAGCGTCGCAGGAAGAAGCAACTGGAATGCACTCTTTCTTTAGCGTCCTCAATTCTCCGCAAAAAAGCTCGAGAAGAGCGACGAATGCTGCTCGACACCATTGTTGAGCAGAAGGCTGGCTGTAGCAGGGAAGGTCTGATTTCAAACTTGAGCAATGTGTGGGAGGCCGAGCCCGAGGTTGCGCTGCCCACATGCATAGTGGAGGAGGACCCGTCCATCGGAGACTTGCCATGCATTGAGGCGCCCCGAGCCATGGAGGGTTCCGTTCGTGCTTTGAACAGAGAAGACGACGTACCAGGATGTATCATTGAAGAAACTCCCTGGCCAGGCGACTTGCCGTCGTTTCATGCTGAGAAGACTCCGGGTAACGAGGTTAGCGCGGAGCAGAGGAAGGTAGCGGCTGACTTGGATGAGGAAATGGACTCGGGGACTGCTCCCCGCAGTGGCTCGGGTGGCGGATTGCATGGTTTTCTTCTTAGCGACGAACACATGGCCTTGGTCTTCGAGCTACGTAGCCACCTGGCGGACATGGAACTCAGGACGCTCCTCATGAGCCAGCGTTTAGACATTCTCCTCGGCGCGTTCTCCAGAGCTCCAGCTCAGCATAAGTGTCCCCTGTGCGCGCAGGAGTTTTCTATTCCAGCGAGGTACACTTGGCAGGCGGGTGAAGGTGACGGCGCAACGGGTGATTAGGTTTTACTGTTTACTGGCTTTAGTTTACTGCTTTTTTGTTTTATGTACTCTTGGACCTTTAGCACCTGTCCTGGTTTCCTCCGGGCAGGACAGGGGCTTCTCAACTATATGTATTATTGCTAAAACTGCTATCAGCCCCTCAGTTATACTGGTTTCCGGTTACCGACAGTATTTTTTGTGGTTTTTAGCCATGACTATGTATTTTGTCTAAGTTCTGTGCTTATCTAATATAGAAGGTACTACCCTCTTTTTTATTTAAAAAAAAAAAATTAAAAGATTGAAAATAAAAATAACAAATTAAAATTTATATAAAGATTTTCTTTAGAATTTTTTTTTTTTTTAATACTTTAAATTTGTTTATATTAATTTAATAAATATATAAATTAAATAATAATATAAAATTTTTAAATTAAATTTATTAAGGTGTTTCTTATGGTATTGGTTAAACATTTTATTTTATGGGTTTTTTTGGTAGGAATTGGTTGGAATTTGGTAATGTAAATTTTGACAAAATCTTTATTTTCTGTTGTTTAAATTGTCTTTTTGAATGTATAAATAGATTCAACATGCTGAAAAACTCTTGGGACACTCAGATTATACAAACTTAGCCACTCAAATTTACAGATCCAACCAGAACAGACATCAGAATAGTGAAACCCGTTAAAAATTCCAACCCTACACCCTACTACATAGGCATTTCACCTTAATTTAAAGAAAAAGCAGATGTTTCCTACACTTCCATCCATGCCAGGAGGCGGCTGCTGCTACAAACAATTCCAATTCAATTGCTTAAACGACACGTAATGAATATGAGTAGCAGGGAATTGGTAGTACTTGGAAAAACAGTGTGCCCCAACTGTCGGATTCTCTTGTCTCCCGACACCCCCAACAGGGGGTGTATGATGGAAATGTGAAGAAACATAAAAGTCATCATTCACGTTTTCCACCTTCACAGAAATTGTGTTGCGAAGGAAGAGAGGAACAAGTCAACACTCCAATCGACACCATGAATCATGGTGCTAACATATTTTTGTGTTGGATCATTGCTTGAGTTATACCTCTTACCGGTTGATAAAAAAGCGGAAGTAATTTGGAGATGTTTTTCGAATCTGATCAACATATTGTAATTAAAATATATTTAAACATAATGTAATTAGAAATTTGTAAAATAGAAAAGAAAGATTTTAAACATAATGTAATTAGAAATTTGTAAAATAGAAAAGAAAGACTTTTAAAATATGTTTGAAAATTTAAATCATTCTTTAAACATTAAAACTAATTTATATATCTATAAAATAGATATAGATTAAATTACTCTCAATATATTATTTAAAAATTTGTAAAATAGAAAATAAAGATTTTTAAAATATGTTTAAAAAATTAAATTCGTTTTTTAAATATTAAAATTAATTTATATATTAATAAAACAGGTATAGATTAAGTTACTCTCCATATATTAAAAAAAATGTTTATCTTAAAGTATATTTCAAAATATAATTTAATTTTAATAATTATTGAAAAAATTAAGTATCTTAAAGTATATTTCAAAATATAATTTAATTTTGATAATTATTATTAGCATATAAATGAAACATGTAAATATATATATTTGACATATCTAATTTTCACTATCAAAACATTTTGAAGGATATATACTATAAAATATGTTGAAAGATAGAATCATCTCACAACATTACAAGCGTATAAATGTATTTCATATGTTAAAAATTGGGACAATGATAATGAGTATCAATTAGTGCTATCAAGCGCTTGTGCTCATCATGTGGAGATGTCAATGGCCAGGAAGTTGAATATTGGAGAGTGAGTCAATGAAAATGGTGAGTGGGATTCAAAAATGAAGTGGATGAGTAATATTTTTTTTAACTGTTATAATAAGTATTCAAGTGCTTGTGCTAATCATATGGAGGACTCAATGAAAATGGTGGGTGAGATTCAAAAAATTAAGTGGGTGAGTAATATTCTTTTTAAATGTTATAATAAGTATTTCTTAGTTTTAGAACATGTTAAGTGTTGTTTAGGAATATGATAGACATTCTATACAATATATTTTATAATTCATCTTTATTATATATAAAATCATGAAATAATTTGTAAAACGCGATGAGTTCATCAAAACAATTAGGTAAATATTATTATTTTTTTAACATATTATTATCATTGTATAAAGAGTATTTTTGAAATTTTGTATTATAAAATAATTTATAAGTTTTTGAGATTTAATTATAATAGATAAATATGTTTTACAATTCTTCCTATAAAGCCAATAAAGAACCTAGAACCTAGCAAAAATAAGCCACATGTATGGATCAATTCATTTAGGATTGTTACATCTTAGACACTTTCAAATAAAATATTTGTCATGTTCTCACACACTCTCAATCTCTCATGTTTCTAGAGGTTTTATGATAGGCTTTTTATATTTATATTTAATTAAAAGAATTATGTTTCTCATTCAATAATATATAATTAAAGGAATTATGTTTCTCATTCAATGTCTTCTTTAAACCAATGTAAATGTAGGTATTGGGATTTCAACTAGAGCTAACGAAGAGGTCCAATGTTATGTGATTTTCTCCAATTTATTTATTTTTAAATCTTGTCATTATGAAGGATGTGGGAGTCATGAAAAAACATAATTGCAAAGGTGTGAAGATTTCTCTTCCATTACAAGAGGGTAAGGCCTTAATTATCAGAGAGACCAAAGTGCATAAGATCACCATTTCTCTGAATGGCAATTTGTTGAGACTTTTATTGATTGCATTGTTTTCCATGTGGCATCTTGGGAAGACCATATGTGGCATCTTGGGAAGACCATATGTGCCATTTGTGTTGATGTCTTCCTCCCTTTGTATCACCTTATTGGAGGTTACATTAATATAATGTAAATTATTT
This sequence comes from Picea engelmannii, assembly GCA_009831015.1. NCBI lineage: Eukaryota > Viridiplantae > Streptophyta > Pinopsida > Pinales > Pinaceae > Picea > Picea engelmannii. The sequence continues at coordinate 26,332 of ML798942.1, read as the reverse complement.
TATTATTATTTATTTATGGAATTGGATTATAGATTTGTACACAATTTAAATTAGTTTTTCATTATTTTATTGTAAAAAAATTGTTGATTTTATTTCTTTTATCAAAGTTAATATTTAATTATTTTATTGTGTGGTAATGTATTTAGGAAGCATAATATGAGATATTTAGGAAGATACCCATATTATAAAGAATCTTCTTTAACTAAAAAACTATTGGATAAAATTAATTTTGTTGTAAAATGAATGTTTTCTCTGATTTGATAAGAATTCAATATAACTAAATAGGTATGAGCAGAGTCTTTCTTAATGATCCCAGTTTAGTTTAACCTTTAAGTATGAATAGAGTTTCACAATGATCCAAGTTTAGTGTATAGTGGAAGGATTCCCTTATGGGTTTTGTCCAATTCGAAATTGATGCAGATCTTCAAAATCTTGATCAAATAAGAACTCTAAATTCCTATATCATTGAATTGTAATAATGAGAAATAATGAGAAAACAGCCTATTGTAAGGTTACAATTGAGAGAGCTCATAATGACACCTATATTAACTAAAAAACATTCCTATAAAATTTAAGGTGTTTGACTTCATCCAACTAAAATCAATTCTTTAATTTGTTTGACCTCATCCAACTAAAGTCAATTATTTAATTTTGTTTATTTTTTCCAACTAAATATAACTTTTTAATTTATTTAACTGCATAAATGTTGATGAAAGTGATTTTTTAATTATTTTATGTATGTGAGTTAATATGTGGACAAATTCAATTTTTAAAGTGAGTTTAAATTTTTTACAAGACAAAGTTATGCCTTCATGCATTCATTTTTTTTCAAAATTTTAATGATTTGTCCTCTCTTAAAATGAGTCAAACCCTTTAAAAGCAAAGTTTAGTGGTCAATTTTTTTGGCTTGGAAGGTCACTTCAGGTTGATAGCTAAGAATTGAGCAGGATGCTATATTACGTTGTGGAGATAGTGTTTTTCTCTTGGAGAAATTTTTCATACAACTCTAGGAGCTTGGGTTCTAGACTCTTAATAGAGTTGGAGATGCTATTAATACAAATATATGCTATCAAGGGTGATTTACCACTTTTGATCTACAACTCGAGGGAAGGTGACATTTGCATTGGGATCACTATACATCTTAATTGTGTAAATGCCATGTCTGCATATCGGATTTCGAAGATGAACTAGTATGGACATCTAACAATGTTAGGGGTGCCTATGCAGAAACATTTGGATATCAAGCTCTATAGGAATTAGGAGAGCATCCAAATCTATGGTGGTACAAAAATCTCTAGAAAATTAGGTAATTAGGTCCAATGCTATGTGATTTCCTCCTATTTATTTATTTTTAAATCTTGTCATTATGAAGGATGTGGGAGTCCTGAAAAAACATAATTGCAAAGGTGTGCAGATTTCTCTTCCACTACAAGAGGGTAAGGCATTAATTATTAGAGAGACCAAAGTGCATAAGATCACCATTTCTCTGAATGGAAATTTGTTGAGACTTTTATTGATTGCATTGTTTTCCATGTGGCATCTTGGGAGGGCCATATGTGCCATTTGTGGAGATGCCTTCCTCCCTTTGTATCACCTTATTGGAGGTTACATTAATATAGTATAAATTACTTTTTTATTATTTATTTATGGAATTGGATTATAGATTTGTACACAATTTAAATTAGTTTTTCATTATTTTATTGTAAAAAAATTGTCATTTTATCTCTTTAATTAAAGTTAATGTTTAATTATTTTATTGTGTGGTAATGTATCTAGGAAGCATAATATAGGATATTTAGGAAGATACCCATATTATAAAGAATCTTCTTTAACTAAAAAAACCATTGGATAAAATTAATTTTGTTGTAAAATGAATGTTTTCTCCAATTTGATAAGAATTCAATATAACTAAATAGGTATGAGCAGAGTTTTTCTTAATGATCCCAGTTTAGTTTAACCTTTAGGTATGAATAGAGTTTCACAATGATCCAAGTTTAGTGTATAGTGGAAGGATGCCTTTATGGGTTTTGTCCAATTCGAAATTGATGCAGATCTTCAAAATCTTGATCAAATAAGAACTCTAAATTCCTATATCACTGAATTGTAATAATGAGAAATAATGAGAAAATAGCCTATTATAAGGTTACAATTGAGAGAGCTCCTAATGACACCTATATTAACTAAAAAACATTCCTATAAAATTTAAGGTGTTTGACTTCATCCAACTAAAATCATTTCTTTAATTTGTTTAACCTCATCCAACTAAAGTCAATTATTTAATTTTGTTTATTTTTTTCCAACTAAATATAACTTTTTAATTTATTTAACTTCATAAATGTTGATGAAATTGATTTTTTAATTATTTTATGTATGTGAGTTAATATGTGGACAAATTCAATTTTTAAAGTGAGTTTAAATTTTTTACAAGACAAAGTTATGCCTTCATGCATTCATTTTTTTTCAAAATTTTAATGATTTGTCCTCTCTTAAAATGAGCCAAACCCTCTAAAAGCAAAGTTTAGTGGTTAATTTTTTGGCTTGGAAGGTCACTTCAGGTTGATAGCTAAGAATTGGGCAGGATGCTATATTACGTTGTGGAGATAGTGTTTTTCTCTTGAAGAAATTTTTCATACAACTCTAGGAGCTTGGGTTCTGCACTCTTAATAGAGTTGGAGATGCTATTAATACAAGTATATGCTATCAAGGGTAATTTCCCATGGGACCCCTCTTAGACATTCTCTTAGACCCTACCCTCTCTTGTGGATTAATTCATCCCCCATCTCTGTCCATGCCCCCTTAGCAACTAACATAACATTTTATTATTAAAACTTAGAAATACATTTTGCATATTACATCACTTGATCGTAGCCACACATGATATCTACATTAAGCATTAATTAAACTGGGGATTATAGTGGGGATGTTACATTCCCATCCCCTACAATTATGCATCATCCACTATGTCGATATACATATATATACAAATTTACATCACAATGAAT
>ML798942.1:0-22608 GCA_009831015.1 Picea engelmannii | reverse complement strand
AAATTGGGCAAAGTTGGACATAGGTGACTATGTAGACAAAGTGGCTATGTGGACAAAGTGGTCTAGAAGATGCTTCTAAGGAAGCTACATGAAAGTATAAATAAGAGGCAAGGCTCTCTCATTTCAATCACACTTGAGCATATTGAATATTTGTATGTGACTAAGGTAACCAAAGGATATCTAAGTCGAATTTCAGAGGGAAGGTGAAGTAAAGAAGCCGAAATTCAAAGGAGGATAAATTCTTTTGATGATGCTTTCTAAGGTATGTTATTTACATGTCATCTCACCATTTTTGCAATAACTTTTTTTCTAGAATGATTCAGACCGTGAAATTGGGAGGACATTGTGGAAACATATCCAAGTAGTTGTGGTACACATTTCAACTTGTGAATCATTGTATTTTTGGATTTACACTCTGTGGAAAATAGAGTTTGTGGCTAGTCCTAAAACTAGTCTAAAACAGGTGTTTCGGGTAAAAATGTTATAGCTTCTTCATAACAGATCCAAATTCAGTAAGACCAAATGTGTTGGTTAGAGTACAGTCTGTAGTATTATTTGTATAATTTTCAGATCCATGCAACAAATATTCCAAGTAGGGCATGCTCTACAAGTTCGCTCTCTAGAATAAGCCAAAATTCAACAAGGTATGCCATTTTTTCTATAACTCCTTTTCTGAGAGGTTGCAAATAGTGACACCTTGAGGATTTGCATAAAACACACTGAAGAACATTGTGTACTCTTTTCAGATCTTTATTCATTACAGGTACATAGTTATGATTATTTCAAGTTAGGGTTGTTGACTAATCTAAAACTAGTCATGTGAGACTAAAGTAAAGTTTGATGAAAATGCCAATCTCTTGTTGTTAAAGTTAAGGAAGGTTTGAAGGTATGTGATCATATACACCAGGTCTATTAAAGAGTTACAAATCATATTTGGATGATGAAATTGATGAGGGATTTTGGTTGAGGTTGAGGTACAGGTTGGTGCATGGTTGATATACTTGTTTAGGGTACAGGTTGATTACAGGTTGAGGTACAGGTTGATGCATGGTTGATGCATGGTTTAGGTTATTGGTACAAGTTGTTTGCTGCAGGTTGATTGGTACAATTTTACATCATTATATCTCATAGTGATAGTGTGACAGTGGTTCCATCATTCTACTTATACGTCGCGGCGGTTGGATGGGGAAAGGACAAGTGGTTGTAGCCGGAGAACATAGGGGGTTGTAGCCTCCTTCTGGTTATATCCAGAGAATTGGGGAGTTGGAGCTTCTCTCAGGTTGTAGCTTGAGAAACTAGGGAGTTAGATCCTCCTTCCAATTGCAGCTGGAAAACAAAGGAAGTTGGTGCTTCCAATGAATGTAATTTTTCAAGACATATAAGAAAAAACATTATGTGGTTTTCTCCTGCTTTGGGTTTCCACATAAAAACATTGGTGTACTGTGTATGTGTATGATTGTTCATTTGTTCATTGTTTATTTACTATGAAAATATTGGATTATAATTCTACATTGATATAACACTTTCATTATATGGTTAAAAAGGATTAGATTTCTCTAATATTGATTCACCCCCCTTCTCAGTAATCCAACAACTTTGAATTTTCGATCCAAGATGTGTACTGGTTCCACCCAGAAATCTCCTTTCTGTTCCACCTAGATCATAGTCCATGTAACATCTCGCTCTGGTGCACTTACAAAACTTATTCTTTGAGGACACTTGCTCGCAAGTGATCTGGACTTTTCTGATATTAATACATTTATGCTTGATTATGATGCGTTCTGATAAACGACATGATGTTTTACTACTTGATGTAGACAGGTGATATTGACTCAGTTTCATTGAGTGTGCATGGTTTCGGACCTTGAGGATGCAGAGGCATCAATGGAACCCCCTTGGACTCCAGATTGAGTCAGGGAGTGTGCTATTTGGGTTGATTCATTTACTGTGATATCGCTTTGTTTGATGATATGATATTGATTCTATGATATGTTGTTGACGTTCTGACACGATGGTTTATGATGAAGGCTGACGATAGCTTGCCGACCAGACTCACATATGGAGTGAAGGGGCCACACATGATTTCCAGAGAGGTTGAGGGAGAGGTGTAGACAACAGCCCTGCCATAGCCTACTAGCACTCCCGCTGTGGCTCGAACTGTAGGTTAACGATTACCTAGTTCGAGAGGATCCACGATGCCGTGAGGGCAGACTGCGACAGTCGCTCACGATGATTCTAAGGGGCGCGCAATAAGGCGGGGGCATTATTCCTTAGAGCCCTTAGTCTCCCACGAGTTCACCTGGAGGAGTGTTCACTCCAGGGGTTATAAATGTCTACCAATCAGTCAAGTCAGTGAGTGGCACCCTTGGAGCACGTGGTGCATCCTGAAGGGCACGTCGCGCAAAGAAACACAAGTCGGCGAGTGGCACCCTTGGAGCACGTGGTGCATCCTGAAGGGCACGTCACGCAACAGAAGAAAACGAGGTGAGTGGCACCCTTGGAGCACGTAGTGCGTCCTGAAGGGCACGTCGCATTGATGATGATGATGAGACAACCTAGATGACCCTAAGACCGTAACGCCTTTAGAATTTCTCAAAACGACTCCCCTAATTGATTGTCAACCAGTTCGAATCTAAACCTAAAATTTAAAACATCTCTAAGATAAAATTTTGACAAGCCCTAAGAAAAGAGCCTACAAAAATAAACATAAGGGCGTAAACTAAAACCCTCCTAGGTGTTAATTAAAGTCTTCTTAAAATTAAAGGGGGTAAAGTGAAGAAAGGGAATAAATTAATTAAAATACGTGGTGTTAAGGGTAAAAAGGAATATAAAGTTAAAAACATGTGAGAGTATAAAAGTAATGAATTTAAAAATATAGAAAGGATTAATAAGCACATTCATCTTTTGGGTTTAAAAATAAAAAGAGAGAAATAAATAATAGAAATAAGGAAACTTGTAATAAAGGAAACTTAGTAATGGAAAGTGGGGGACATAGGGTAAAAAGCAAAAAGGGAATCAACAATTAAGGAGTTACTAAAATGAACTAAAATCTGGCAACTTCATTTTAGAAATGTTATTAAAAGCATGAGAGGGGATCTAGGAACCCTAGGAGTAATTTTAGGAGCGACTAAAGGGGGGTGAGGGAAATGAGTCTTTTAATTATTAAAAAGAAATTATTTTTTGGAGAAACGTGGGGGATGAGTGACACTTGGATGGCAGAAATTTTTTAGAGGATTGTCATTAAAAATTAAATTAATAATAATTTAGGAAAGTAGGTGGGTCTCAAATTTCTATAAAAGAAGGGGAAAAGAAGGAAGAAGGGGCATGAACGGTTAGCGTAACGTTACGCTGCCGGATTGTGGCTTGACTAGTTGCTTGTGAGGAGTTGGGAATTTCTCAGCTGTATTGGAGTGGTAGCTCAGCCGTGGAGGTGAGTTGAGAAGCTAGTCTTATCTCTGGATCTTGTGTGGCCTCTTTGCGGCTCGAGGGGCTGAGGGGGAAGCAGAGTACCCTAGTGATTGGCTGGGAGGTACCGGTGAGGTCTCTACGGTCGGCGAGTGGGAGCGGCGCAGAGCAGGAGCGGCACGACGTGTGGGGTCATCACTCGATGCGGGAGTAAGGCAACGGTATGGATGTTTTAAAATTGGTAGATTAGGATGCATATGACTTATGTTGATATCAAATATTGGTTGTAAAGGGATTTGATGGCCGTGTATTGATTTACTCTGTGATAAAAATTTGCTTCTGTCATTTTTATTTAATAAAACTCAGTTTAATAATCTCACTTTTTATGGAAAAACACAGTTTAAGCATGGGACTTCAACTTTACATTCCTCCTCAAGAATCTCGCTGATATTTACAGAACTTACCACTCTTACAACTTTTCATCTTCTGATATACATTGTAGTGTAGTGATAGCGCAATTAAATAGTTAGAGTAGGGCATCACTCTGGTTGTTATTTGTGTTCTATTTCCTCTACTGGTGTTTTCTACTACTTGGGCCACAAAATTGATCTCATTGCCCCCTTCTCCTTGAAGGATTTCACTAGAAGCTTAGATCGCCTCATATTTTTAATTTTTCCACTGATTTGGTTTCCTTGTAGCCAGCCGATCACCTTCTCTCTCTCTGAATGTTATCGCCAATCCGTGTTCTGGCGCCCTTATGGGTTGTAACCTGTTGCAAAAACTCAAGATAACCATAAACATAATGGGATAGACGGACAAACTTGCATCATCTATTACAGCGAGAGTCTGTTATTTCAGGGTGGGCTTCTGAAGCTGGGTTTTATCTTGTTGCATCTGTACAACAGTGGGCGTTTTCTTTTCTCTGCGTTTTCCAAGTAGAACCTCTCTGCGTTCTGGTTGGGGGTCCTCTGTGAGCAGGCCGGGGACACCACGCTGACCCCGATCTTTGTGACTGGTTTCTTCTTGTCTCAACGTTATGCCTTGTTGTTTAACTATGGATGATTTGGTACAAAACCAGGCCGCGCGCTCATCTTTAACTCACCTGACTCCCACCGCTTTCCAGAACCTTAACCTTCAGCAACTGCGTGACTAAATCTCATCGCTTCGTTCTGTTTGCGTATGGTATACTCCCCTGGGAATGCGCGCAGTTTGGTTCAGCGTGCCTCCTTTGTAAACTGAGTTCGCAGGCATTGCATCGAAGCCTTGCCTGTGTGTTTGTTAATGAGTTACAGCCGTGGACTATATGGCTTCGAATCCTATGCGACTCAGATGTCTCGTGATGCCTAGGAGCCGCTTACCTGTTGTCATCTGAGTCGTGTCAAATTTACTTACCCAGTCATTGATTTTTGGCAGTTATAGTTGTATGCTTTATTAATTCTTGACAGTCGATGGTTGCAAGAGTCTAACACTTTATTAATTTCTGACAGTCGTTGTTAGTAATGGTATTATTGCTTTATTAATTTCCTTTTAGAAAAAAAAAAACAGGTGTCTGGTTATCCACTCACCTTGATTCCCGAAAGTTGACCTTACACGCCTCGAACAACGCCTCATTACCCATTTTATGGCAGTCGTCAGTCTAAAGACCCAACGCATTATCATGACAACTTTATGGTCGACGCATTAAAGGTTTCTATTTCATCTCCCGTAGAGTCTCCCACGGAAATTGAGATATGCTGCTAACAATGACCAGGGTTGTTTTACAGTCACTGATATCGGAGGCTCAACTAAACCCCTTTGAACCCTTTTTTTTGTAATTATATGGAAGGATGGTTGCTCTGCGATGGTAGATGTGGTCAATAGAAGGATGGCAGCTTTAGCGAAATCTCCTTGGGATTGTTCTTTATCCTTATAGGAATGAATAATTTTAGTAACAAATCTGTTGTAATATTATTTTATATCCTGAAATTGCATTTAGATATAGTTAAACGGTATTGGAACTATTAAGTTGCTTAGTATAGTTAGGGTCATCACAATGAAGTCGCCATTTAAGGGAAAGGATATTGTAGCTTTATTTGCAAATAGTTATTTAAATTGCAATTGCCTTTATATTATAAGGTAATGATGCCAGCTTTTATGAAGATGCCATGGTAGTTTATTTATTGATACTAACCCATGAGATGAAATATGGATGCTATCCTATTGCAAGGTCATTATATTGTAAATGTAATATTAAAATTTTATTAGGAATTTAGTTGGCGAATTTGCAAGGTCTCGACATTATAACGTAGCAAATGCTAGCGCTTGTGTGTTGTCGATACCTTTGTATTTGGAATTTGTTAGTGATTGTGCAAGATCTCTATATGGTGAATGTATTGATGCTGGCGCTATGGTGTTGTCATTGTAACTTTTATTATGAAGGTAGTTAGCGAAGTTGCAAATCTTTATAGTACGATACAATAGTGCTAGCCTTGATGGCGATGTCATAGTAGGTGATTGTCGTGGTAAATTATCATTGATACATGAAAATGTAGTATCCTCGCTTATGGAAAAACGCTATATAGCCTTGGTATCATAGGATTGTAAGGACATTGATAATTGTTTACCTTATTGTCGTAGAATAAATGTAATGGTAAGGTTGATCATTATAAGGACGTTTCTTTCTAACCTAAAGGGGAAGGTCCTTATACTAAGAGCAAAAATATTTACGTGTTAGATTTAGAAATTAATCTGTGTACTCATTTTTATGGTTGGGTCGATGACTCATCGACTATCGGATCTAAACGAAGTAACTGATCTTCCTTAGAGGCCGTGGTTGTCCGTTGATTTGTTGTACTTGGTTGGCTTGCGTTGATTTGTCTGTTAGTGTCGGGTGGGATTTAGACACCTTCAGTAGCCTCAGTATTTATGTCTGTGTGTATTTTTGTGTAAGGAATCCAGTGCCGTATCAAGAGTCTCGGGCCCTTTAAAGGCAGGGTTCCACTCTTGCGACACACCTGACGGAGGTTACTAGTTTCTGCCTGAGCAGTCGGCCAGGAGCCTGTCTAATCTTCTTTCGAGAAGACATAAGACTAAAAGCCCTACTTTTCTGTGCAGAAATAGTAAACTCTGCTGTTGGATTCTTCCATCTGTGACTGTACTGTACTTAACACCTGGTATCATTTTCTTCTTATAGCTGCTAGTTGTACGCCTTATGTCTAGGGGCGTTTATTGCTTGTTGTCACTGTGATATGTCGGGATCGTCTTGATTGTGTTCGCCTTGCTTGCGTCTTGTTCTAGGTCAGGTTACTAGTTTCTGCCTGAGCAGTCGGCCAGGATCCTGTCTAATCTTCTTTCGAGAGGACATAAGACTAAACGCCCTGCTTTCCTGAGAAGAAATAGTAACCCTAACACCTTGGATTCTTCCCTCTGTGTTCTTACTGTGCCCCCAGTATGTCTTAATGTTTTTGTTGTGCGCCTCATGCCTATGGCCGCATAATGTTGCAGTTACTCGTTGTGTGCCTTCAGTCTTCTTATGCTGAACATCGTGGTTGCGTCTTGTTGGTTGTCGAGTGGCGACGTAGAGTCAAGTGTGTTTGTTACTTCTACACACGCGCACACACCTTAAACGAAAAAAAAAAAACTTGCACCTGTTCTCAGAGTTGTTGTCGTAATGAGGAGGTCGTTACATATGGTATCAGAGCGGGTTCGACCCACGACTTGGGATTCGCTACGGCTTCCATTGTCACGATTGATTTTATTATACTGTTGCTGATCGAGTTGATTGTGTGCGTGTAGGAAATCATGGTTAGAGGATGCTGCGGAGGCAGACGACGGGGTGCTAGGGGAGGAGGTGTGACACCTCCAGTAGCATCCACGCCTGAGGGGTCTAACCCCCAGGGAGGCGAGCAGGTTCTCGGACAGGATCATATAGCAGTTGGGGACGTGGTCGGGATGATGGGATATTTTTGGTGCATGTCCGAGGCGCTGATCAGCCGATTGGACAGAGATGAGGCCAGGGTGTCGGCACCTGCTGAGGTTCCGCCGTGCGCATCGGTCGTTACAGGTAGCATTCACCGTGAACTCGAGAAGGTGAAATTTCCCGAGTTCTTTGGTGCCCTGGACAACGCTGTCGCTGAGGCATGGTTGGAGAATATGGCGATGTGCTTCACACTTCGCGATTATACCTCCAACATGAAGGTCCGCATGGCGGTCTTCCAACTGAAGGGGAGTGATCTTCTATGGTGGAATACGCTCCTGCCGTAGCTGAATATGGCCGTTGAAGACGTGTCATGGGAACTATTCGAGGAACGGTTCTGAGAGAGGTATCTTTCAGAGGAATTCATTGAGCGTCAGCTCAATGAGTTCAACGCATTACGACAGGGAGGTCGTACGGTGCCCGAGTACGAGGCACGTTTTATGGAGCTGCTCCGGTATGCTCCGCACCTGAACCCTGAGAAGCTCAAGGTCAACCGGTTCGTGTTTGGCCTTAACGACAGCCTGCACACAAAGGTTAGGATCTTGATGCCTCAAACCTTGCACGACGCTGTCCAAAAGGCCCTCATAGCTAAAGAGGAGCTTATCAGCGGGGGTCAGACCAGGACTCCAGCAAGACCCGCAGGGCAGGGTTCATCCGGTACGCTGCAGTAGCAGACACCAGCGAGACATACGCCGGGATATCGTGGCTTCTAGAGGGGATCCACGTTCACTACACCTCAACGATTGCAGCCTCAACAGCGGAAACCTTACCAAGCACCGCAGCAGCAACAACGTCGCTCGCAGCAGCAACAGTTTAGGCCTGTTCAACAGAACAGACCAGGTTCCTAGGCCAGTGGGCCGTCATCTTCTACTTCGGGCACCAGGACTACTGGGCCGAAGAAGGGGTGTTGGACGTGTGGGGAGCCACACTACCAGCGCGATTGTCCTGTGGAGAGGACCAGAGTTTCCGGATCAGCCGAACCCACTACCGTGGGAGATATGGGCAAGGCCCATCGGATTCATGCAGAGGTGAATAACCGCTAGGCAGAGTACCAATCGACTGTTCTCGAGACGACAGGTACTGTCGCTGACCAGACCCTTAGTATTTTGATAGACCCAGGTGCTACTGAGAGTTTCATTTCTGGTGCAGCGCTAAAAAGGATTAAGGTAAAGGTAATCGAACATGATGGGTTTAGCTTCGTGGAGATGGCTTCGGGAGCCAAACAGAAGGTCGGAGGAAAGGTTACGGGTTGTTCCCTTAACCTGGGAGAGTTTGTCACGAGGGTCAACTTGTACGACACGATCTTAGGGTCTTATGACATCGTGATTGGTATGGATTGGTTGGAATCGCGTGAGGCGATACTCAACTGTAAGATGAAACGGTTGAGCGTGGTCGATGATGAAGGACAGAGACGTGTGATTGTAGGACAGAACCAGGGAGTATCCCTGAGGTTCATCACTTCCTTACAGTTACGGAAGAGTGTGCGCAAGGGGTGCAAGATTTATGCGATCCTTGCGCTAAACGAAAAGGGAGTAGCAGAAGGTCTAGAACACCTTCCGGTGGTGAAGGAGTTTGCAGACGTATTTCCAGAGGAGATGCCTGGGATGCCGCCAGAAGGAGAATTGGAGTTTACTATAGACCTGAAACCGGGGACTGAACTGATAGCGAGAACGCCTTATCGGATGTCGACCCCGGAGTTGCAAGAGCTGAAAATGAAACTGAAGGAGTTGTTGGACCTGGGACTGATACGCCCTAGTGTGTCACCATGGGGTGCACCAGTAATTTTCATTTGAAAGAAGGATGGATCATGGAGGCTTTGCATTGACTACCGTCAAATGAACAAGGCTACAATTAAGAATCAGTATCCCTTACCAAAAATTAATGATCTGTTCGATCAAATGAAGGGTGCGACGGTGTTCTCCAAGATCGATTTGCGATCAGGGTATCACCAGTTACAAGTCAAGGAGGATGACGTCCCTAAGACCTCATTCAAGACAAGATTTGGACACTACGAGTTTACTGTTTTACTGTTTGGACTGACAAATGCCCCAGGGGTATTCATGAGTTTGATGAACGGGGTGTTCTGCGAGTACTTGGACAAGTTCGTCCAAGTATTCGTTGACTATATTTTGATCTACTCTCGGATGACGGAGGAGCATGACGAGCACTTGCACTTGGTACTACAATGTTTACGTGAGCACAAATTGTATGGGAATTTATCCAAATGCTCTTTTTACCAATCGAGGATTCACTACTTAGGACATGTCATCTCCGACGAAGGTATCGCCGTGGATCCAGCCAAGGTTGAGGCTATTATGGAATGGCCTGCGCCAACGAATGTCACTGAAGTGCATAGTTTTATGGGTTTAGCAGGATACTATCGACGGTTGTCGAGGGATTTTCGAATATAGCAAATCCGATCACGGAATTGCAGAAGAAAAACAAGAAGTTTGTTGGACCGAGAAACGCGCGGAAGCATTTCGGAGGCTTAAAGAGTTGTTGACCACCGCGTCGATACTAAAGGTCCCTGACATGGACGCAGACTTCTTGGTATGCACTGACACATCTAAGGAAGGTTTAGGCGGAGTCTTGATGCAAGACGGACAAGTGATTGCTTACATTTCAAGGAAACTGAGAAGGCATGAGGAGAACTACGCGACGCACGATTTGGAGTTATTAGACATCATATATGCCTTGAAGGTTTGGAGGCACTACCTTGTTAGACGAAAATTTGAATTAAATATTGATCATTGTGGACTACAACACATTTTTACGCAAAGCGACCTGAACGCGCGACAACGGCGTTGGTCGGAATTGCTTAGCGAGTACGACTCCGAGATTACTTAAATAAATGGAACAGTGAACCAAGTGGCGGATGCTTTGAGTCGAAGGCCACGCATCTTTTCGGTGTTGCCTCTTCAAACGAATCTACGTGGGAAGATTCTCACTTTACAGCGTGACGATGACTAGTACAAAGAAGTTGAGGATTTTATCGGACAAAACACAATGATGGTACCGCGATGTGAGGGATTTTCTTTTGATAGCGACGGGTTATTGAGGTTTAGAGGTCGGATTTATGTACCGCCAAATGACGAGTTGAGGATGTTGATCTTGAGCGAGGCTCATAGAGAAATTTACGTGGCTCACCCAGGAGTCACGAAGATGAGGGCAGACCTGAAACCCTTATTCTTCTGGAAAGGAATGAAGGCTGACATAGTCAGCTTTGTGGCTAGATGTCTAGAGTGTCAGCAGGTAAAGGTTGAACATAGACACCCGACAGGATTACTTCAACCACATGCCATTCCGGAATCGAAATGGGAAGTTATTTCGATGGACTTTATTGTTGGATTGCCACTGACGGCAAGGATACACAACTCGATTTTTGTAGTAGTAGACACTCTGACGAAGATTTCTCACTTTATTCCTGTGCGTACGACGTATCAGGCACTGGACATAGCGAGATTTTTTATCAGTGAGATTGTGAGGCTGCATGGCGTGCCTAAAAGGATTATATCCGATCGAGGATCGGTGTTTACAGGACGATTGTGGACGAGTTTCCAAGAGGCCTTGGGAACTCAACTTAACTTTAGTACTGCATATCACCCAGAGACTGACGGACAGACTGAACGAAAAAACCAAACCTTGGAAGACATGTTGTGTATGTATGTGATGGACCAACAAAAGCGTTGGGAGGAATTCTTGCCTCTAGTAGAGTTCGCTTACAACAACAGTTACCAGAGCACCATTAAGATGGCGCCTTTTGAGTTCCTTTATGGGCGACCGTGTCGGACGCCCCTGAGTTGGGATCGGCTTGAGGATAGGGTCCTGGTGGGACCAGAAGCGATCCAAGAAATGGAAGAGCAGATGCAAACCATAAGACATAGGATTAAGGAAGCGCAGGATCGGCAGAAGTGTTATGCCGATGCGCACCGAGTTGACCGTAGTTACGAGGTCGGCGATCGAGTCTTCTTGCGGGTTAAACCGCATAAGAGTTCGATCAAGCTTGAAAAGGGTGATAAACTCTCTCTCCTAGGTTCGTGGGACCTTTCGAAATTGTGGAGAGAAAGGGGCCCGTGGCCTATCGATTAGCCTTGCCTGATTCTTTGAGGCGTATGCATGATGTTTTTCATGTATCTGTTTTGAGACATTATGTTAGTGATCCTACGCACGTGATTGACGTGAGTTCCTTGAAGGTATCGGACGAGGGAGCACTCATGGCTGAGCCAGCTCGCATTTTAGATCATCGTGTTCGACAGTTACGACGTCGAATGGTAGATCAGGTCAAGGTCCAGTGGGACATTTATAGTTCGCACTCGGCGACCTGGGAGGACGCATATGATATGCGCCAACAGTTTCCATTTTTGTTTGATAGATAGACTTATGATATTGTGGTACATTTATTTCGGCACATATACTGAGAAACTTCGGGATGAAGTTTAGACCAAGAGGGGGTGTATGTAACATCCCGCTCTGGTGCACTTACAAAACTTATTCTTTGAGGACACTTGCTCGCAAGTGATCTAGACTTTTCTGATATTAATACATTTATGCTTGATTATGATGCATTCTGATAGACGACATGATGTTTTACTACTTGATGTAGACAAGTGCTATTGACTCAGTTTCATTGAGTGTGTAGGGTTTTGGACCTTGAGGATGTAGAGGCATCAGTGGAACCCCCTTGGACTCCAGACTGAGTCAGGGAGTGTGCTATTTGGGTTGATTCATTTACGGTGATATCGCTTTGTTTGATGATATGATATTGATTCTATGATATGTTGTTGACGTTCTGACACGATGGTTTATGATGCAGGCTGACGATAGCTTGCCGACCAGACTCACATATGGAGTGAAGGGGCCACACATGATTTCCAGAGAGGTTGAGGGAGAGGTGTGGACAACAGCCCTGCCATAGCCTACTAGCACTCCCGCCATGGCTTGAACTGTAGGTTAACTATTACCTAGTTCGAGAGGATCCACGATGCCGTGAGGGCAGACTGTGACAGTCGCTCATGATGATTCTAAGGGGCGCGCAATAAGCTGGGGGCCTTATTCCTTAGAGCCCTTAGTCTCCCACGAGTTCACCTGGCGGAGTGTTGACTCCAGGGGTTATAGATGTCTACCAATCAGTCAAGTCAGCAAGTGGCACCCTTGGAGCACGTGGTGCATCCTGAAGGGCATGTTGCGCAAAGAAAAACAAGTCGGCGAGTGGCACCCTTGGAGCACGTGGTGCATCCTGAAGGGCACGTCGCGCAACAAAAGCAAACGAGGTGAGTGGCACCCTTGGAGCACGTAGTGCGTCCTGAAGGGCATGTCGCATTGATGATGATGATGAGACAACCTAGATGACCCTAAGACCGTAACGCCTTTAGAATTTCTCAAAATGACTCCCCTAATTGATTGTCACCCAGTTCGAATCTAAACCTAAAATTTAAAACATCTCTAAGATAAAATTTTGACAAGCCCTAAGAAAAGAGCCTACAAAAATAAACATAAGGGCGTAAACTAAAACCCTCCTAGGTGTTAATTAAAGTCTTCTTAAAATTAAAGGGGGTAAAGTGAAGAAAGGGAATAAATTAATTAAAATACGTGGTGTTAAGGGTAAAAAGGAATATAAAGTTAAAAACATGTGAGAGTATAAAAGTAATGAATTTAAAAATATAGAAAGGATTAATAAGCGCATTCATCTTTTGGGTTTAAAAATAAAAAGAGAGAAATAAATAATAGAAATAAGGAAACTTGTAATAAAGGAAACTTAGTAATGGTAAGTGGGGGACATAGGGTAAAAAGCAAAAAGGGAATCAACAATTAAGGAGTTACTAAAATGAACTAAAATCTGGCAACTTCATTTTAGGAATGTTATTAAAAGCATGAGAGGGGATCTAGGAACCCTAGGAGTAATTTTAGGAGCGACTAAAGGGGGGTGAGGGAAATGAGTCTTTTAATTATTAAAAAGAAATTAATTTTTGGAGAAACGTGGGGGATGAGTGACACTTGGACGATAGAAATTTTTTAGAGGATTGTCATTAAAAATTAAATTAATAATGATTTAGGAAAGTAGGTGGGTCTCAAATTTCTATAAAAGAAGGGGAAAATAAGGAAGAAGGGGCATGAACGATTAGCGTAATGTTATGCTACCGGATTGTGGCTTGACTAGTTGCTTGTGAGGAGTTGGGAATTTCTCAGCTGTATTGGAGTGGTAGCTCAGTCGTTGAGGCGAGCTGAGAAGCTAGTCTTATCTCTGGATCTTGTGTGGCCCCTTTGCGGCTCGGGGGGATGAGGGGGAAGCAGAGTACCCCTAGCGATTGGCTGGGAGGTACCGGTGAGATCTCTACGGTCGGCGAGCGGGAGCGGCGCAGAGAAGGAGTGACACGGCGCGCGGGGTCATCACTCGAGGCGGGAGTAAGGCAACGGTATGGATGTTTTAAAATTGGTAGATTAGGATGCATATGACTTATGTTGATATCGAATATTGGTTGTAAAGGGATTTGATGGCCGTGTATTGATTTACTCTGCGATAAAAATTTGCTTCTGTCATTTTTATTTAATAAAACTCAGTTTAATAATCTCACTTTTTATGGAAAAACACAGTTTAAGCATGGGACTTCAACTTTACATTCCTCCTCAAGAATATCGCTGATATTTACAGAACTTACCACTCTTACAGCTTTTCATCTTCTGATATACATTGTAGTGTAGCGATAGCGCAATTAAATAGTTAGAGTAGGGCATCACTCTGGTTGTTATTTGTGTTCTATTTCCTCTACTAGTGTTTTCTACTACTTGGCCCACAAAATTGATCTCGTTGCCCCCTTCTCCTTGAAGGATTTCACCAGAAGCTTAGATCGCCTCATATTTTTAATTTTTCCACTGATTTGGTTTCCTTGTAGCCAGCCGATCACCTTCTCTCTCTCTGAATGTTACCGCTAATCCGTGTTCTGGTGCCCTTATGGGTTGTAACCTGTTGCAAAAACTCAAGATAACCATAAACCTAATGGGATAGACAGACAAACTTGCATCATCTATTATAGCGAGAGTCTGTTATTTCAGGGTGGGCTTCTGAAGCTGGGTTTTATCTTGCTGCGTCTGTACAGCAGTGGGCGTTTTCTTTTCTCTGCGTTTTCCAAGTAGAACCTCTCTGCGTTCTAGTTGGGGGTCCTCTGCGAGTAGGCCGGGGACACCATGTTGACCCCGATCTCTGCGACTGGTTTCTTCTTGTCTCAGTGTTATGCCTTGTTGTTTAACTATGGATGATTTGGTACAGAACCAGGCCGCGCGCTCATCTTTAAATCACCTGACTCCCACCGCTTTCCAGAACCTTAACATTCAGCAGCTGCGTGACTAAATCTCATCGCCTTATTCTGTTTGCGTATGGTATACTCCCATGGGAATGCGCGCAATTCGGTTCAGCGTGCCTCCTCTGTAAACCGAGTTCGCAGGCGTTGCGTCGAAGCCTTGCCTGTGTGTTTGTTAATGAGTTACAGCCGTGGACTATACGGCTTCGGATCCTGTGTGACTCAGATGTCTCGTGATGCCTAGGAGCCGCTTACCTGTTGTCGTCTGAGTCGTGTCAAATTTACTTACCCAGTCATTGATTTTTGGCAGTGATAGTTGTATGCTTTATTAATTCTTGACAGTCGATGGTTGCAAGAGTCTAACACTTTATTAATTTCTGACAGTCATTGTTAGTAATGGTATTATTTCTTTATTAATTTCCTTTTAGAAAACAAAAAAAAACGGTGCCTGGTTATCCGCTCACCTTGATGCCCGGAAGTTGACCTTACACGCCTCGAACAACGCCTCATTACCCATTTTATGGCGGCCGTCAGTCTAAAGACCCAACACATTATCATGACAACTATATGGTCGGCGCATTAAAGGTTTCTATTTCATCTCCCGTAGAGTCTCCCACAGAAATTGAGATATGCTGCTAACAATGACCAGGGTCGTTTTACAGTCACTGATATCCGAGGCTCAACTAAACCCCTTTGAACCCTTTTTTTTGTAATTATATGGAAGGATGGTTGCTCTGCGATGGTAGATGTGGTCAATAGAAGGATGGCAGCTTGAGCGAAATCTCCTTGGGATTGTTCTTTATCCTTATAGGAATGAATAATTTTAGTAACAAATCTGTTGTAATATTATTTTATATCCTGAAATTGCATTTAGATATAGTTAAACGGTATTGGAACTATTAAGTTGCTTAGTATAGTTAGGGTCATCACAATGAAGTCGCCATTTAAGGGAAAGGATATTGTAGCTTTATTTGCAAATAGTTATTTAAATTGCAATTGCCTTTATATTATAAGGTAATGATGCCAGCTTTTATGAAGATGCCATGGTAGTTTATTTATTGATACTAACCCATGAGATGAAATATGGATGCTATCCTATTGCAAGGTCATTATATTGTAAATGTAATATTAAAATTTTATTAGGAATTTAGTTGGCGAATTTGCAAGGTCTCGACATTATAACGTAGCAAATGCTAGCGCTTGTGTGTTGTCGATACCTTTGTATTTGGAATTTGTTAGTGATTGTGCAAGATCTCTATATGGTGAATGTATTGATGCTGGCGCTATGGTGTTGTCATTGTAACTTTTATTATGAAGGTAGTTAGCGAAGTTGCAAATCTTTATAGTACGATACAATAGTGCTAGCCTTGATGGCGATGTCATAGTAGGTGATTGTCGTGGTAAATTATCATTGATACATGAAAATGTAGTATCCTCGCTTATGGAAAAACGCTATATAGCCTTGGTATCATAGGATTGTAAGGACATTGATAATTGTTTACCTTATTGTCGTAGAATAAATGTAATGGTAAGGTTGATCATTATAAGGACGTTTCTTTCTAACCTAAAGGGGAAGGTCCTTATACTAAGAGCAAAAATCTTTATGTGTTAGATTTAGAAATTAATCTGTGTACTCATTTTTATGGTTGGGTCGATGACTCATCGACTATTGGATCTAAACGAAGTAACTGATCTTACTTAGAGGCCGTGGTTGTCCGTTGATTTTTTGTACTTGGTTGGCTTGCGTTGAGGGGTCTGTTAGTGTCGGGTGGGATTTAGACACCTTCAGTAGCCTCAGTATTTATGTCTGTGTGTATTTTTGTGTAAGGAATCCAGTGCCGTATCAAGAGTCTCGGGCCCTTTAAAGGCAGGGTTCCACTCTTGTGACACACCTTACGGAGGTTACTAGTTTCTGCCTGAGAAGTCGGCCAGGAGCCTGTCTAATCTTCTTTCGAGAAGACATAAGACTAAAAGCCCTGCTTTTCTGTGCAGAAATAGTAAACTTTGTTGTTGGATTCTTCCATCTGTGACTGTACTGTACTTAACACCTGGTATCGTTTTCTGCTTACAGTTGCTAGTTGTACACCTTATGTCTAGGGGCGTTTATTGCTTGTTGTCACTGTGATATGTCGGGATCGTCTTGATTGTGTTCGCCTTGCTTGCGTCTTGTTCTAGGTCAGGTTACTAGTTTCTGCCTGAGCAGTCGGCCATGAGCCTTTCTAATCTTCTTTCGAGAGGACATAAGACTAAACGCCCTGCTTTCCTGAGCAGAAATAGTAACCCTAACACCTTGGATTCTTCCCTCTGTGTTCTTACTGTGCCCCCAGTATGTCTTAATGTTTGTGTTGTGCGCCTCATGCCTATGGTCGCATAATGTTTCAGTTACTCGTTGTGTGCCTTCAGTCTTCTTATGCTGAACATTGTGGTTGCGTCTTGTTGGTTGTCGAGTGGCGATGTAGAGTCAAGTGTGTTTGTTAATTCTACATGCGCGCACACACCTTAAACGAAAATAAAATAAAATTGCACCTGTTCTCAGAGTAGTTGTCGTAAGGAGGAGGTCGTTACAGTCCAATTAATAATTTGGTTAGGGCCAGGCACATATTTCTTTAATAATGACATATGAAATACATTATGCACTCTCATGGATGTAGCCATTGCTAGCATGTATGCAACTGACCCTATATTTTCTAATATCTCAAAATGTCCACAATATCTTGCTTCCAACTTTGGGGAACTTCCTAATGTTAGTGAACTTCTTTTCACCTTTACTTTTAAAAACACATGTTCACCCGCTTTGAAATATCTAAAAACTCTATTCTTGTCTGCAAAACTTTTCTGCTTGTCCCGGGCATCGTTTAAATTCTACTTGATCTTTTCCATTTTTTCTTCCATTTCCTTCAACAAATCTGGCCCAATAATTGCTTTGTCTGTTCGATTATTCCAACTCACGAGTGTGTTACACTTCCTGCCATACAATGCTTCAAATGGACTCATTTTCAATGAGGCTTGATACCCATTATTGTAATAAAATTCAACTAAATGAATATAATCTTCCCACTTTGATGGTTGGTCTATCGCATACAGTATGATCATGTCTTCAATTATTCTATTAGTCCTCTCTATTTTTCCATATGACTCTGGGTGATACGATGCATTGAGATTTAGATTTGTCCTAAATCATTTGAAAAACCTTTCCGAAAATTGGATGTAAACTTGGGATCTTTGTCTGAAACTATTGCCTTGAGCACTCATGTAACCTAGCAACTTTTTTCATGTAGATATCTACAATATATGTTGCCTTGTGTGTAGTCTTCACTATAATAAAATGTGTTGCCTTACTCAATTTATCCACCACTACAATGATGTAATCATGTTGCTTCATTGTTTTGGGCCATTTTGACTACTTCCCACTTCCATTCTGGAATGGGCAATGGATTCAACAACCCTACTAGATGTCTATGCTCAGTATTCACTTTTTGGCATTCTAGGCATTTGACTATATAATTAACTACTTATTTCTTCATTCCTGGCCAAAAGTATTGGCTTCTTATAGCTGCAATTGACTTTTGATATCTTGGGTGCACGTCATACGGCACATTTTTATTTCCCTCATCATTGTATTCTTTATCTCATTTTAATTTGACAATATAATTTTCCTTTGTACATGAGAATTCCATCTTCTTTCAACTCATAATATTTAAATTTATGTTGTACATTGACTTGCTGTAATGTTTCTTTTATTTTTAGATATTGTTGATTTGAATTTGTGTAATACCCCCATTTTGAGCCCCATATTAAATAATGTATTTTGTTAATCTATGAAAGGCCAAAGTGCCCAAACAATCAAAAGAGGCTAGTGTTCCTAGGAAATGTAATGTTTTGATCATTATTAATAATAAATACATCATTGGCTACTAGAAGGACAATGACAAGAGTTATAGGGGGATATGATTTCATTTACCCATTTTTGTTTTAATGGAGAAT
This sequence comes from Picea engelmannii, assembly GCA_009831015.1. NCBI lineage: Eukaryota > Viridiplantae > Streptophyta > Pinopsida > Pinales > Pinaceae > Picea > Picea engelmannii. The sequence continues at coordinate 3,969 of ML798942.1, read as the reverse complement.
ATCAGTTACATGAGCTTCTTGGGGGAAGGCCATGTGGTTCTCTAATTCCAAGAATTATATAAACCCATCTTTGGTATGTTTGGGGTTTCACTCATTCACTCACTCATTGTTCATTGTTCACACCTTTCATTATGTTCCCTCTCCATTCATCATTTCACCCATTCTTCATTCTTCATTCATTTTGATCTTGGTTGGGGAGAGAAAAACGAATTGTGGGGAGGAGCCATGGTTTGGTTGGCAGTAATGACTGTTGGTGTATTTCAGCCATGAATTAATGCTTGCATGTCTGAGATGCATTAGCATGCATTAATTTTTTCCCGCAAATGTGAATCCTGAGATTCCCAGCATGGAGATTCTTGACCAGATGCACTGGAGCCCTGGAAGGAGGTGGGTAACTTGAGGGACTGTGTGGCAGAGAAGGGGGGTCCATTCTTTTGGGTTGTACAGGATGGGTAGAAGAGAGTTGGTGTATTTTAGATTATTGTGTGTGTTCAGAATCCTGTGAGAGCTTGAGTGTTGACTAGTTTCGGAATCTGAGTGACACTCCGAAATCGTCCTTGTGGACTCATCACCTTGGATCGGGGGTGACATTTATGTTGAGACTTGGAAAAACAATGTCTATGTTTCGGTGGAACATCCTTGGTCTGCAACGAGTTAGTGATTCATTTCATTAAATATAAGTGCTCTCTTTGTCACAGTTTCATTTACCTGTGTATTTATTTCCGTTGTGTATTTATTTATCTATGAAATTCATATCTATAATATGCATGCTTGTTGGTTATTGTTTTGCATGACATATGGTTCATTTATTTTATGTTGTAGCATGAATCTTGATCTATGCATGTGAATATTTCATGCATCTTTATTAATTAAAAAATTATCAGAATTTGAAATTAGTTCAGAAGCGAGCTTGAAGTAGCGTGCCCAGTTTGTGGATGGTTGGGTTCATTACAGATTGGTATCAGAGATTCAAGTTGAAACATCAGACTGGTATGGGCTAGAACTGTGGACAGGTTATAATGGTTAAAAATGGGTATGCCCTTGCGATCTTAAATCTCAGGAGAGATAGCGCTGTAGAGATCGCACATAATCTAGAGTGTCGTGTAGACAACAATCCTTTGTAAAGGATCATAGAATCGTGGTTTTCCCTTTTGGATATCGGGAGCGATCACAGTCCTTGATTGAAGCCAAGAAAGAGATGGAAAACTCCAGAACTTCACCTCTTCGGCGATTATGGGAGACAGGGCATAAGCATGAAAAAGGTCGAAGTCGTGAAGTATCGTTGATCGTCCGATATGATAGGAGGCTCGGGTGAACTCTTAGTCATTGGTCAGGGTCATCCATGTAAATTCTAACCTTGTACAGTGTCTACTGTAAACAAATATTCATAAAAGAACAGAAAAGATACAATGGCAAATACAAACATTACACAGATATTTTTTCCCTGGAAACCCAAACCAGGAAAACCAGCATATATTATATTCATTCATTGTGTTACATTGTTTAAAATACAATTTACATATAGGATCCAGCGGCATCCAAAACCCTAACCCAATGACCTGGATTAGTCCAAAACCCTAATTCCTTAACCAGAAATAGAAAACCATCGGCAAAAACCATGTGCCGAAAAAACCACCTAAATACTTGACATGTTTCCCGAGGTAGGTGTCAAGTTTCTCGAGGCAGAAAAAAAAATTTCGGTGGCGCTGCCCCCGGACCCCCGCACAGGGTGCTCCGCCCCCCTACACCCCCTGAGAGGGGCCCTAGCGGCCCCCCCTCTAACCCCCCCCCACGTGCCCGACGCATACGCTCAGATACTACTACTCGTGCAAAGAATATAACACATACCCAACATTCTCCCACTTGTTTTTTTCTTTGCATACAAGGGGTTACATGGTTACATAGTCAAAAACCCAAGGCAACAATGCCCATGGATCCTCTAAACCAAGAGAACTTCTCAGTGCTCACAGATTTTGTTAATGAGTCTGCAACATTCTTCAAAGTGTCCACATTCATCAATGATACTTTCTTTTCTTCAATCATGTCTCTCACAAAGTGATATTGAACATCAATGTGCTTTGTCTTTGAATGATAAGTAGGGTTCTTCGCCAGAAAAATTGCACTCTGACTGTCACACTCTATCCTTATAGCTTGTTGTACCAACCCAATACCTGAACACAATCTTTGTAACCATACTGCTTCCTTACTTGCATGAGTGGCTGCCATGTATTCAAATTCTGTAGTTGAAAGTGCCACTACAACCTGTCTATTGCTCATCCAACTTATTGCTCCTCCAAACAGGTTAAACACATACCTGCTTGTAGATCTCCTAGGATCCAAATCTCCAGCCCAGTCTGCATCCAAAAATCCATGTATATCGACCACTCTGTCCAATCCCGGTCTTCCTTCGTAGCACAATCCATAGCTAATAGTGCCATGAAAATACCTGAAAACCCTTTTTACTATTGTCCAATGCTCCTTCCTTGGTTTTGACATATACCTGTTCAAAACTCCCACTGCATGTGCAATGTTAAGTCTAGTACAGACCATTGCATACATCAAACTGCCAACTGCACTCACATATGGAACATGAGACATGTCTTCCTCTTCTTCATGTGTCTCGGGACACTGATCCGCAGATAACTTTACACCAACAGGAATAGGAACCTTGATCGGTTTACATTCCTACATATTAAACCTCTGCAATATTGTCTCGGCATATTTTCTCTGATTTAACCAGAGTTTCCTCCTTTTTCGATCTCTTTTAATTTCCATGCCCAAAATGAAATTTGAAGCACCAAGATCCTTCATGTCGAATTTATAGGACAACTGGGTTTTCACATCCTAGATAATCTCCTTGTTGTTTCCTATCAGCAACATGTCATCCACATACAAGACCAAATAAATTAAATGATAACCAATTAATTTAGAATACACACAGTGATCCTCTTTGCTTCTTTTGAAGCCAAGTCCCAGCATATAATTATCAATTTTTTGATACCACATCCTTGGTGATTGTTTTAAACCATACAGGGACTTTTTCAGCTTTCATACCATCTCCTTATTTCCTTTCACAGCATAACCTTCTGGTTGCTTCATAAAGATTTCTTCTTCCAGATCCCCATGCAGGAATGTTGTCTTCACATCCATATGTTCTACTTCAAAATCAAATGCAACAACAACAGATAAAATAAATATTATAGAGGTTAACTTGGCAACAGGAGAAAAAATCTCACCAAAATCAATTCCCTCAACCTGGGAATAACCCTTTGCTATTAACCGAGCTTTGTATTTCTCCACTTTTCCTTCTGCAGTCAGCTTCTTTTTAAATACCCATTTGCTGCCAATGAGATTTCTTCCAGTTGGCAACTCCACTAGATCCCAAGCCTCATTCTTATCGAAATATGCCATTTCTTCTTCCATGTCCCTTTTCCAGAGATTTCCATCCTCTGAATCCACTGCCTCCCTAACAGTTCTAGGATCATCATCAGTAATAGACAAAGCAAAATTTGAATGAAAATTAGATGGACTATACCTTTCTGGTAGCCTTCTTTCTCGATCTGATCTCCTCAATACTGGAGTATGAGGATCTTCTTCTTCTGATTCATGTTCTTCTGTAAAGTCTGCTTCATCATCCTTTAAATCAAACTCTATCTTCTTTGGTTCTTCCTTACTTGGTAGGACTTCCTATTTGACAACATCCTTCATTTCTCTAAATACCACATCTCGACTATACATTACCTTCTTAGTTTCTGGGTTCCAAAGCTTATAACCTTTGAGACCATCTTTATATCCAATAAAGATACATTTTTCAGCCTTCTTATCAAGCTTACTCCTGTTTTCCTTTGGAACATGAACATATGCATCGCAGCCAAATACCTTAAGATGTGTGAGAGAAGGTTCCTTACCAGTCCATACCTCTTGTGGAGTCTTGTCACCCAACGCTGATGAGGGTGATCTGTTGACCAG
>ML798941.1:276605-292583 GCA_009831015.1 Picea engelmannii | reverse complement strand
ATTCTTAATTTGAACTATAAAGAATTGCAATAGGGAGATTTCTTTCCTGTGATACAATTCAGAGCTTCAGTTCACTTCAGCAAGTTTAGATAGAATGATTTCTTTACTACAACACTAAGTGCTTTTGGAATTGAGCATATATAATGCGCAGCTATCTTTGAAACAAACGACTTCCCTGGGTTGATAATTTATGTTTCACTTGGTTGTTTGAAATTAATTAAGCAATTATAGTGACCAACACAGACACACTTTGGTTAAATCCTACAATGTGATTGTGCCATGCCCAAAAAACATTATTTAGGGCCTCAAAACAGCCCCAGAAGTTTAGGACCCAAAAAACTAGGAAAAAATAGCCAAAATGAAAATGGTTATTTGAACCAGTGGAATAGGTGGGTGGACATCGATATCCACTTGGATAAGAGAAGGATATAACAACCTATGTAGAGATAATAATGGGTTGGAAACCTAGTGGAGTCGCCAATATGTTTGGGCATATTATTCACAAGGGTGAGATAAAATTTCCTTTCTATAGTTAGGATGCAAACTATATAATAGTCAATTATTAGGATGTTAGTCTAATCAAATGAACACACTTTCAATATATAAACAAAAAGGAAATAAAATAAATAAAAAACCATGAGAGTTACACAAAGATATAGAAGGGAAGAAATAATATTCACATACCAATGGAAAGAAATAATAAATTGGACCACAAACAATGATTTGAACTTATGGGCTCTCCCACTCTCCTTGGGAGGGGTTTTTATGTCTCCAATAGAAATATCTCTCTCTCTCTCATGAATTGAATATGTATCTTTGTCTTTTCAAGGGGAGATTCCAATTATAGTCATGTGGTTATGGATTAATACAATAGATCTTAATATGAATTGTTTCAAGAGATATCTTGATAGCATAACATTGAAATTTCTTCATGTTTTGAATGTTGTTGCATGGAGTTCAATTTATAGGAAATTTTCAATCTCAATTAGAACTAGCTCCAAGTGTGAATGGTTCACATTTGAATTGAGGTTCCCCATGTCATGAAGAGACAAAACCACCAAAGGAATAACCTTCAATGGTTATGGAGCTCGAGGCTCTTTGGTATACCAACTTAAGGTTACCTTTTATGGGAGTTCATGCATTCGTTGCATCGAAGGTGGTTGAGTTTTCCACATTTTTGGATTTGTGTGGGTATATTTTATGAGAAATCTTAACCAGTGGATAGGATAAGCTCCCCTTTGGACCAAGACCCCTTCTTTGGTCCAAAGAAAGAAGTAAACAAATGGTTTCTACTTTCCCTTTAAATATAACTCAACCAATAAAGCAAGAGAGAAGAAGAATGTGGCATACCTTATTTTGTTGTTCATCCTCGTTGCTCCAATCCTTGGGCTTGATCTCCAAGCTCCTTAATGCAAATGAAGTACTGTAAAGAACAACAAATAAACTCTTCCCTCTACTCTATATGATTTGATAAAGAATATCTATCTATCAATATTGAAACAACAATAGACAAGAAAATGTAGAACACATGAACTTGAAGGGAATAGACCAAGTTTATATTAATTGGAAAGCTAATGGAAAGTACTTACAAATCATGTTTGACAATGTAGTAACTTCACCAACCCCTCTTCATCCAACCCTTTACATGAATCTATTACGATCAAAATGATGATACTTCAACAATTCTCTTCCCCCTTTCACCATGAAAATGCCTTCAATTTATAGGATTGGGAAGCTCAACCACCATGATATAATAAGGGAAATGATTGAGGACATGGCTCCATGAGTTCGGATTTTATCCTAAGATGGTGCCATAGGATAGGATTCGACCCAAAAACCCTCCTCCCTTAAGAGTTGTCCCTTAAGAATAGTTGGGATGTGCCATATTTTCCTCTAACCACATTGGCGCTCCCTTTGAGTGAGAGACAAAGCACCACTGGCACCCCTTAAGCAAGTCAGGGGGAGTTTTTGAAATCCCTCGGCATAAGTAGGGGAGCACCACTCTTCATAAATGCCCAAAAATGGTCAAATTTTCTAAGAAAAAGGTGTGGTTTTGGACCTCAAGTGGTGGGTTTTCTCTTCCAAATTGACTTAGGGATTGTAAAAAATGTATTTCATGGTGTCAATAAGTTGTGACACTTAGAAAAGTAAATGTGACACTTGTTAAGGTGCATATGAAAATTGAGATATTGCATGAGACACTTAACAAGGTGCATACGTCACTTTGTGACACTTAGGGTGCAACACTTAAGTGTGACATTTTGGTGTGTAACAAATGCCCCCTAAAGTGTGAGGTGAGAAGAGAAATTGATGGTCGAAACACTTTACAAAATCTTCAATGTAAGGGTGTTGTAGTAGGAGAACCTGGAACAAGATGCAAACAATCATCAATCAGTATAAATATGTGTTTTCATTCTCGAGGCAGGCATACCTATGCTCAGAATACGAGTTGACTCAAAGCATGGATGTCAACCAATACATTGTGGATCCATGATAATACTGACTAAGGATATGGCCACCAGAGATACAATTTGGATCCATACCTCCATGACATGAACTAATCATGACCACAAAAAATACACAATGGAGCTACAAGAATACAAAACATAGCCACGAATCAATACAATGTGGATTTATGTGACAGTATATATATCAATAAGATTACCAGCATGGTGATTGTAGTGAAATATTTTACATGCTTAAATGATCTCCATCGTGGCCTGGGGAAATCACATAACAGAGTGATCACCTAACCCAAGGTATTCATCCCTATCCCAAGATGGTATGAATCTAGCCATGCAAATAGATGACTTGATTTCGAACATGGTAGAAACCACTTGATTATCATCATTGAGGTATACCATTAACAAGTGCAAGGGAAATAACCAATGATGAAAATGATTCCCAAGGTACCTTTAGTACATTCCAACTAATGTGAATAAATTAGTTGAGGTCGGACATTCATGGAATCATTCGATCAAAGGGGAATGGTGTAAACCTACTGTCATAAGTAAGGAGGACTTCCATTGAGGTATGCAGGTCCCAAGGTACTAATTGGTTTCTAAGTCTAATTCTTGGATAGTGTGTTGAATTCGATAGGAAAATACTCGCTGAAGGAGGGCCTTGATGTATCCCCCATCATTGACACAAAATTGACACAGGAAACTGATGTAAGATTGTGGATTAAATGAGTATGGAGTGACACAAGAATGGAAAATGGTAATATTCCATATGGTTGATTTAGAATAAATATTCCCTTGAACATTGTGAGGCACAACAAATGACTTGGAATCATTGACTCGGAGAGTACCAAGAACATAATGTGACGATAATAAGAGCACTCTTAGACTGGAACGAAAAATTATAATGACACATAGAATTGGTATGACTCAGATACAAGAATATTACCCAACTGTAAGGAAAGATGAAAATAGGTGCCATGTTCCAAGGGCGACAAAAATAGCTTTCATAATGGATTCCAAAAAACTTGACCCACTTCTTTCAAGTTTTCCCCCACCATGGTTGGTGAGTATCTCTTTGTTTTTTAATGAGCTTGAGGAGGATAATAGATGCTCAATATAGCTCATCTTTGATGAGTCCCTTGACATATGTTTAACAAACCTGAGGAAGGAGGGGTTCGGTTCTATATGGGTCTTGGGGAATGGTCCCACATAGGTCCTTCAATGCATAATTTTAGGAGACCAAAGAAGGTAAACCTAGTTTTTTTTCACGTTTATAGACTCTGAAAAGAACTTAAAGATGACTCCAAGGGTGAATTTTTCATAAATTGTATTTGAAGCCTGAAAAAAGTGTAAAACAATAGAAGGGAGAACTCTTCTAGTCATGCTTGACTAGAGTATTCATTTTTCGTAATTAGTCTCGCAATGCCAAAAAAGAGATAAACTACCACTCGAAAGAGGCCCTTTCAAACCTTTTAATGAGTGTGAAAGGAAGCAAGCTCACTCGGCAATTTTTCATGTTTAGGGAGTCCAAAAAGAGATTAAAGAAAACTCCAAAGAGTTCCTTTTTTGTATATCTTTTATGAGTCTGAAAAAGAGATAAAAGTATACTCGGTAACCTATTCTCATGTATTAATGAGCACGAGAAATAACAAATACTAAGCTCATTATGGAAAAGACTACTATGTTACAATGGGAATGATACCCAAGAGAGGATCACTCCTAGCAATGTGTCTCTCCATAGGTATTTTTCCCCCATATTGTGTGGTAGAAGCTAGTGGTTTCACTCCAGCATGATGTTTAGAGGCTGGAAACATGCCCCCCAAGTGTTTTTTCCTCCATCGACTCTTCTTCTTTCCTCGTTTAGGAATTTGGATACTAGTGGGAACATTTTCACTAGGTGGAGGAAAAGAAGGTTCAGACATTTAATCAAGAGTGACACTCGATTCGAATGGAGGGGGGTCTATTTAATTTTTTAACGAGCTTTATAGAGACACTGAACTATGCTCGTAAAGACTAGGTACTGCCAAAGGATCAATTGATTCTAGGGATTGTTGCACCTGGGTCAAAATCATATTTAACATGGAAACCTGTGGGGTGTCAGGAGTAAGTAAAGGAAAAACCCCCATGAGTGAGGAATCCTTAAGGAATACTACTCCTACACTCTCAAGAATAGATTTTCCTACAAAAGGGACATTATTCACTATAGAATTGTGAACATCTGGAGTGAAATAGTCCAGTTGATCAACAGTGACAATTTTCCCTTGATGGGGAGATTGTAAAATACAAAACATTGAAGATGCGATGGCAGTCATTGCATAGAACCAACTATGACCAAGTAATAAATTGCAATCCATGGGCGCATCAACCACTTCAATATTGACCGAAATGGTTTTTCCCTTCAATGTCACAGTGAAAGATTGCAAGAGCCCATGAGGTTGGAAACCACGTCCATCAAACTCTTTTAGGGTGGTAGGAGAATGGTTAAGTTTAGGAGAACCAATTATGACTCTCTAGCAAGACAAAGACATGACACATGTGGAGGCTCCCTCATCCAAAATAGTGCAATGGATGTTCTTTCCACCAACCGAAATTTGAATTTGGAATGCTAGGTGGTGTGAGATCCTCTCCTTAAAATAGTCCAGACTAAACATAATTAGATTTGATTCCTTTAGATCCATAGCCCTAATGGCTGACAACAAGGTTCTACGTTGACTTGGACAGTTCTATAGAACTTCGAGGGATGACATAGAATAAGCTTCTTACACCAAATATTCAACAACATTGTAGTTTTTTGTGGCGGGAACTTGGATTAAATGTCATTTTTTGAATTGTGTCGTTGGGTGGGAGCAACACTGTGTCAAAAATTGGCTTCTCAATCTAAAGAGGAGTGGATGATGGAGGAGGAGTGGATGTGGAGCGTTGATCGATATAATTTCCATTGGCATGATCATCTGGAGTTGTGTCATAAGTCTTTGCTCAGGTTGTTAAATTAACCTCCTTAAACATATAAACCTCAGAGGCACTTGAGGAAGCATCCGCATGGTGGGAATGACCATTGTTGCCCGCTTGCGGAGGGGCGAGATTTTTTGCAACCAAATGTTGCTGCTGAACTAGGAAATGGTCAGTTAACACTACAGGTTGGGAGGTACCCTTCAAAAATTTAGTGACTTCCTCACGATGAGGGAAGTCTTTTATGTAGTGGTCTTCCCTGCAAATTGTGCAAGGAAAATTAGCTTTCCTATTCGGTTGAGTATCAACAATATTTGTAGTATCTTGTTGGTTAGAAGATTTTTTCGATTTACCCTTGTTCTTATTCTCACCTCCTAGTTGTTGAGATGATGTGGATTGGACTGCATTCACTTTGGAGGTATGAGAAGGAGTGAAAGTAGTTTTGGTGTTCGAAACGGAACTTGGTTCTAGAGCAGGTCTTGTCAGATCATTCGACGGGAGAGGAGAATGAGGGATCATATTGTAAAGTGTGCCAGACTAGGAATATACCAAGTCCAAATATTGAGCACAGTTGATAGCATGTTCCTCACTAACAATGCCTCCCATAGAAACATCTCTGGATATGGATGGCAAGAGCGACTTTGTTAACCAATTAGTGAGGAGTTGGTCTGAAATTGGAGCTTTAATCAACCGTCTTCATCGTCTCCACTCATGGATATGATCAAATATGTGGGTGGAAGAGGATTGCCAAAATGAGGTAAAAATATTTTTACTGGTATCATACCGTATAGGCAATTGGAAATGCGTCAGGAAAGCCATGGAAAGAGAACTAAACTTGACAAAGGAGTTATGTGACAGTTCAATATACCATTTCATTATTGCACCTATAAGTTTCCTCTAAAAAAGTCTCAGAAGAATGGATTCATCCATCAAAGAGTTTGAAGAGCACCATAAATGGAAAGTCATAACATGATTATTAGGATCTTCCCTGGGTTTTCTGTTGAATTTTGGGATGTCGGATGGTAATTTGGCAGGAATAGAGGGCCAAAACGGGGCATCTTGAATGGGATCATTTGTCAAATGCGACAGATATGACATATCTAACATAGCCAAAAATTGATTTTTTCAGTTATTGTGTTGATACTGGTAGTAACCATGTGGCATGGGAACACCAATAGGACCATATCCAGGTTGTGACAAGATGGAAAAACTAGAGGGTCCTCCCATATTTGGTATTTTTCCATGTTTTCCACCTATGTAAGGTGGTTGTCCTGATTGTCCACTCATCTACTGTGATTGAATAGATGGACCTCCTACATACTGAGATTGACTTGGTGGTCCCCTTATGTATTGTGATTGGCCTGATGAACCTACCATATACTATTTTTGAAGTGATTGTTGCATTGGAATCATGGGGTTTACAGATTGATAGGGAAAATTTCCTTGCTGAGGAATTCCCACCAGATTGGGTTGACCCCACAAAGGATTAACAACTCCTAGATATGTTTGTCTAGGATATAGGCCAGTGGTAGTAGGAATAGAAGGAATTTCAAGAGTGGCTTTCCCCTAGGCTTGTTGATGTTGCAACTACATAGGGGTTTGCACCATGGCTAAAGGTTTCCCCCTGGCAAGAATTTTCCCTACAGTTGAAGGTTTCCCCCCAGTTGAAGGTATGCCTCCCATTCAAGATTGACCTCCAATGTAGGGTGTAATCATATGTAAGGTTTTAGATGGAGGTTGTGGAGATTGTGTAATCGTGGTTGAGTGAACAACTTGACTGTCGACCATCTGACCGATGTGATGACCAAGTGAAGCACTTGGTGTGTGCATGTGTGGAAATAGTGAAGCAGGACTATTACCTGACCCATGTGCAAAGGGATATGTATTTTCAAGTGGTTGTGTCGGGGTTACCTGGGTCACTAATGTTCCCAGTAAATAAGAAGCATCAATAGTATCAACTATAGGAGTTGTGGTAAAGATAAATTCCCAAGTCCTTCAGGAAAACTAAAAGATGATGGGTTCATGCCAAAATATTGTGTAGTGGCTGAACCAAGCGATAAATTGTAATTAGAATAGGCATCAAAATATCTCATGGATCAATGAGTGATAGGATGAGTGGATCAGTAAAATGAGGATTCACGTAAGATTCAAGGCTTTCTACAAAGTTTGTGATTGATTCTTCTACATGTTGGCAACTTCCAAAAGTTATGCTCCTGGTCTCAGAAGGTTGATCTTCGATCATTAGTTCATAAGAAACATTGTCTTGAGGTTCCTGAACTTTAGGATCCATAACTTGTATACTATGAGATCTTAGATCCTAAGGCCGACTACGAAATTCAAAAAACACACTCCTAAGAAAACTAAAAGCATTCAACCAAGCAATAGTAGGTTCAAGGATCTTCCGAATATGGGATGTCAAGCTGCCAATGAAGAAATGAGAAGCAGTTACTTCAACCTCCACGTAACATCCCTTCACGGTGCAAGTAACCCTCTCTTTCGCAGGATCACCCTTCAATGGTACTGAAAGTGTGATACGACATCCTCCCCAGGTACTATGGGAATACCCCCATAATCACCTATGTAGATACCTAGGAAAGGCCACTAAGGTTACCAACTCGCAATTATCCTCTGGGAGGGTACATTCAATAGTTGGGACCGAATGTATGGGAAGGATATCAAATTCCAAAATTTTTCTAGAGGACTGAAGACAAGTGGAGTGGTAAAACTCCTATGGACCTCGAACGGATTCGATATTCATGAAGCACCGAGACCAAATGAAACCAGTGACACTTCAAGAAATCCCCCCAGTATACGCTCTTTCCACTACAATTGGTCAAGCTTTGGAGGGGTAATCTCTGCTTCTCTTCCGCACATGACCTTGTTTTATCCCCTGTGTTAGAGGGGGTTACCGGCTATGCTTATATGAAAATTGGATTTGTTCACTCTTTAGTATTCTACAATATTTCTAGTAGTCGTGGAGAATTTACTCACTTTTCCTAGTCCAAAGACCTTAATCCTATGCTACTGTTGGTATGATAAAACCAAAAAATATCTAGTGGATTTTATTAGCATGTGGTTGATTTTAATGGATTTTACTTAGAAGGTTCACAGAGATGAAACTGATGATGTGTGAGACTCGACTCCAATAGAATGCAAAATAATGAGATGCAATTCATTCTTTTCGATGAATTCTTTGTATGGGAAGGAGAAGAGTTATATTCTTCTTAACACAAGAAGGTACTCAAAACTATGCAACTTTAAATTTCTGGGAGAAAAATATACCAAACTACGAAGCAAATGTTTCCAAAATCCAAATGCACATTCAAAACTAGCTCTTTTCCAAACATGTACCAAAACTAATTTCCTAAGAATGAAAAAATTTCTTTGTTCGATTATGTATGCAATGAGATATGCAAACTTTTTTGCTTCTTAACTATCAACTGAAATGAAAGAGATCAATGTTTGACACAAAGAAATACGAGGAAAAAAGAAATAAAAAAATTGCATTCAAAAAAACTAATGAGAACTAAAAGAAATCAAGTATGATATAACTTGTTCAATCAAGGACTCAAATATAACTTGTTCAATCAAGGACTCGAATATGTAAAAGAGAAAGAAGACAAACACTCTTAAAAATCCTCAAAAACGAGCAGCAAGAATCAATATTCAAGGCTGGGTTGCGGTAAAAAAGAGAGGCCTATTCATTCCAAAAGAGAGATGTTTCAATGAGGACAAAAATGGATCAACACCAAACAACCTTTGCAAACTCTAGTTGATGAAAACTCCTAAACAGACAAGTAATTTGAAAAATTTGTGAGATGAAGATCAGACAACTAAAAGGTAGGATGACCCAAGGGATCTTGTTAACCCAAGGGGATCATACAATTTCACAACTAGGAGAAATTTGCAAACTCAAATAAGGAAATGAAATAATTAATAGATGTTAATTTCTCAAGAAAACAAAGTCACGGACAGATCATGAGACTCTGGGATAAAATCCTCTTAACATCAGACTAAGCAGAACCAAGCAAAAGATCATAAATCCACCTAAAAGGAGATATTTGCACCCCTATTACCAAAGGAATAGAGAACTATGGTGATCCCTAGGATACTAAGGGAGAAATTCAGACGGTCCAATGGCGCCCTGGTATGAACTACAAGGGAGTGTTGGTCCTGAAAAAGCTTTAAAATGACTTCCAAGAGATAAAACTCAACAAAGACTTAGTCAAAGACTCTATAAACTCTTCAATAAAGAAGAGGGAATGGGAAATAACTCAGAATCAAGCATCAAACAAGAAAATATAATCACAAGCAAGTATTCAAAATGAACCAAAGGAAAGACTGGTCAAACTCCTTCCCTAGTGGAGTCGTCATTTTTCTGTTATGAAAAATCTTTCCCTGTGGACAGGCTAAGCTCCCCTTTGGACCAAGACCCCTTCTTTGGTCCAAATACAGAAGTAAACAAATGGTTTCTACTTTCCCTTTAAATATAACTCAACCAATCAAGCACAAGAGAATAAGAATGTGGCATACCTTATTTCAATGTCCTTCCTCGCTGCTCCAATCCTTGGGCTTGATCTCCAAGCTCCTTAACGTAGATGAAGTCTTATAAATAAAAACAAAGAAACTCTTCCTTCTACTCTATGTGATTAGATAAAGCAGAAGTATCTATGAATATTGAAACAAAAATAGAAAAAAAATGTAGAACACATGAACTTGAAGGGAATAGGCCAAGTTTATATTAATTGGAAAGCCAATGGCAAGTACTTATAAATCATGTTTGGAAATGTAGTAACTTCAACAAGCTCTCCTCATCCAACCCCTTTCATGAATCTCTTACGATCAGAATAATGATACTTCAACAATTTCCTTCCCCCTTACAACATGGAAATGCCTTCAATTTATAGGATTGGGAGGCTCACCCATCATGAGATAATAAGGGAAATGGTTGAGGATATGTCTCCATGATTTGGGATTTTATCCTAAGATGGTGCCATAGGATAGGATTCTACCTAAAACAACCTCCTCCCTTAAGATTTGTCCCTTAAGAATAGTCGAGATGTGCCATATTTTCCTCTAACCACACTGGTGGCTCCTTTGAGTTAGAGACGGAGCGCCAATGGAACCCCCTAAGCAAGGCAGGGGGAGCACTAGTGCTCCCTCAACATGAGTAGGGGAGCACCACTCTTCATAAATGCCAAAAAATGGTCAAATTTTCCAAGAAAAAGGTGTGGTTTCAGACCTCAAGTGGTGGGTTTTCTCTTCCAAACTGACTTAAGGATTATGACAAATGTATTTCATGGTGTCAATGGGTTGCAACACTTACAAATTGAATGCGACACTTTGTAAGGTGCATACGACACTTGAGATAGTGCATGAGACACTTAAGAAGGTGCATACGTCACTTTGCGACACTTAGGGTGCGACACTTAAGTGTGGCATTTTGATTTGTAACAGTATCGAAGGAATAACCACATATATTGATCACAAAACAGTAATGGTCAAGTCACACAAATGAATAAATACCTATTTTCCATAGTTTTGGTTTCTCTATGAAGGTGGTGCATAATTGTCATGTCATAACACTTTGTTATGTTGTGTTGATGACTTTTCTAGTGATTGTCTGTATATCTTTTTGGGTGATTTTTTGGCGATAAAATTAGGGTTGGAGGAAACTAGAGTGTAAGTTTTAACTCACTATTATGTTGTCTAAATTTCTCCAAAATATTTATGCTATTGGAGAACACTCTTGTTGAGAGCACATAGACTGTATTGTAACCATTTACTTGTTGAATAATACATTGAGTGTGCTTTACAGTGTGGGGGTTTTCTCCTGAAATGGTTTTCCCCGTGAAATCATGTTGTTAACAATGTTTTTCTTATTTTACTTGTTTGCAACTATTTTGTTCTAAGTTTCTACACATTCTTTCCTCATGGATTAGTGTAAGAAGCATATTCCACACCTCTTCTTCCTTTCATTTGGTATCATAGCTTGATCACATCTAATCCATTGTGTTAGGGATAAAGTTTTTTTTTAATCTAATATTGGTTTGAGTGGGAGATTGCGAAGAAGAAAATCTCGTTGTGGGGAAATGGTAAGTACATATAGATTAGAAATGGAGAAGTTTTATGGCACTAACTTCAAGTTGTGGAAGTTCAAGATGAAGGATTTTCTCGTAGATCGAGATCTGTGGGTTGTAGTATTTGGAAACAAACCCATTGGTATGAAATATTAAGAGTGGGTGGTGTTGGGGAGAAAGGTGAGAAGCCTTGTCAATCTCTTTTTGGATTGTTTTGTATTATTGAAAGTTTCCAAAGAAAAAACCACAACAAATCTCTAGAAAAAGTTGGAGGATTTGTGTAAAGATAAATCATTGGTTAATAAACTTTTTGTGTAGAAAAAGTTGTTTTCTTTGAGAATGGGTGATAGTAATTCTATAACTAAGAATGTAAATGCATTTAATACTATGGTAATTCATTTTATCTAAATTGGAGTGAATATTAATCGGGAGGATCGTTGTATGACCCTTTTTTTATCTTTGCCATATTCATGGGACAACCTAGTAATGGAAATTGGAAGCAATGTAAAGACATTGGTGCTTGATGAGGTCACGAATGCTTTACTCTCAAAGGAGGCGAGATATAAAAAATTTAATCCAACAATGAGGCCTTTTTTTTTCATGGAAGATCGAAGGAGAAAGAAAAGAAGACCGAAACGATCAAGCAAAAATCTTGTGGGAGACATAAGTCTCTTGGAAAGTTGAAGGAAAAATGTTGGAACTATAGCAAGGTCAGACATTTCAGAAGGGCTGCAAGGAAGAGGAGAAGAAGAAGAATAAGGAAAATAATGATTTTAATGATGAGTTTGAAAATTATTCTCAAGACGGTGGAGGATATGTCTTTGTTGTATCTTTGGAAACCCGTACAAGATAGAGTGCATGGATGATAGACTTTAGAGATTCCTTCCATATGACTTCCCATTGGTACTATTTTTAGTATATGAGAAATATGATGGTCAGATGGTATACCTTTATGATGACCCTCCTTTCATCATAGTTGGTCATGTTAGAGTCTTTATCGTATTCTTTGGTGGAAAAGTAAATGGTATCAATGGAGTTTTGTACATTCCAGGTTTGGCCAAAAATCTACTATAAGTAAACACACTTAATGTGTGTGTGCAGGTTGTTTTCTCTGACAAAGGGTGTAAGATTGTTTGAGGAAATATGGTACTTGCTAAGGGTGTTCACGTGGGCACTTTTTTCCATCTTGATGCATTTACTGTTTAGTGTAATGGTTCTTCAAATTTTGCATCGAAGAGATCTATGGGATTTACACCTTCACAATAAAAACCTTTATCTACTTTTGATGGTTATGTTTTTTGGGTATCTAAAAAATCTCTTGCTTTAGAAAGAAAGTTACCTTCAAAGAAGGCAATGCTATAGAACCAAATATTGGGCCATATAGGTGAGAAGGGCCTATGGACCTTGAAAAGAAAAAATATTGTCGATGGATTGAATGATCATGCTCTTGAATTTGATTTTTATGAGCATTACATGTATGGAAAACAAAATCATGTTCAATTTTATTCTAGTTATCATTCATCTTCTGAGTTCTTGGACTTAAGTCATTCTATATTGATTTAGATAGTAATGGTGAAATTAACGAGGCAAGGTGAGAACTTTTCCCCAGTTGCTAAGTTAACATCTATTAGGTTCTTATTATCTGTAGCATCAACCTTTGATTTAGAGATAGAATAGGTGGATGTGAAATAAACATTCCTACATGGTGACTTGAAGGAGGAGATCTATATGACAAGACCAAAGCACTATGTTGAAAAAGGTAAAGAGTCATTCATTTGTAACTTAAAAAAGTCTTTATTCACTTTGTTCACTTTTGCTCACTTTGGTACCACATTGGTCACTTTGTTCGCTACGGAGGTAGAGTATATGGAAGATACTCATGCCTATAAGGAGACCATATGGCTTATGGAAATGTGTTCAGGAGTAGGGCTAAGTCAAAGAGATATTACAGTTCAGTGTGATAGTAACAATGTCATTTGCTTGGTTGAGAACCCAACCTTTTGAATGTAAAGACAAAGCATATAGATATCTACTACCATTTTGTTAGGGACATATACTCTCCCAGAATGTGGTACCAAAAGTTTGATACTTTTGTGTTGGGATTGAGATTTTTGAGATCAAAATTAGATCACTATGTGTATTAAAAATAATATGGTGTTCATTCTCTTGTTATCACTCTATATGTAGATGGTATTTTACTCTTTGGTAATAGTAAGAATATGTTTTTGATTTGAAATCTTATATTTCATCACAATTTGATATGAAGGACTTGGGGACCCACACTCACTGGATATAAAGGGTTATGTGGATTTTGATTGGGTAGGAGATGTAGATAAAAGGACATCTACAAGAAGATACATGTGTTTCGATTGTTTGATGGAGTGGTAAGTTGGATGAGAAAGAGGTAAGATATGGTCGTTTTGTTCACTGCGGAGGTAGAGTATATGGAAGCTACTCGTGCATGTAAGGAGACCATATGTCTTATGAAAATGTGTTCAGAAGTAGGGCTAAGTCAAAGAGATATTACAGTTCAGTGTGATAGTAACAATGTCATTTGTCTGTTTGAGAACCCAACCTTTTGAATGCAAAGACAAAGCATATAGATATCTACTACCATTTTGTTACGGACACGGTAGAGGATGGAAAGGTGATACTAAAGAAAATTGACACTTTGTAGAATGTTGTAGATGCATTGATGAAACCAACGAGCACAAGAAAATTTAAGGGGTGCTATGAGTCTATGGGCCTTATGGCCCCTAGCAATTAGCTCACAATTTGAGGCATTCTCCCTTAGACATTTGCAAGGTATATGTCAAGTGGGAGAATGTTAGGATGGGTGTTTCATAAACCTTGCAATATTGTAGTGGGTAGGAAATGATTATTGAATGGTAGCAAAGAATAAATGTAGAGCAATAGAAAGAAATAAATGCAAAGCAACAACACAGAATAAATGTTGACTAGTCAAAAAATCTTCAAAATATTTCACAAAGGAGCATCTTAACCAGTTAACAATTGTAAATCACTTTTAACCACTACTCCAAGATGGCTTGACATAATTTTTCCATATGCACAATAAAATTTACAAAGAAGATCACCAAAGTTATGTTAACATGCAAGGATTTTCCATGAGATAAACACTAGTAGGTATTTTAAGGCTCAACGAGAATACTCATGATCCATCCCTCAATTGTTCGGAAAAGTTATGATGGCGAAGGCCCACTCCCAATGTCATGGATGGTGATTACTCCGTTGAAAATTTCACTCACGAGAATTCTATGTTCTGTTCCCATTGAGATGATAACTAATTTCCCATGGACCGTATTAGGAGTTATCATGGGCCAAAACAATCAACTCGAAATTCTTCTACCAAAGAGGTCAATGTGGGCAAGTTGAAATCATTGAAATTAGAAATGATTTGAACTTGGCCAGATATATTTTAGAGGGGACTTTGAAGTAAGTGGGGGAAAGTTGCAATTAGATTTGATTTCAACTTTATCAAAAATATCCCTTTAAACTTTCACCTAACAATGTAGTTAAGTTGAAATTAAATATGATTTTAATTTGGTCATAAATATTTTATTTGGCCTTTTTAAGTGATATTATGGACAAGTTAAAATGATATATTTCTACATGGTACTTTGGCAAGTTGGAATTAAAGATAGACAAGTTGGAAGTAGATATGGCATCAACTTGGCTAGCAATATTCTACCTATGACTTTGAAATCACATTATAAGTAAGTTTGAATTAGATATGATTTTGAAGTAATGGTTGCATGACAAGTTGGATTTATATATGATTTTGAAAGGATGGTATGAGTAAGTTGGAATTAGATATGATTTTAAAGTGGCAGTATGGGTAGTACCCTTTACTTTTTTAGGTGGTATTTTGATATTTTAAATTTTTTGATCCATAATCTTTCCACATTATGTTTTTAAATGCTTATTTTTCATCTATTTTCTAATTTTTCTAAAAGAAAATTCCAAGCGTGTTTTTAGTCATTTTTCCATGCTTCTTTCAATCTTAAAAATATTTTTTACTATTTACTTTTTTGGAATTAAGATTTTTCATTCAATTTTGTCTCCTTAATTAATTTATGGTTCCATACTTTTAAAATATAGTGGAAAACATCATTTTTAACACATTGTTTATCTTTACTTTAATACATAGAAAATAATTGTAGTTAAATAACACTATTTTTGAATATTTAGCAAAAACATATAATTGATTTTTTTTTTTGATAAATTAAAAACTCAAAAAACTAAGAAAAAGAGAACAATTGAAATTAATAAAAATCAAAAGAAAATTTATGTAAAAAAAAAGAATAAAGAAAATTTTTAAAAACTAACGAGAAAAAAAAAAAACCAAAAAATTAAAATTATATATAAAAACAGGGAAAATTAAAAAAGGGGGTTAAAAACTAAATTTATGGCCACAAGCACTTTAAAAAGGTTAAACACACACACACAAATATGTGAGGCCACTGCCT
>ML798941.1:209579-246193 GCA_009831015.1 Picea engelmannii | reverse complement strand
AATGGAGAATTATCCATTTAAACCATGAATTCAACTACAAGTAGCATATTAAAAAAAATAAGAGAAATATTTCACACTCAATAATTACTCCTCAACCATACATAAATTCATACCACAAAGACATAGTATTTACCCTGTAAGCCGAAATGGGATAACTAACCTCGAATGGTTTCTCAGTCTTATTTCGACAATATGTGTTTACAATGTAGCTCATGGATCTCTATGCATTCTCCTCTCTTTTCCAAACAATCATCCAAAATCCTTTTAAAAGTGAAATTACGAGAATAAATAGGGAGAGATGGAGTAATAGGAAGGCCAACATGCTCGACCTTTCATTTCCCATTCCTCAATATTTTCTCTCCAACCACCTATCATAACCTATGTAGTGCATCTTTTGACTTTGAGTAAGGCTATGAGCATGGTTAGAAGGTATCCGAGGCCACAAATTTTCCTAAAAGCCTTCATAATTGTTTGGAGATAAAAATAATTGACTTAGGACATAAATGAGTCCTATCATGCTTGAAACACATGAATGAGGCATCCAACCACCACTCATAACCTTTGTAGGGTATATTTCATCTCTCTATGGGAATATGAGTACCATTAGGAGGCATTGTGCCATGAAAATGGTTGGGGAATAAAATCAAGGGATTTAGGCCTTGAATGAGGCTTCACATGCTCAACGTCTATGATGAGGTCTCAAACAAGCACAAGTGACCACTATAAGGGATCTTTTGCCTCCAACCAAAATTAAATGAGCACTAGTAGGAGGGACAACATAGGATAGACAGATGAATATTGAGGCCTTCATAATAAGTGTATGAAATTAAGGGCCTTGGGTCTTGAATGACACTTCATAGGCTCAATGACCATGAAAGAGGTCTCAAAATACCACTCATAACCTATGTAGTGGATATTTGGACTCCAACTAAGACCATAACTGCGGTTAGGAAGTATTGCGCACTACATATTAGCCTTATATCCTTCATAATAGTTTATAGATGAAAACAATTGACTTAGGACCTGAATTATTCCTCTCATGCTCGACGCACATGAATGAGGGATTTAACCACCACTCATAACCTTTGTAGGGGATATTTCATCTATTCTTGTGAATATGAGCATCACTAGGAGGTATTATGCACCATAAACATGTATCAAGGTCATGATAATGGTAATGGAATGAAAATAAGGGATTTAGGCCTTGAATGAGGCTTCACAAGCATGGCATCCATAAGAAAGGCCTCAAACCACCACACATGACCACTTTAGGGGATATTTTGTCTCCCACTAGGAATATTATCATTGTTAGGAGGTATTGTGCTCCATGGGTCAATCTCTGGGCCTTGGCAATGAATAATGCATGAAAGAAAGTGACTTAGTACCTAAATGAGGATTCTCTGACTTGAAGGCCATGGAGGATGGCACCTTAAACCACCACACATGACATTTGTAGGGTATATTTGACCTCCAACTAAAAATACATGAGCAACATTAGGAGGTATTTCACACCATAGACATGTATTGATGCCTTCATAATGTTAGGGGATGAAATCAAGTGTCATGAAACCTAGATGATTATTCTTTGGATTGAATTCCATGGAAGAGGTCTTAAATCACCACACATTCACTATGTAGGGGAGCTTTGGACTCTAACTAGGAATGTGATTGTTGTTATGAGGACTTTCCCACGATAGAATGATCTTAGGTCCTTAACATTGGCAAGGGGATGGAATCAAGGGATAAGGCCCCAAATTATGATTGTTGAGCTTGAGGTGTAGGAAAAGACCTCAAACCACACACATGATCCTAGGTGTATCATATAGTTTATATAGGAATTCTATTGAGATACCTTTGATAGGAATTTCCCACTAGGAATCAATATTTAGGCCTTGACATTGATTGGGGGATGAAATCAAGGCCCTAAGGCCTTAAAAAATGCTCATTCAGTTTGAGGGATATTGATAAGGCCTCAAAGTGCTATACACAATCTCTATAGGGAATATATGTCCTCCCATTAAGAATATGAACCTTGTCAGGAGGTATTATGCACCACATGCATGTATTAGAGCCATGACAATGGCGTAGGGATGAAATCAAGGGCCTCATGCCTTGAATGAGGCTTCATGGGTTTGACATCCATGAATAATGCCTAAAACCACCACACATAAACAATGTATCAGATCTTTGGCCTCTAATTGAAAATACATGAGCAAGAGTAGGAGGTATTACATACCATAGACAAGTATTAATGCCTTCATAATACTAGGGGCCTTGGGTTTTGAATGATGCTTCTTGGGATTGATGGCCATGCAATTTATCTCAAACCACCATGCATTACCAATGCAGGGGAGCTTTAGATTCTAACCATGAATGTGATCATGCTTAGGAGGAAATTTCCACCACAAATTGATATTGGGGCCTTGACATTGGTGACATTGGTTTAGGGATGAAATCAAAGCCCTAAGGCCCGACTCAAGGGAAATGAATAAGGCATCAAACTACCATGACCCTAGGTGCATCACCTAGTTTTTATAGGTATTCTACTTAGACATCTTTGATAGGAATTGCCCACCATGGATGTTTCTTTATAGATGTATTAAGCAGTTCTTTGTAGTTCGACATAATGCATATGCATTATAAAATATATCTGCATTATGAAATATTTCTGTATTAATGAATTTCAAATTTAAGGAGGGATAAGAGTTTGACCAGAATATATATCAAGTCTTGTTATCTACAAATAACATGGCTAAGACTAAAAATAACATGGCTATTGGTTTTCCTCCATTGCTATGTTAAGGTGTCCAATTTTGATGATATTTTTAGTTATTGAAAAGATAATAACTTTTTTATGAAACTAAATATTGTTGTTTTCAATTTTGTTTAAAATTTCCTAGTAATGCATATCATGATTTCAAAATCCACCRCTATATTCTTTTGATATACTTAACCATTTCCAAAACATTTTAACCATTTCCAAAATATTATATRTTACACTAGTAGAAGAAAATTAGTTTCTATAAAATAATTAAAAAWAATAATTCATTGTGTTATACCCATCAAGTGTTACATGCMTGTACAACATCATAGTTTCATGGTACAACATTATAGTTTCAYYGTTATTGATTTTACTATTTTTTAAAACTTTRTATTTTACTYMAATTAAAAAAATAAAAGGAACACTTTTAGAAAACTTATWTTTAAACAATTACACAAATCTACATTTTCTCTTTTCACTKTATTAAAATTAGTTGTGAAAATCCTATARTTGTCTCATTTCCTCTCTTTTTTAKTTTTATGTGGGCAAGTYCTAATGTCATGAAAGSTCAACTTGTATTACATTATGCCAATTTATTATGTATATTRTAAAAATAAAACATATGGATTGGAGCAATTAAYYATGTAARAAAAAATTGCATCTCAAGATAAAATAAGAAATTGAATAAGAARATATAAAATAAGAAATTGGGATTGGAGMAATTAACMAYGTAAGAAAAAATTGCATCTCAARATAAAATAMGAAATTGAATAAGAAAATATAAAATAAGAAATTGAATAAGAAGATTTTAGTGATGAACTATTGGTCATTTGAGAGTTCTTAAAAAAAGGATTATAGAGAAAGTGTGGTAAGAACTTGGTGACAAAATGACATTCTATGGATGTGTAATAAATTCAATGATTACTCAAAAAAAAAAATGTTTTCATATGTAGTTCTCATCACTTAGCCATATGAGCATATGCTTAATTTGGAGAAATTAAAAAAAAAAGATTATAGAGAAAATGTGGTAAGAACTTGGTAACAAAATGACATTCTATAGATGTGTAATTAATTAAATGATTACTCAAAAAAATATTTTTTCATATATAGTTCTATCACTTACCCAATAAAAAGTGAGAAATAGAAAAATATGAATACCAAGAATAAGCATATGCTTATTAGAGAAATTAAAGATAAAATACATGTCATGATACATTATCCTATGTATAAAGAAGTAAGACAAAAACTCAACTTAAAGATTTAAATAATTTTTATAATTTACTAACAACAAAATATGTAATTATAGTTTAAAACAGTGTTGAATTTACAAATAATAAA
The DNA here is from genome assembly GCA_009831015.1 of Picea engelmannii. Lineage (NCBI taxonomy): Eukaryota > Viridiplantae > Streptophyta > Pinopsida > Pinales > Pinaceae > Picea > Picea engelmannii. The sequence goes on along the minus strand of ML798941.1, from coordinate 242,094 downwards.
ATATGCAATTATAATACAGATAAAATATGTAAAAAATATATAATTATGTTAGGATATTTTAAAACACCACTATAATGAATATATTCTAAGAAATATTCATGTGAAAAAATATCAAAATTGTAAACATAAATTTTTATAATTCTTAATTCGTTATATTCTATAAAATTATGAAAGAAAATAAATAAAAAGTATTATATTTTAATACTTTTAATTAAACTATTCTTTATTCGTTATATTCTATAAAATTATGAAAAAAAATAAATAAAAATTATTATATCCTAATACCTTCAATTAAAATTTGAAATTTGAGTACAATTTTTTTGTAAATTCTTGTAGATTCCTTGTACTGATTCAAAATTTTAATTATGATATCGAATCCAATGGTAATCCAAATCTTGTAAATTCATGTAAATTCCTTGTACTGATTCAAAATTTTAATTATGATATCGAATCCAATGCTTCCTTTGGGTAAAATTAGAGCCCCACCATGTGATCATTGGTTTTTCCAACCAGTTTCATTGAACGGCACAAGTATGACGTATTGCTTTTAAATTAATACTACGATAGGCCTCTCTACCCTCTGTCTTCCCTCCAATAAATCAATAATATCACTCCGAGATGTCTTTCATTAAGTTTCAAATAATTCAGAGAGGACTTAGGGTAAGTTTCAAATAATTTGAGTTTCAACCTTATATAAACTAATGCTATCTCCGGGCTTGGCATTAGTTCCTGAAGACTTTATGTTATCCTTACATGAAATTCTATGTACGATTTTCAATTATTTTATCGAAGGTCCTCTTTTCAATAATTGCATTCCATGTGGAGCGCATGCAGAGCGATATCGTACCGTATCCATTTGACGCTAGAGGTGGAGCGCATAGGGACAATCTGATACCTCTTATTTACCTGCTCCTACGCAACACATACAACATCCTCTCCAACTTCCCCATGAAATATTTGCACAAACTTGTTGAGTGTGGCCGAGTGTGGTCTTTACATGCTTACCTGCTTCTGTCTCTTGCGATGAAGAGGAGGCGGATGTCTCCAGTTCCAGAATCTCGGCCAACCCAACACATTGGAGAGCCCACTAGATTGCATTCTTTATGCATGCCAAACTGCTCCCATAGCAGTGAACTGCTTTCTGTAAGTTCTTGTTAATGATACTTACATCTCTGAATATTGCACTATGTTCTATATTCAGAATATTGTACTATGTTTAGACCAACTAAGTAATATTCTCTTACGAGATTGCAGTTGGGAGGTCGAGAACTCCCTGACTGTGATAACTAGTTGGTTATGGTTATGGTACGTGTTTTTCATTTTCACTCAAATCCCTATAGCACACAGTGGTGGAAGAAGAAAAGCTAGTGTCTATATTTTCAAATCTTCTTTCAACAAGATGAAATTGGGTGCGAAGGAAGAAGCGCAGAACAGGCAAGGAGTTCAGGCTCAATGTGCCAGTCGTGGGCTATATTTTGGTTAAAGACATTAACCTTGATAATATGTAATAATACAAATATACTGACAACAAAATGGTGAAACTCTCGACTTTTTTATGTTTTGCTCTAGATCTTAACATTTTCTGGTCGTTGGATCCTTATCTGATGTTTCATATGTTAAAGTAGACTACTCCTAGCATTTCTCTATCATCTGCTATCCTCCTTCTCTTGGGGTTTGGAGTAGGCGTCACTTCCTAGGACTGACAACTAGTTTTAACTACCTACCTTAACTTCTTTGCATCACCTGTACACTTTATTTATTTTTTGGTGAATATCTCTTTTGGTGGACTTACACCTATACTGCAGATATGACAAATATATTGTTACATTAACTTATATCAGGGGAGGTCTTATCAGAACCCGCTCCTTGTCCTGCTTGTGCGAGGTGGAAACTTTTGGAGGGACCTTCCAGCACCTTCGAATGAAGGCTGAGGCCAACGCACTTATGAGTGCGGCTAACGAGGCCCTCTAGAAGAGTGTCAAACTCTTCACCTCGTTAGACGCAAACCCTGCAACTGCTTCTTCCCTCCCTACTACTCTTCCTAACGCGACAAAACACTTAGTCTCATCGACCTTCGTTAGCTCTCTACCATCTTCCTCTGCTTCCCTCCCGTCGTCACCTCCATTACCAATATTGGTCTCTACCTTTGGGCGCCCTCGTATACAACACCGAAAGAGTACTCGGGAGCACACACAAAATTCATAGAAGTGAATACCCAAACTCTCGAGTAACAAAAGACCGTGGAAATCTAATAAGACCAAGCGTCAACTCATCATGGGTTTGGATGTTGGCTTGGAGGAAAGCGTCCTCTTCTCTCTCTGTGGTCTTGTTGGAATGTTTTCTTATCGCTCCCGTTGTCGGGACTCTCTCTCTGGCTGGATATCGGATAACTGGTTGCCTATTCTTGGTTATGTGCCAGAGCACATTACTCTTTCTTTTGGCTGGTTTGACATTATCTTCAACTCGTCAGAGGATTCACAACTTATTATTGATACCCTTTCGACCATCAATGACTGTAGTGTCATGATCAAAAGGTGGTGAGTTATTTTTTCCCCTGCTATGGAGTATTTCTGTTTACAACACTTGTGGGTTCTCTTGTCAGGCCCTCCCCTACAATACTAGACTGAAAAGGCCCTCGTGGCCATTGGTAATGAACTTGGGCGCTTTATCTGTCTCGACTCTAATCTCTTAAATGGTTCCAATAGAAAAATGGCGAGGATACTGGTCGATATGGATACCCATGCTGGATTATCAAAGACTTTGGAGATTTTTTGGCATGGCCGCTCGGTGACACAGTGATTAGACTACCTCGGTATTCCCTTTCATTGCTCCTGTTGTCGTAAAATGGGACATCTTTGGCGGGACTGTACAGGAGAACCTAAAGAGGAGGAATCTAAAGGGTCCTACCTACGCAAACTTGCTAGCGAAGAATCTCCGGGTGTAGAATCTTTCATTCCGGGGGTTGAAGACACACTGAGCATTGATGATCGACAACCTTCTTCTCCGCTCTGACTCATTGGTAAGCTAAAACAACTTTTTCCTACATTTTATTATACTCTTACTTCATGGGAAAGACTTTTGCTAGATTATACTACTCTCTCGGGGAAGGGGCCCCATCAGACCGTCTCACCTTCTCCATAGAACTCACCTTTCCCTTTACCCTCTGTGGTTGAAGAGCCCCCTAGGAATTTTCCTATCTCTCCTCTTTTGTCTCCTGTAAGAGACGACTTGGCACAGTCACTACCCCTAGACACTGGTGGGGTCATCATAACTTCTAGTCCTAACCACTTTATTGTCCCTGATCATTGTTCTTTTGGTCCTCTTCCATTGGTTGACCCTAGGCACGCTGGGACTAAATTATTGACTACAACCACATTGGCTCATGGACTCTCCAACACTGGGATCTCGCATTTGACACCTACTTTTTTGGAGATGATGCATCTGGTTCCTATCCCAACCTATCTAGGAAAATCACATATTATTTGTGACAGCTCTTTCGACCCTATTGGGAAGGATTTTTCTTGGTCTCAGGGTTTAGGAATTGAAACTTCCCCTATTAAAACCTGCAATGCTTGGAGAAAAACCCGTTCTTCTGTTACTCATCGGACTGTCACTTCCACTGATACATCTGACATTGGGGTGCTTAGAGGCATTAAATCCCTAGCCAGGGCCTGTCCATGATACTTCTTTCCCTCAATATTAGAGGGGTTGGAGGCGCCCTTAAAAGCACCCCTTTTCAGAGACTTATTGACAACACCCATCCTAGCATTATTTTTCTACAAGAAACATTAGTGGACGAACAACGTGCTCGGGCTTTCATTGGTTGCATAAAGCCACTGTGGCTTGTTAGTGTTGTTAACTCAGTGGGCAAATCGGGTGGGTTACTTGTGGCTTGGGATCCTGTATTATTTGATCTGGAGCCTTTCTTATGTTGTGGTGACATTTTTTTGACAGGTGCCTGTTGTTCTAACGAGCGATAGGTAAACCTCCTCAATGTTTATGGTCCTTGTACTGACATGCTTTTCTTCTGGACTAAAGTCTCATCAACATGTATACTTGCTAAACCTAATCTTATTGTGGTGGGGGATTTCAATTTCACTCTATCATCAACTGAGATTTGGGGAGACTCAGCTTTACCTGATTTTACAGTTTAAATATATATTCCAACTAAACATATTGGTGGATTTATTACCTGTCGCGGTGGTTCCCACATGGAGGAATGGACGTACTGGTTCAGATAGCATCATGAAGAAACTGAACCATTTCTTTTTATCTGATAAACTTCTTCAACATTCAGGCAAATACAGATTCTGGGTTGAGTACCCATTCATATCAGACCATGCTCCTGTCATACTCAAACTACCCAACCTATCCATTCAAGTTCAACCCGTGTTGGTTGTGGAACTCTGATTTTGAGCGATTGGTTACTGAGGTCTGGACTGATCAATCCTATCATCATGAAGTGGACGTTTAGAGACGTCTTGCATGGAAGTTAAAAGACATAAAACAGAAAGTAAAAAGTTGGGCCAGACTTCAGATTATTAAGACTACTCAACGACTCTCACAACTGGAACTTAACATACAAACATTGATTCGGGATAACTCCGCGGGAAATGGAAATGGATTCTCAAATATGGAACAACATATTAAGAATCTTGAGACAGAGCGGAACAAACTTCTACTGATCGAGGAAGCACATTGGCATCATAAGAGCAGATCTATTTGGATCACATGTGGAGATCGAAATATAAAGTATTTCCATCAATTTTCCAGTCACATGAGGAATCATAAACATATTTGGGAGCTACAGTCAGACACGACAGATAAAATCATTGGACAAGATAAAATAATACTAGCGGCCTTCAAATATTTCAAAAATTCCTATAGTGATCAGGGTCTTACAAACTTCATGGACCAAGCTTCTATTGTTGGTCTCTTCCCTAAGATCATCTATGATAGGGAGGGAGATCTACTGTATGCAGCTTGTACTAAAGAAGAGAATTGGAAGGCTCTCAATACTTTCAAAAAGGATAAAAGTTCAGGCCCCGATGGCTGGACTGTCGAATTTTATCTACACTTCTTTGATCTGGTTAGTGATGATCTCTAAGAATTGGTAGAAAATGCCAAACTCAGAGGGGCGGTCAATCGGGCTATAAACTCTACTTTTCTGACCCTTATTCCCCAAAAAATCATCCTACATCCTTTAGTGATTACATACCTATTGCACTATGTAATCTCTGCTACAAGGTAGTCACTAAAATATTGGCCGATAGGATTAAACCATTCTTGTATCGCCTTATCTCGGGTGAACAGGTGGGCTTCATCAAAGATCGCCAGATATTGGATCCGATTGGATCAGCTCAGGAAGTGTTAGACAACATAAAACAAAAAAATCTCGAGGCTTTGATTTTAAAATTAGATTTCAAAAAAACTTTTGATTGTATCAATTGGGACTTCCTTAGGTTGATATTGTTACAATCTGGTTTTGGATAAACTTTTACTAGATGGATCATGGGTTGTGTGTCTAGTGCGACTGTTGTTGTTCTGGTTAACAGGGAAGCCACACCTTTCTTTACAAATGAGAGAGGTCTGCGTCAGGGATGCCCACTTTCCCCTAGTTCTATATTAAAAAGGATTTGCTAGTTGATGTTATCCTTCCTTTGGACAGATGGTAGTTCTAAATAGAACCTTCATCTATGCCGTAGGGATTCCATTGCAAAACCAAAATCGATAGGCAGTTGGGGACTCCACTGCTTTTATTACTCCAGGGCTCCTGAATAAATTACGGGAAAAACAAATTTTCTTTCTTTTCCAAGCCACGGGGTATATTGCACTAATTGGAAAAATAGTTCAGATCTGGGTCTATCGGGGCGACATGGCTCTGGAATGGCAGTGTTATTGATCAACACTTATTGGAGCGGGGATACATCTTAGTGTACATGAAGACTCATTACACTGGATTGGAGACGATCAATCTGGCAATATTACTGTGAAGAATCTATACAACGCAATAACTTCTGCCTTTTAGATCCATAGGTGTACATGATGGAGGAGAAATTTCTGGGGCTAGCCTCTTCCCTTGAAAATTAAACTATTTATTTAGCTTGCTGCAAATGATACGATATTGACCTGGCACAATCTTCTTCGTCGAGGCTGGGAGGGACCCAATATGTTTTCACTATGCTGCAAAAGCTATGAATCTATCTCCCATCTATTTTTAGATTGTGAATTTACTAAACTTGTTTGGCATAGGCTTATTGTTTCCCTTAAGCTCCAAACTCCATGGGCGGGCTCCACATTGCATGCTTGTCTAGAGAACTGGTCAATTGAGAAATTTACATTATCTCAGCTCCCGACACTGGTCTGATGGTATATATGGTTGGTTCGCAACAGAGTGATCTTTGAGAACACACCCGCCTCCATTAAATATATTTTCTTCAGAATATTGGGTGATCTGGAGATTCCAAGGGATAGGAGGATACATACTCCTCGGTTCATTCAACCTACTTTACACCTGGGATGGAACATTGCCTGGTTTGATGACACTTCTCAAAATGAGGGACTTATTGGTTAAACAACAATGGTAAGCTATAAGTCATTGCACTTGAATGCTGGAAAGACAGGATAACGGAAATCATCAAGGCCTTCACTCAGATCATCTTCTCACGTGTTTACAGAGAAACAAATGAGGAGGTAGATACACTGTCCAAAAATGCTTTAACAAGAATGACAGGTATTTTGACATATCAACATTGGACAGATGGACATGAGGGACCCCCTCAGTGTATTACACTATTTTAGTCTTGAAAATCATAGTCCCGGACTTGATGCTATATATCATTTATTTTGTATGTAGTATTAGATCAAGAAACCGTTCGCTGAAATGGACGTGAATGGTTGATTGAGTACCGACTTCATCGTCTACAAAGGCATTCACTCAATTATTCTCTACAAAGGCTTTCACGCCTTCAATGCTTTTGAAAAGGAAAGCCGTAGGAGAAGATTTCTGGAAAATTAGTTAACCGACCGAAAGATATTTATACAAGATTTTTCCATTTCTCAAGTTCGAGATTAAACACGAATTTCACAGGTAGAAGAAAATAATTCCAGACAATATGTCTTTCGCACTCATTGTGATTGATTGTTGTACTTCAGAAACCATCATTGTTACAGTGGAGAAGACGGAGATATGTTACGCTCCTCCTCTTTTCTTTTGTAATTTTTTCTGTGACTTTGTTTGACAGAATTTAAGTTCAAATAGATGCTTTTAGAACGTTTTTATAAAAAAAATCTATCACCGGGGATTTTTTTTTTTCTTTCATATTTGTCTTTTTATTGTTTTCCCATTAGGTACTTAGTCATAGTAGTGGTTTCAATGCGGAAATATAGGTACTTAGTCATAGTAGTGGTTTCAATGCGGAAATACTCGAATGAGAATAGGTAGAGTGTATTACTTTTAATAATGAAATTTTAAGTTATAAAATATTTTTGGATTTATTTTTATTTTTCTCCATGATCATATAGAGAGGAGAATAGGGTAGAGTGTATTACTTTTAATAATGAGATTTTAAGTTATAAAACATTTTTGGATTTACTCTTATTTTTCTCCACGATCATATAGAGAATGTGCAGTGACCCAAATTTCACAACCATATAAGATAATATGAATGACTATAGTCTCAAAGAGGAGTCTCTTTTTATCTCATAGTCAAAAGTACTTTCATTTACCATTGTTTTGAAGTTCACAACAAGCTTTCCACCGTCAAAGCCAAAGTTCAATAGAGCCTACCCTAGAGCATTTGTTGAGGATTACGAGAGCATTGGCTCAACAACATGTCTAGCCGGTTAGATTAGCCACATAACCTAGTTTAGTCACAACCACTTTACCATTTCAATAACGACTTGTAACCAACTAGGGGCTTCTTGACCATTCTTCGGGGCTTCCAACTTCACAAGGCCATATCTCCCTAACCATGAGGAACCATGTGGCGTACCACCGATCACTGGAAACAACACAACAATGACTATAAATTTATTAGTGTCTCACCTATATTTATATTGTCCTTCATGTCCATATTCCCGATCCAACTTTGGGTCCAGTAACCACACCTTAGGAGGTTCATGTAGACTTCATCAAGTGCACCAATCACATATGTTGAAATCAACCACTCCATCAATGACAACTAACTCACCATCAATCTCAACCACATCTCTAGGGCTTTCATACTTCTGTAAGGGTTGACATCAATGACAACCAACTATCCAAATGGATTGTGCAACAATTGTCCCCTTTGGCATTGATGGAAACACTGACAACAACACTCATTCTCCCCCTATGATCATTGATCCTCATCAATGTTTCTCACTCTCCCCATTTTACATCAATGGAAAAGGGTCTCTCTCCTTATGGTTGATCCCCCTGTGTTCATGCATTTGTTCTCTCTCATTGTTTCCATGCCTTTGTTCTTTCTCTTCACATGTTTCTCTCCTCATGTTCCTCTCCAAGTTCTTATTCTCTTTTTATAGCAAAGAGTGACTCCTCCTGAAAGTGCACCTTCTTTGACTTCATGTGCTTGATCTTTCTATTTCTCTTTCTTTGAAATCATGGGTAAAAGGGTAACTCCCCCTATCAGTATGTCTCCCCCTGTTTGCATGTTTCTAATCTTTCTTTCCTAATGTCTTTCTTTGATGATTTCTCTTCCCTTGAATTCTTTGAAAGATATCGTGTTGATCAACGTAGTTCTTCATGTGTATGTTTCCTTTCCTCTCTTCCAGTGCTGTTAATTGTCCATTGGTGCTTCCTCTTGTAGCTCTCTGACATATATAAAAAAAAATCATTACTTGATTTCTTCATTCACTTTTCATGCTCACTTGACCATACTGTTCAATGATTTTCTTCTGTTGATGATTTCTCTTTCCCTGTTTTGCTATGCCTTTCACTGCTTTCATTTCCGTGACCAACTGATTCTAATTGATTCCACTGATTCCAATTGTAAATACATTGCTATGCATCTTCTCTGACCCATGTTATTTGTACCCTCTAAGTATCTATCTTTGTCCATAACTGTTATGCATCTTCTCTGACCCATGTTTTTTGTACTTCCTAAGTATCCATCTTTGTCCATATACCACAAAATGTCCATACCTTTATTACTCAACTGTCCACAATGTTGAGCCATCTATCATTGTACTATCATGGATGCTTCACGACTGCAACTGATCATCACATATTCTTATTTCTTCAAACTGAGTCAAACGTGTCCACTGGTCTTCTCTATCTGCAAGTCAAACTTTGCATGTCTGGAACAACCTGTATTAAATATATCCCTGCCTGAATACATACATGAAATACAATCATAACTTTCTACCTGTGTAACTGTGAACCGATACCTATGTGGGAACACTACTTCTCAACTAATCAAACTGTTATACTGTACTTTTGTTCTCTAACTACTCTGAATCTGTCTCTGCAAATACTTCAACCTCCTCAAAGGATGGTTCTCTGATTTGTAGTAGATACTGCAATGACTCCCCCTGTTCAGTATTCATATTTACTGGGAGTCTTCAAGCCACGTGGCTTAGAAAAATACCCACTCAGATGCGAAGTAATCTTCCTCTTCATCTATGGATTCATCAATTTCCTGATTTTTGTCATCCTTTTTATCATCTTCCTGGATTCTGACATCTTCCTCTTGGCCTGTAAAATCATCCTGATTTTGTGCTACTGCCAATATGGTAAGTGCAATCTCTAGAAGTGCTTCATTCATCTGCTCTTCATTAATCTTCTTGTCATTCACTTGTTCTTCTAGTTCATGCTTTCCTTTCTAAACCTTTATGTATCTGACATTAGTGCCTTCCTTCATGAAAAGCTCTATCATGTTTCTACAATTTTGAGCTATCTGTCCATAGTTGTGGCATTTGTAACATTCTATATTGTGTGCGGCCACATAAGCATCTCTTGCTTGAACATTTTTTTCATACATTCTGCAATTCACAACTTTATGCCCAAAGTTAGTGCATTTAAAACAATGACCATAAAATAAATTTACATACCTGAGAATGAATGATATTCTTTGTTGTGTAGTCCTTCTGAATCCATGCCTTGGTTAATCGTGATCTTATCTTCTATTGATCCCTTCATCATGATTGAACCTTATTTGTTTCCTGAATGTAGAAGGTATTTTGTATTCATTCCTTTCTGATTCTTGTTGATTATGATTCCTTCCTTTGAGAAATTCTACATAACTTTTTTGTTTTGTTGCTTTCGTCATGGATCTCGAATCTTTCTCAAAATGAACATTCTTGTATCCTAGTCCAGATTTGTCATTGTATGGCCTTTGATTGTTGTGAAGGTTTTCTAACGCTTGATAACTTTTCAAGTTCTTGCTGAGCTTGTTGATTTCAACTCTCAATGTCACGATTTCCTTTTTAGTATTCTCACACTCATTTTCTTTCTTTATCATCTGGATCTGGATTACTTCTTCCTTTCTCTTTCCTTCTTCAAGTTGGGTTTTCAAGGAGATGTTTTCTTCTTTGAAATATTCGTTCTTCTTCCTTTCTTTCTTCATCTCAGTTAAATCATTGATTAATTCTTCCTCAATATCTACTTCGCCTTCTTCTTCACTTTTGGGAGTTATTTTCTTATTTTCCATAGCCATAAAGAGTACTTTCTCTGAGTCACAATCGCTTTCATCAGACGATGAACTGTCTTTTTTTGAGTAGAGATTTTTATTGAAGACTTTTTTTTTTATTTGCTTTCCTGTTTCCCTTTTGATATTTCTTTTCTTTCTTGGGGTCTTCTTATTCATCACTATATGACTTCTTAGCATAAGGACACTTATTTTCAAAATGACTGATTTTACCACAATTAAAACATTTGAAGGGAAGCATACCTTTGTACTTGCTGGTTCCTTCCTTCAATTTCCTTACGAAGTTGGGCATTTCTTCATCTTCCTCTGAATCATCGTTATATCTAATATTTGGCTTTGACTTGGGCCTTTTATTCTTCTTTGTCTTCTTGGATGCTTTTAAGGCTTCTTCTTTCTTGGATGGATTCTCCCGTCCTGTTCTCATTTCATAAGCTATAAATATTCCATGTAGCTCATCCATACTTTTCATACTCAGATATGATATTTCTTCTAGTGATGAAATCTTAGGATCAAATCTCATTGGAAGAGATCTTAGTACCTTTTGAACAATCATAGATTCATCAAATTATTCTCCCAATCCTTTAATTTTATTCACTATTTCATCAATTCGTAAAAATTAAGCTACAGTGTCTTCATCTTCCTTCATTTTCAAGTGTTCAAATTGACCTCTGTAAGTCTGAAGCTTGGATTCCTTGACCTTTTCATCTGCTTCATAAACATTCTGAATTTTGTACCAAATATCGTTTGTAGAATCACAATGCATAACCTTGACATATACTGTATCAACCATACCATTCAATATATCATTTGTATCCCTCGAATTGTTTTGAATGAGTTTCTTTCCATTGTTATCTGTTGGAGGAGTGGCACACTCTTTGTATCTATCTACTACTAATTTACAAACTTCAAATCCCAGTGCTTGTACATATGTTTTCATCCATATTCTCTAGAAGGCATAATTTTGTCCATCAAATTGTGGTATTCCATTATTATACATATCTGTTCTCTCCATGATCTTCCTCCAAGTTGTTAAAATTACTTCTTGAAGGATCTTCTCTGATACCAATTGTTGGAATACTGAGNGAATTAGTATGAACACTTTATACCACTTTTAACCACAATAATTAATTTGTAACTTTATCTATAGTAATATATCATCAATGTATCATAAATATATCATGAGCATATAAACATAAGTAACATCACATCAAGTACACATTACACTAGAATTTATGTGGAAACCCAAATGGGAGAAAACCACATAATGATTTCTTATATATCAAAGAATACATTCATTGGAAGCACCAACTTCACAATTCTCCAACACCAATTGGAATGAGGCACCAACCCCTTGATTTATAGGAACCAACCTAAACAAAGCTACAACTCCTTGAATTCTCTAGCTCCAACCAGAAGGAGGCTACAACCCCATGATTCCTAGGATCCAAACTGAAGGAATCTCCAACTGCCTGTGTTCTCTAACACCAACCGGAAGGAGGCTACAACCCCCTTTCCTTGCCTCGTCCTGCCACCATGAAATATAGATGTAGACCAACAATCACTACCTCAACCATTGCCATAGTCACTATCACTATCACTACCATTTACATTGTCAATACTGTTAGCACTAAACGTCTCACCTAGACTGCTATAGGTGCGATCCTAATACCCATCAGAAATTTGTAGTTTTCTAAAAGATAATATTTTTAGTTTTAGGTGTCGTGAATGGATGATAAACTCAACTCAAAGTATCAACACAAAAGCTCCATAAAACATACTTCAGCAAGCAAGGCTTGAACAATCTCTGATCAATTTACAGGATAACAATGAAAAGATGGAAGAATGAAGAAGAAAATGTCAATATATGAACCAAAATACTTCATGCACTCCGACACACATATAGAGGAAATATCATTAACAAGGAACCTCTAGGTTAACAAGATGATATGTTTTGAAAACACTTGCATCAACAAAAGACAATAAATCAATCACTGTAATTCCATAGAAATAAGCACTAAAGATAAATCATTTACCAACAGACAACATCAAAACAAGAGTTAAAGATAGTCTATAATAGTAGAAGAAGAGTTGATCGTTAACTATTCAAGAGTCTTAAATTTGTACATACATCATATGGAAAGATTTTAGAGTTTAAAAGAGTAATATGAGTCTCACAAAAACCACTTCAACCAGTCCTATGGAGTTAGATTACATATTTAATAGAAAATAACATCAAGAATTCCTCTATGAATTGTTACCTAGATCTAGGATAAGATTATGTTCCTTGGAGAGATGTGGCAGTAGACAAACAAATAGAAATTTAACAAACTGCTAGATTCCAGGAAGCTGCTGGTAGTAATAAATGCAACTGTAGCCAACTCATTGCATGAAGATTTAATGGAGCTAGATATCAGGAACAAGTGTCCCTTGATGTCTAATTGATCTCTAAGGAGTTATTCAAACCTCTTCTGAAAGGTGGAAGCCCTCCTACAACTCGAATTCCAACTAACTGTCAAATTCGCAGCGCCTCTGCAGGATTCGCTCCAAACTTTCCTGTAGGTGATGTTTTCAACTTTTATCCCAAATGACGAACTGGGTCGGGATGAGTTTTGGTCATCAAATCAATGACATATAATTATTCTCCATTTTTTTTTTAGCGAAAACCAGTTTGTATTTTAAAATGTATGATGAAAATATGAGTTTGCAGTGTGAACAATTTGTAGCAGTAAACAGTTTGCAGTAATGAACAGTTTGCAGCGAAATCTTTTGAAATGAAAATAGCATGAAACAATTGAACCTTACTTTATGAATATTATTCCTTTGTTGAGTATCCATGATATTTAAGTAAAGAAAAAAACCCTCTGATAACAGTTGCTAGAAGAATATGTGATGGAAACTGTTGAATTTAGGGTTTTACTACTTGATTTTGGAAAAGTAAGGGTTTGCAGGAAAAAGGATTTTATCCTAAAGCAACACTGCAGAAACTAGAATAAGACTAAAGCTAAGATATTGGAGGAAAATATGGCAACCCAAAACTTAAATAAATCTAAAATAGACAAATTTCATAGCAACTGTGTAAAACAGGGAGTTTGCAGCGCATCTAGTTCGCAATGCAAAAAATTAGCAACAAGTGCAGTTCGCAGCGAATAGGAAGTTTGCAACAAATGGAGTTATGGTTGCAAGGATAAGTTGCAAATGAAACTTGACTAGAAAACATGTATCCTAGTTCTAGTATATAGAGCTCACTCCTTGTTGCAAAAAACCAAACCAACAGTCCTTTAAGATTTTAATCCACCATTAACTGCTTCAGGAGAATTCGCAGTGCCAAGAGTCTATTTTTCAAGAAGTTTGCAGTGCACTTACAATTCACAGCGAATTGAACTAGTCTCCAGCACACTCTTTACAAATGGAAATGAAAGTAAAAAATGATAAATTATCCTTTTCAAATCGACCCTTTGAAGTTGAGTGATGAGGTGATGGCATTGAAAACTAGAATCCATCATCAGACACTTTTGCAAAATTATAATCATGAAATATTTGGCACATGGTCTATTTTTTGAATCGCTGTGACTTTTAAGGAGAGTTTGCAACAAGTTGATTTGACACATGAAACAAATCCCAAATGGTTAGATATGACTTCAAGATCCTTTGTACACTTGTTTTGGATCAAACACTCAATGGTGACCTTTAAAAACAATATGCAGATAAGACGCAAACCTTTCCCACTTTACAAATGATGACTAGTATCATAGTGACATGAAGACCCTTATACATGTGTTTCATATTAGCTTCGTAGACCTAGGTTATAAAACCAAAACCATGATTTATTAATTGAACACATGACTCAAAACCTTGAGATGATAATGCTATGACTCAAAACTTAATATTTTAAGACATGACTAAATATAAAGACTAATCACATGACTGACTAAGACCAATGGAGTCTTTCTGATAAAAAACTAACAAAAAATTGAAAATGAGGGAAGACCTTGACTCTGTACATCCTATGTGTTAACATATGGCTCCTACTGGGGATGGCATGTTCCCTGTGAGCTTCCAAGAACCTTGAGTTCCAGTTCCTTAACTAAATTCTGAATATAATTCTGATTTCAAGCAATTGTTCACCATCATGTAAGTTAGATCATCTTATAGAGACCATCTTCTATTACATTGGGAATGGAGTCATTCATCTCATAGAGACCATTTTCTATTACATTGGGAATGGAGTCATTAATCTCATTCCAAACCTTTGCAACTTTCTCAAACTGAAATCAAACTATAAATACTGTCGAAAACTGGCCTCAATCTATAATTTGACCACACTATGCAAACTGAAGGAAATCTTGAAACATCAAGATTATTTATTTACAATTCCTATACTAACCAACTGAAAACTACTTTGCTCATGTATATACAAATTTTCAATCAAGCAACTAATTTCTTGGCACGGCTTTATGCTTACAACTGTCTGAGAAAACATAAAAAGAATTTAATGTATGCAACAAACAATTCTTAGACAACTCATACTCACAATAACAAAGAAAACCCATGCCCAAACTATCAGTGTGAAGCTTTTGAAAACATAGACTCCATCCAATCGACTATTGGATCATGAAACTCATGAAAAACAATTCTAGGATGATTCAAAGGACAAGGATACCACTATACTGAATATGATATGTGAATAACATTATGATCTCTCATATTCTGAAAAACAAAAGACTATTGCAATATATTTCCATCGTTATCAAATATTTTAGGTGAAGAATGAAAATGAAGCTTGTGTTCATGATATTTTACAGGAGTAAATATATTTTCAAATTTATCATAAATAGGTAAAATTTGAACACACACAAACTCAGGGACCTGTTTATCATCCTTCTCTTCAATCATAGGTGAAAACACATTGTAGGAAACCTATTGAAATATCCGAGGATAATATTCTTCTGCATCTATTTCTTCATGACAATCATCATTTTATAGCTATCATATGTTGGTTGGCTACTAATAAGCTCTGTATGTTCTCTAGTAAAAAATTGATCCTCATCATCAGAGTTTCCATTAAGGATAGGATAATCTTTATCAACATTTGGGACATCAATCTCATAAGAAGAATGATTTTTATAGGAATTTGTTATAAGGACAAATGCATCTAATGCATTGCTGCCAATTTCTTCATCATAAGAGCAGTTAATAAAATCTACATTCAACACTGGAAAACTAGGAAAGGAATGATATAATTTTTCCTTGATTTCTTCAATAGAAACATCTATTTCATCCTTACAATTTGAAGAAATACCTATTGTATGTTGAATATTATTATCAAACTCCTCACAACAATTCTCAAATAGGAATTCATCTGAAAATTACCTTTTATAGTTCTCCTTAAAAGTTGAATGAAATTCCCTTAATGATGAAATGATGGAATGAGGTAGTGAGAAATACCATTGACATGATTCACCATCTAATGAATGCATGGACATTTTCATCAATACATCCTCATGATATAGATCCAGTTGATCCATGCATTGATGAAACTTAATGAGATGTTGTGCAGGATTATCCTCCTTCCTTTCTCTGAATATAGGCAGAAAATCTCCCCATTCTGACATATGAGGTACTGGATGTGGGAAACCAAGAACTGCAGAAAAGTTAAGAGGTGAAAAACTCCAAGATAAAAAAACAACAAATTCCTTTGACATTATGAAAATGTGGAGTCGCCACTGGATATGTCCTTCAACATTCCAAAATTGTGGAGTCACCACTGGATTTGTCCTCCATGGAGCCTCCAGGTGAATGCTGTAGTCTGTACTGTGTCAATAGCCTTTGTTCACCATGAAAGACTGGATCTAAGCTTTTTCGTTTCTCCCAGGGAAAATATTCAACTACGTCCCCAACAATGATGCCAAAAATGTTAGCACTAGAAGTCTCACCTAGACGACTATAGGTGCAAGCCTAATACCCATACAAAAATTGTAGTTTTGTAAAAGATGCTATTTTTAGTTTTAGGTGTAGCGAATGGATGAGAAACTCAACTCAAAGTATCAACACAAAATCTCCATAAAACTTAATTCAACAAACAAGTCTTGAACAATCTCTGATCAGTTTACAGGATAACAATGAAAATATCGAAGAATGAAGAAGAAAATGTGAATATATGAACCAAAATACTTCACGCACTCTGGCACACATATAGAGGAAATCTCACTAACAAGGAACCTCCATGTTAAGAAGATGATATGTTTTGACAACACTTGCATCAACAAAAGACAATAAATCAATCACTGTAATTCCATATAAATAATCACTAAAGATAAATAATTTACCAGTAGACAACATCAAAACAAGAGAGAAAGATAACATATAATAGTATAAGAAAAGTTGATCATTAACTTTTCAAGAGTCTTAAATCTGTACATACATCATCTAGAAAGCTTTTACAGTCTGAAAGAGTAATACGAGTCTCATAAAAACCACTCCAACCCCTCCTACGGAATTAGATTACATATTAAATATAAATTGACATCAAGAATTACTCTATGACTCGTTACCTAGCTCTAGCATAGGATTTTGTGCCTTGGAGAGATGTTGCAAAAGACAAACAAACAAAAATTTAACAAACTGCTAGATTCCAGGAAGTCGTTGGCAGTAATAAATACAACTGTAGCCAACTCATTGCATGAAGATTTAATGGAGATATATCTCAGGAACGAGTGTCCCTTGATTTCTAAATGATCTCTGAGGAGTTATTCTAACCTCTTATGACAAGTGTCATCCCTCCTACAACTCGAATTCCAATTAACTATCAAGTTTGCAGAGTGCCTCTACAAGATTCACTGCAAACTTTCCTTTAGGTGTTGCTTTCATCTTTTCTCCCAAACGATGAACTGGGCCAAGATTAGTTTTATTCATAGATTCAATGGCATTATACTTCTTCTCAATTTTTTTTTTTTTAGCGAAACCTAGTTCATATTTTAAAAGATATGATGAAAATATGAGTTTGCAGCGCGAACAATTTGCATCAATAGACAATTTGTAGTAATGAACAATTTGCATGGAAATCTTTGCAAATGAAAGTAGCATGAAACAATTGAACCTTCCTTTATGAATCTTCTTCCTTTTTTGAGTATCCATGATAGCTAAGTAAAAAAGAAACACCCCTTTGATAACAGTTGCTACCAGAATATGTGATGGAAACTGCTGAATTTAGGGTTTTACTGCTTGATTTTGCAAAAATAAGGGTTTGCTAGAAAAATGATTTTATGCTAAAGAAAAACTGTAGAAATTGGAATAAGACCGAATCTAAGATATTGGATGAAAATATGACAAACCAAAGATGAAATAAATCTCAAATAGACAAATTTCGAAGAAACTGTGTAAAACATGTAGTTTGTCGTACATCCAGTTCGCAACGCAGACAATTAGAAACAAGTGCAGTTCACAACGAATAAGAAGTTTTCAGCAAATGGAGTTATGGTTGCAAGGATGTTGGCACAGGAGATAACCCATGGTTCAGTTCTAACAGTGCACCAACAAGCCCTAACTACTAGCCCTTTCGGAAACACCTGTGAAGCAGATGCAGTCTCAACTGAAGTAGCTATAGGGGGTTGCAGGACACAGGTGTCTACAACCAGAGGGATTGCAAGTGGATCCAAGGTAACAACACACAAAGATCTCAACTATTCTTACCAAGCATAAATATACTTTGCGCCATTATATTCCATATCTAACATACTAATGCATCAATAGAGTAACAGAAACAAAGAACACAACATCAATCACATAGAACAACAAGGTGTACGCGGTTCACCCTCTCCCTAGGGATACGTCCAGAGAACTGCGTTTCTTGATATTATCTGAAAAAATACAGTTATATCTACACTCTTCTATTTGTAGATCTCTCTCTCCTTCTCCTCTTCTCTCCCCTCCCTGTGCACCCAACTGCAGGGATGATCTTCACACCCAGCTGAAGATCTTACAGTACTAGAAGGCTATCTCACTCAACACTTCTCTCTCTCTCAACAACAATTTATCAATAATAGTGAACTCTCAACTAACAACAAACTTGGAACGAGCCCTCTTCCCTCATCTAGGTTCTTATTTATACATTATAATGACTCACCGACAACCTTAGGACGAAACCTAGGTGTCAAAACCCTAGATACCAAAATCCAAGGTGTCTAAAATCCTAGGTCAACTTGACCCACATTTTCTGGGCTTCGCCAGCCTATCTTTCCTTCTTTTCCACGAGGTGCTCCAAAGAATCCATTGGTGGCTTTTCCCACTTGATGAGTTGTACATGATCCATCTTCCTTGCTTGACCCATTATCCTCGATCTTCTCGTCCAACGACTCATTTTCCCATACTTCGCTCCTTCTTTTCTGCTCCTTTGGCCATTTCGATCCAATCTCAGTCAATGTATCTTCTGTGTAGTTCACACTTCATATTTTCTCTTCCTTTTTCTTTTCTTTTTTTCTTAATCCATACCCAAGGGTGAACAGGCCCCCAACACTCATCTATGACTCGTCCCGAGGAACTGCAGATATGGACTTTATGTCTTTCTTCGACTTCAGAATGTGCAGGGTAGCTTGTGATTTTTTCTCTATCCTTTCCCATTAGGTGCAGACTATTTTTTCTATGTCTGGTACCCTGTTTCAACTACACCTGGTACCTAGACCCTTCTCCTTCTTTTCTTACTAAGAGCTGCGAGGCAGCTAGTTTTCATAGTAAAATTTCAATCGGCTCTCGTTCACCAAACCTTCCTTCCATTCTCCATTCAAAGTCTTCAACTGCACATATCCTCCTTCCATGACATAGACAACCTCATATGGCTCAAGCCAATGTGTCCTGAACTTCCATGGATGCTTCATGAACTTGTTGTCGTATACAAGTATCAGATCTCCTTTCTCAAATGATTTATTCTTGATGTGTATGTTGTGATAGGCCTTCTCTCTTTCCTTCTGTACCTGCTGATGGAATTCTGCAATAAACCTATCTTCCTCCAGTTCGAACAACTGCACGAGCCTCTCTTGAACAACGCCAATGTTATCCATATCCATGAATGTTGCAATCCTTAAGCTAGGAACTAAATATTCCATGGGTACAACTACTTCAAGACCATAGACCAACTTAAAGGGAGTCTGCATTGTCATCTTCTTGAAAGTAGTTCTATAGGCCCATAACACTGCTGGTACTCTTAAATCCCGATCATCCATGTTCACACTACAAATTTTTGTCAGTTCTGCCTCCAATATCTTATTGAATGCTTCAACTGTTGATCAATCTTCTCTGCTCTTCTTCCTTTTGCATGACTAGTCATGTCCTTGTCATGCCCATGCCTACTATCCTTTGCAAGGAGTGTAGACGGCCTCTGGCCTTTCAATTATTTTCATATATTATCTGTCTTGTGGAACAACAACTTTCTTACAGAGGTTGGGCACTATTATTATATACAACGAATGTAAGAAAGGGAATTAAATGCCTTTATTTACAGGTATAGTAAGGCGTCCAATGTTGTATCCATTACAGATTTTAATTCCCGCTCTGGAAACCTTATATTTAGAACTTTGCTTGATATGCATCTGTTTTTTAAAAAGTAATCTACAATCTCGAATCGTATTGCAATAGATATACTCAATGCAAAATTCTCCTTTGTCGTTGCCCTTGATATGATTTTTAGAATTTAAAATTAATCTATAATTTGTCTAGTTACGATGGAAGCAATGGATTAGCTGCAGTATTGATGTCCATATGAATGATTGTTTTATTATTTGGACTCGGCATAATCTCATGAAGAAATATCATGGTTTGGGCTGTTTGTCCTGCAAATACTTAAAATTACTTAAAAATATGATTTGTGTTATACGAATAAGTTTTGAAGAAGATGTATAAACCAAGTTTGGAATATTAACGTCCTGCTAAAATCTCATGCAAATGTTACTTTTAATTTTATTATTTAGTGAATTGGTATGATGCTAATTTTATTATTCAGCAAATTGGTATAATTTCATACTAATTTTATTACTCTGTGAATATAATTAATTGTAAATTGAGAGCAGAAATACCTGAAAATAGGCTTCCCAACGAATCAAAATGGCTAAGATACATTGTGACCGTGCAACGATTTTATAGGCAGATCCACTAGAAATAATCCCCAGCTAATCGAAATGGCTATTTTCTTCTAATTTTGTCATTGTTTTTATCTAGGATTTGCGCAGAAATTGATGCAGGGAATGCACGCGTCCATCCATGCACGCGTACACAACATCTGGACGTCCATCTATTAATGATGTACACAACATCTGGAAGTCCATCTAAATGTTGTCCACTTTTCGTCCATCGTTCATAACTGATATGCATGTATTTACAAGTGTTATTGATGTGTTCACAAGTGTGAAAACGTATAGTTACGTGCAAACTAGGATTTAAATAATGCACTAAGTGAGGCATTACATTGAGAACCTAAATTATTGATTATTGTGTTGGTACATGGTTGTTAATTATCGTGTTAATACATGGCAGTAGTCTTTGGCTTCACTTTCCAAATTTCTCCAAGTTTCGAAACATCTTCACGTTGTTTTAAATTTATTTTTCAGCTGAGTTGATCGAATGTGTATCACTCATCTTTATCTACCATCACATGTTAATATTTACCTAAATATTATTCAAACCCCACTTAGTCCAATTTAAATATTTACCAACAATTAGGAGGCCTTCTCATTCGGAATTAATCCAGGATAACAATACAGTTGCAGCTCAATCAAGCTCCTCTACCTTCTCGGCAGGGACTTGTTGCCCTTGTTAATTCACATTTCCATGACGACAAAGAAATATCTAGAGAATGCCACCACATTTAATGCTAGGTATTTTAAGTTTGATGAGAGTATTACTAAATGAGAAATTTTATTTTTTTATAGTTTTCTTTTTGGGGGCACAATTATCATCATAATTTGGCTACCAAATTGTTATTGAAATGATAAATTTTTTTATAGGTTTTGTTTTTTTTTGTTTTTTTTTGACAATTATCATCATAATTTGGCTACCAAATTGTTAATGAAATGCTAATTTTTTGTTAGTTAAATTGCATTTTTGAATACATGAATTGATTGAAAAATTTATGGAGCACTCTAATTGTGCAATCTTAACCAATGAAATGCAATTCCAATGATCCTTCTAAATTTCTAACTAGATTTTGGGCAAAATTTGCATGAAAATTGTAMTTARAAAATGTCAAAAACTKAGAATTTGAGAATKCTTAGTTGGAATTATATATGATTTCAACTTYGCCACAAATCTTCTCACAACATATGMCATTTKAAGTGACAAAATAGAGAAKGGAAATAACTAATCAATAAGGTTTYCTTGCCTTATRTGATTTCATGTGGGTCAYTGATTGRCTATTATATCCACCATGCACTAAGTCMATCATTGCCTTAAGGAAAAGCCTTCATAAGCACTTTCCCATTGCATTCTCTTAGGACAATAATTGGCTTACTCCATGGTGAATATACATTGTCATCATTGATCCCCATTCCTCATTCCTTGGGCACTTTTCATTGCATTTAATTCTTTGATGGCCATAGGGTCAAAGTCCTTGTGACTTTAATGACAAATTAAAGGTGGTTGGGCCATTTTCTATTTGTGACCTTTAATTTTGTTTGATGGTAGGTTTGAAAAAGACGCACTTGGTATTATTTTAGAGGCTAAGACTTTCATTTTATTAAAGAGGGTCATTGAAGTTTAACGGGAAGGGGACTTTAGATTTTTACATATAAAATACGAACTCAAAGGACATGAGTAAGGCCTCAAATCACCATGTGGAAATATAAGCAACATAAAGAGGTATTGCCTACCATGAATGGGAACCAAGGTATTGATAATGGTCATGCGATATTAGAATCAAGGACCTTATGCTTTGAATGATGCTACTCAGGTTTGAGGGTCATGGATGAGGTCAGAAACCCCCAAACATGACCACTATAAGGGATATTTGGCCTCCCACTAGGAATATGACTGTTGTTAGGAGATATTATGCACCATAGATAGGTCTGAAGGCCTTGAAAACCATGAACAAGGCCTCAAATCACCAAACATGACATGTGGGGTATATTTTGGCCCCAGTTTAAAATACATGAGCACCATTAGGAGGTATTGTGTATCAACAACAAGTATCAAGGCCTTCATAATGGTTGGGAAATTATAACAAGGGCCTTAGGAAATGCATGGTTATTCTTAGGATCAATGGCCATGGAAGAGGCCTCCAACCACCACTAATAACCTATCTAGTGGATATTTTGACTCCTACTAAGGATATGAGTGTGGTTAGGAGGTATTTCTTGCCACATATTGGCTTAAGATATTTCATAATAGTAAAAGGATGAAAAAAAATGACTTAGTATATGAATGAGTCCTTTCATGCTTGAAACACATGAATAAGGCATCCAACCACAACTCATAACCTTTGTAGGGTATATTTCATCTTTGCATGGGAATATGAACACAATTAAGAGACATTACACACTACAAACATGTATTAGGGCCATGAAAATGACCAATGGATGAAATCTAGGGCTGTAGGCCTCAAAAGAGGTTTCATGGAATTGACATCCATGAGTGGGGCCTCGAACGATCACATGACTATTATAGGGGATGTTTGTCCTTTGGCTAAAATTATATGAGCTCCAGTGGGAGGTATTGCACATGATAGATTGACATCAAGGTATTCATAATATCGAGGGATGAAATCAAGGGCCTTGTGTCTTGAATGATGCTTCTTAGGCTTGATGGCCATGGAAGAGGTCTCCAACCACCACTCATAACCTAGGTAGTGGATCTTTAGACTGATGTTAATACCATGAATGTGGTTAGGAGGTATTTTGCACTATAGATTGGCCTTATAGCCTTCATAATAACTGATAGATGAAAACAATTGTCTTAGGACTTGAATGATTCCTCTCATACTTGATGCACATGAATGAGGCATCTAACCACCACTCATAACCTTTTTAGGGGATATTTCATCTATGCATGGAAATATGAGTGCCACTAGGAGGTATTGTGCATCGTAGACACATATTGAGGCCATGAAAATGATCGGGGGATAAAATCAAAGGATTTAATCCTTGAATGGGACTTCACAAGATCAATATCCATGAATGATGCCTCAAACTAGCACACATGACCACTCTAGCGGATCTTTTGTTCACCCCTAAAAATATGATCATCTTTAGGAGGTATTGCACACCATAGGTTGATCTATGGGCCTTAACAATGGTTAGGGAACAAAAACAAGTGGTTTAGTACTTAACTGAGACTTACTTATCTTGAAGGCCATGGACAAGGCCTTAAACCACTACACATAACATCTATGGGGGATATTTGTCTAGGGGTGATTTTAAGAACCCCCCCTAAATTTATATGAAATCACCCCCCCTAAATTTATATGTATAATAAATGGCCGAATCCCCATGATACATAGGAAAAATTCAAGGCTATTTTATCAATAATATTAAAAATGTATATATAATTTTTTGGTGAATTCTTTTAGTCAATTATATAATCTTGTAAAATATTGGAGAATCTTTCACTGAATTATAAAATCTTGTAAAATATTGGCGAATCTTTCACTAAATTATAAAACCTTGTAAAGTCTTATGGGATCCTCCAATGACCTCACCTAAAGCTTCAATTTCCTCACCTGATTGTTGTGAAAATCCTCTTTCACAATTTGTCAAAAAACTACAGAAATTTCCAGTGAAAAAATGAGAGTGCCCTCACTATCCCCTGAGCAGCATTTCACTTCTTCTAGTTCTCTGGGCTTCTCTTTAATAAATTTTTGATATTTTTGAAATTTTTTTAGTCATCAAAGATCTTTAACTTTTATTTAAGAAATTAAATAAATTTAAATCAAAATTAATAAAATAATTTT
The DNA here is from genome assembly GCA_009831015.1 of Picea engelmannii. Classification (NCBI taxonomy): domain Eukaryota; kingdom Viridiplantae; phylum Streptophyta; class Pinopsida; order Pinales; family Pinaceae; genus Picea; species Picea engelmannii. Next base: position 217,518 of record ML798941.1, on the reverse strand, counting down.
TAAATTTACCTTAATAAAGTTAAATGAATTCAAGTAAAGAAAAGAAAATAACCACTCCCCACTCAATTATGATTCACGATCACGAGTTACATGAATAATAATCACTCCCAACTCAATTATGATTAGTTACACAACTTTTTAATTATGATGTACATAATTAATTATTGGTAAAAAAATACTATGAAAATCAACTTTACAGGAACCAATAAGATTTAAGATGATGATGTCAACTATACAAGGGTAAATATTTTTGGAAGGAAATGAATAGTACTATTTTTTGTAATTATATTTTCATAGGTTTACTCAAATTTCAAGTGTAGATGCTCAAATTTCAATTGAATGCATAATATCAACCAACCCCCACTTAATTTGATGCTCAAATTGAATGGCGAAGGTACAATAAATGGTGATGGTGCAGAGGTTTCGAGGCGAATATACTAACAACAAAATGGCGAAACTCTCGACTTTTTTATGCTTTGCTCTAGATCTTAACATTTTCTGGTCGTTGGATCCTTATCCGATGGTTCATATGTTACATTAGACTACTCCTAGAATTTCTCTATTGTCTTCTATCCTCCTTCTCTTGGGGTTTGGAGAAGGCGTCACTTCCTAGGACTGACGATTGGTTTTAACTACCTACCTTAACTTCTCTGCCATCACCTGTACACTTTATTTATTTCTCGATGAATATCTCTTCTGGTGGACTTACACCTATACTGCAGATATGACAAATATAATGTTACATTAACTTATATCAGGGGAGGTCTTATCAGAACCCGCTCCTTGTCCTTCTTGCACGAGGTGGAAAATTTTGGAGGGACCTTCCAGCACCTTCGAATGGAGGTTGAGGTCAGCACACTTATGAGTGCATATGACGAGGCCCACTGGAAGAGTGTCAAACTCTTCACCTCGTTGGATGCACACCCTACAACTGCTTCTTCCCTCCTTACTACTCTTCCTAACGCGACAGAACACTTAGTCGTACGACCATCGTTAGTTGTCTACCATCTTCCTCTGCTTCCCTCCCGTCGTCACCTCCATTACCAATATTGATCTCTACCTTTGGGCACCTTGGTATACAACACCGAAAGGGTAATCGAGAGCACAGACAAACTTCATAGAAGTGAATACCCAAACTCTCGGGTAACAAAAGACCATGGAAATCTAATAAGACCAAGCGTTGACTCATCATGGGTTCGAATGTTGGCTTGGAGGAGAGCGTCCTCCTCTCTCTTTGTGTTCTTGTTGGAAGGTTTTCTTATCCCTCTCTTTGTTGGGACTCTCTCTCTGGCTGGATATCGGATAACTGGTTGCCTATTCTTGGTTATGTGCCAGAGCATATTACTCTTTCTTTTGGCTGGTTTGACATTATCTTCAACTCATCGGAGGATTCACAACTTATCCTTGATACCCTTTCGACCATCAACGACTGTAGTCTCATGATCAAAAGGTGGTTAGTTACTTTTTCCCCTGCTACGGAGTATTTCCGTTTACGACACTTGTGGGTTCTATTATCAGGCCTTCCCCTACAATACTGGACTGAAAAGGCCCTCGCGGCCATTGGTAATGAACTTGGGCGCTTTATCTGTCTGGACTCTAATCTCTTAAATGGTTCCAATAGAAAAATGGTGAGGATACTGGTCGATATGGATGCCCATGCTGGATTACCGAAGACTTTGGATATTTTTTGGCGTGGTCGCTTGGTGACACAACAATTGGACTACCTCGGTATTCCCTTCCGTTGCTCCTGTTTTCATAAAATGGGACATCTCTGGCGGGATTGTACAAGAGAACCTAAAGAGGAGGAATCTAAAGGGTCCTACCTACTCAAACTTGCTAGGGAAGAATCTATGGGTGTAGACTCTTTCATTCTGGGGGTTGAAGACACACTGGACACTGATGATCGACAACCTTCTTCTCCGCTCTCACTCACTAGTAAGCTAAAACAACTTTTTCCTACATTTTATTATACTCTTGCTTCATGGGAAAGAATTTTGCTAGATTCTACTGCTCTCTCGAGGAAGGGGCCCCATCAGACCATCTCACCTTCTCCATAGAACTTGCCTTTCCCTTTACCCTATGTGGTTCAAGAGCCCCCTAGGAATTTTCCTATCTCTTCTCTTTCGTCTCCTATAAGAGACGACTTGGCTCACTCACTACCCCTAGACACTGGTGGGGTCATCATACCTTCTATTCCTAACCACCTTATTGTCCCTGATCATTGTTCTTTTTCTCCTCTTCCATTGGTTTACCCTAGGCACGCTGGGACTGAATCGTCGACTACAACCACATTGGCTCATGGACTCTCCATCACTGGGATCTCACATTTGACACCTACTTTTGTGGAGATGATGCATCTGGTTCCTATCCCAATCTATCTAGGAAAATCACATATTATTTGCGAAAGTTGAGACCTTCCATCCTCTTCATACTGTGACAACTCTTTTGACCCTGTTGGGAAGGATTTTTCTTGGTCTCGGGGTTTAGGAATTGAAACTTCCCCTATTAAAACCCGTAGTGCTTGGAGAAAAGCCCGTTCTTCTATTACTCATTTGACTGTCACTTCCACTGATACATCTGACCTTGGGGAACTTAGAGGCATTAAATCCATAGCTAGGTCCCATCCATGATACTTCTTTCCCTCAATATTAGAGGGGTTGGAGGCACCCTTAAAAACACCTCTTTTCAGAGACTTATTGACAACACCCATCCTAACATTATTTTTCTACAAGAAACATTAGTGCACGAACAACGTGCTCGGGCTTTCATTAGTTGCATAAAGCCACAGTGGCTTGTTAGTGTTGTTAACTCAGTGGGAAAATCAGGTAGGTTATTTGTGGCTTGGGATCTCGTATTATTTGAGCTGGAGCCTTTCTTATGTTGTGGTGACATTTTTTGACAGGTACTTATTTTTCTAGGAGCCATGACGTCACCTCTAGTGTATGGCATCTTGACAGAGCAGTTTGGCACGTGTTGCAGAGTTTGGAGGCCCAAGGAGGGCCAACGTATGTCATCTTGTCTTGCATTTTTCCCTAAAAAGGGTCAACGTCTTCCTCAGAGGGGCTTGACGTCCTGTTTATTGCTCATTTAGGGTTTCAATTAACAATTTAATGTAAAACAGTATGATTTTTGGTTTGTAGCATTGTCGGCTATTTTTAATGACCTAAAATTAATTAAAAGGTCATGATACACTATATATTGAGGATGTTTTCCCCTCATTTGGACATAACAAAAACAACTCACACTGGCGAGGTCTGATTTTTGCACCCTACTAGGGTAATTTTGTCTTCTAAGTGAGGCACACTTGTTGATGGAAGGATTTTTTGGCATCTTTTGGCATTTCTCTTCAAGAAAGGTTTACAACTAGGGTTTGCACATGCTTTTCTTCATGATATGTAAGTGTTTTTCTTGCAAAACTTCTTAATTGAATGGTTGTAGGTGTAAATTCTTCCATTTACTTATAAAATTGCTGATTTTGAAACCGTAGGTAACAAGCACACAAGTAGGTCCTTGTTTCATGTCCCCTTAGAGAGAAATTTTTAAGACATTGAAAAAGAAAGATTGAGCCTAGCTTTTTCTACACTCCTCTTGCTTTTTCCCTTACGCTAGCTTGATTTTAAATGTTGAAAGGGGGGTGACGTCCTAGGTCTAGGTTATCTACACCTAGGGCCGCCATATTCTAGGGTTTGAAATCCTTTCCATTGCAACACTTTCTCTCACCTCATCCTCTAGTTAGAATTATTATTTATGCTACCCATTTTGCCAAATTTATATAAAGAAGGAGGAAAGAGCACGAGGCCTTGCTTAAGCAACATCGGAGTGAGCCTCTTTCCCCTAGGGTTTTGATTCCAGGGCCCTGCTATTGCAACACTCTAGAACCCTTCCCTCTTGTCTTTGGTCTTTATCCTTTCAAAACTTTGTGCCCTCTTCTTTTTTGACTCCATCTACCCTTAGGCACTGATCTTAGACACACAACGTTGAGGTCATAGTGTCCAAAACAAACTCTTAAAACTTTAATTCTTGAAACCCTAACTAACAAACTAACCCTAATTAAGACTGACGTCACACTTGGTTATCTCATCTTGACGCAGCATTTGTATTATATAAGCAATTGGATGATGATCTAAAGAATTTATTGAGTAAAGTGTTGGTTGGATACATTGTTGGCTCGATCATCTTGATATTTATTGATGAATTGATGCTTTTTCCATAGCTAATTGATAAAACATTGACCTCATTGATATCTATTGTTTTTACATTGCTTATTAATTGATATCAGATAGCCATATGAAGTATTAACCCATTGAATTATAGCCTGCATATATTCTTTATTGTTGTCTTGTTCGGGGCAGGTGTTCTCTTTGGGCATACACTTCTTTATTGGTTAATTAGCCAGACCTTCTAATCTTGGTGGTAACCTGTGAGGAGGAAACTTTAAACTTGACTTTATACCTTAGCCTCTTCAAAACCCCAGGTTGTCGGGGACGTCTCCCCTGGGTTAACCTCCCTAAATAGAAAGAACCTCCCCATTAAGGTGACATTGGGTGGGGAAGGTTCCTGTTACGCCAGTTTGGCCTCAATTCTCTAGCCATTTGACCTAGATACAAACTGTGTGATAACAGTATGTACATAGTGACATGAAAGGTTAAGCAAAGAAGCAATGATACGAAGCATGATTAATATCATTGTAATCAGTTAAAAGAAGCATTATTGGTTTAGAAGCAACAAAGATATTAAACTCCAATTCAGAATTCATTCAAGTATTTAAGTATTTTAGTCCAAATTGTCTTCTAGAGGTGTTTGCAAAATCTGTCGACCATTTTTCACTTATCGCACTACAAACCAGTGATTTTCCAACAAGGTAGAAGACAAGTTCAAATTGAATTCTATTTTATTAAAGAAGAAGAGGTTTCGATGCCCAGTTGTGATTAAAGTTTCCAGAAGGTGTAGTCATCCTCCAGCAAGCAGAAGGAGTTGTCAAAGACTTACATTATGATAGGGTTTGACTCCCTAAAAATAGGATCTTAATCCTATAATTTTGTAATAGATTAGATTATAGACTAGTTTTAGCTATTCGAACCCTTTTTCAAGGATCTTAGTTAATCATTGTAAGCCTATAAAGCCAATCATTTCTACAGTGAATAGGGTTCGAAATTGAAGATCCATATGTACTCTTTTGTGATTAAGACCTTTGAATATGTTATGGAATGATAAGATTATGTCATTTGATATTGTTCATACCTTCATTTTCCTTTCTTATTATGTACTTGTGAGTTTGATCTAATGTTCATTTCATTGTTTATCTTATGATTGTGATCCAGATTTATATAGGAACACAATGAAATACAAAAATACACATAAACGCAAAAATTCAACAGAAATAAGACTTCATTTCATTAATAACAAATGACTGAAAAATGCTTACAGACAAAATGGAAATAAACTAGCTAGGGCGCTAGTAGCTTATCTCTGAGAAGAGATGTGGCGGCTACTGGCCTTTGAACTTCCTGTTACAATGAGGCTCAAAGGCCTATATATTACTGAGAAACAATGGAAAACCCTAAACATCCAAAAACCTAACCCTAGGAGATGAAACACCAGAATATGGGCCCCGTTGGGGTAAATTGGTTCATCAATTTCCCGGGGTCGTAACTTTGGCATACAATCTTCGTTTGACACACATGATACATTGTTAGAAAGATCTATCCAAGGACTACACTACTCGGAAACTGAAAACTGGAAGAAACAATGGTGTGGGTCCAAGTGGAATAGGCAGGTGGCCACCAATATTCACCTGGATCAGTCCTCCCCCCTTAGGAAGCAATGGTCCCCATTGCGTTGAGTTCCTCCATGAGATGAGGAAACTTCTGCTGAACTTGGTCCCTGGTGAGCCACTTTCCCTGGTGAAGGAGTTGGCCTGCTTTGACAACTCGATATAGATGGATCCTCTGTTGGCGGGTGTTCTTGATCTATGTGTCCATAATTCAATCAATTGTGGCTTGTTCCATGCAATCTGGGTTTAATTTTGTTGGTGTGAGTTGTTCTGCCATGTCGGATGTGTCTAGTAGAGATGGAAAGTAGGGCCAAAGGCGGTCCACATTGAACACTAGGTGCAGACCAAGGAATGGTGGAATACCGAGCTCAAAGGCATTGTCCCCTACAGCCTTGGTGATGGTGTATGGCCCATATCAGAGCAGGCGAATCTTGTGGTAGGGTCCAGCGAGGCGCTCCTTTTGAAAATGTAGCCACACTTTGTCACCCACTTGGAAGTTGTGTGGCACCCGATGTTGATCATGTCGTTGCTTGTACTTAGCATTGGCTCTGTCCAAGATATCATGAACTTTTTGGCGGATGTGCTGAATGCGCTCAATGAAGTTGTTTTCCTTGTCAGCCTCAGACTGGACATGGGTTGAATCTACCCGAGTAACCGCAAATGGCATGGCTACATCAATGGGACATAGTGGATGGAATCCCAAGTCCACTTGAAAGGGGTTGTGGCTGATTGAGCTATGGAGAGCCTAGCTGTAGTTGTGTTTTACATAGGGGAGGATCTCATCCCATGTGCGTGGATGCTTTGAGTTGTACATGCACAGAATGTGTACAATCATCCGGTTGACGACCTCTGTCTAGCCATCAATTTGCGGATGGAAAGCTGTGGACTTGGTGAGCTTGGTGTCCAGCATCGACCAGAGGCTGGACCAAAATGTATTGAGGAACCTGTTGTCCCAATCTGAGATGATAGACTATGGGATCCCAAAGTGTACCCACACTCATTCAAAGAAGAGTTTAGCAGTGACTTCTATTGTGATATTCTTCTTGCAGGCCATCATAATGGACATCTTCGAGAATCGATCGACGACCACAAAAACACAGTCATTGCCATGCTTAGTAGAAGGAAGGCCCAACATGTAATCCATGGAGATGGATTCCCAAGGTCGACTGGGGGTAGGAAGTGGAGTATAGAGGCCTTGCTTCTTGATGGTCGGTTTGGCAATGGCGCAAGCAGTGCAGGACTTGATGTACTTCCCGACATCCTGTCGAAGGTTCGGCCAGTAGAAATACTTTTGCAGTAATTCCATGGTTTTCTCGACCTCGAAATGCCCAGCGACCTGACTGTAGTGCACCTCCCAAATCATCTTGGCACGCTCGCTTGAAGGAACACAAAGGTGTCCCAGGTGACAAAGCAGGGCATCCTGGAGGTGAAAATTGGGAACTTGCTTACCCTCCAAGAGTGTATTGTATGTGTGGCCAAATTATGGATCACTTGTGTAGAGAAGCAGCCAATCAGAAGTCTCGTGCCCACAAGAGTTGAGCACAGTGGTTAGCACCACGATGGGTGGTTGACTGAGGCAGTTTGCAACATTATTAGTGCTGCCTTTCTTGTACTTAATGTTCAAATGAAACTGTTGCAGGTATGTGGACCACTTTTGATGGCGATCGTTCTACAACTTCCCTTGTGTCTGTATGAACTGTAGGGGTCGGTGGTCTGTGTGGATGACCGTTTCCTTTCCCAAAATGTAATGCTTCCATTGCCAACAAGCCTGCACAATGGAATACATTTCTTTGTCATAAGTGGGATACTTTCGGACTGTGTCGGAAAGTGTCTCACTATGATATGCCATTGGATGCCCATGTTGATTAAGGACTGCCCCAATGGCATAGTCAGAGGCATCTATCTTGATCTCAAATTGTTGTTGCAAGTATGGTAATGTGAGCACTGGTGCAGATAAGAGGCAATGCTTCAACTCCCCAAACGCCTTCTGTTGAGATTTGGACCAAAAGATTTTTTCTTTAGATCCTCCCTTGGTGACTTGACTCAAGGGCCAAGTGATATGAGAGAATCCCAACACAAACCTATGGTAGAAATTGGCAAGAACTAAAAAGCTGCGGAGCTCTATTAGGGTGGTTGGGGCTGGCCAATCCCGAATGACTTGGATCT
>ML798941.1:176577-209411 GCA_009831015.1 Picea engelmannii | reverse complement strand
ACCATTCGAAAAGGCCCTCCTTGGATTTGAAGGCAGTCTTCCACACATCAGAGGGTTCGATTGGTACCTGGTGATACCCCGACTTCAAGTCGATCTTGCTGAAATATTTCGCCCCCTTGAGTTGGTCTAGAAGGTCATCAATCCATGGGATCAGGTACCTATTCCAAACAATGATCTTATTCAGTGCTCGATAGTCATTCCAAAGTCTCCAAGTCCCATCCTTCTTCTGCACCAACACGATCAGGCTCCCATAGGGTGATGAACTCGACCGAATGTGACCTTTCTGCAATAGCTCCTAAATCTGCCTCTTGATTTCGTCATTCTCTAGAACAGAGCGCTGATATATGGGTCCATTGGGAAGCGACGCACTTGGGGTCAGATCAATGGGGTGCTTCACCTGGCAGTGTAGAGGCACCCCTGTGGGGGAGGTGAATATGTCCTCGTACTCCTCCATGACCTCATCCATCTATTGTTTTCGTGCAACGGGTGTTATTAGACTAATCGGTAGGTGTGGACACTAACAGATCTCCTTAGATCCACCTGGATCTAGAACAAAATAGGATAGGACATGACTCTTTCCCTAAGTTATGACCATTGAATTAGCTAGTAGGGAGGAACAAGTAACATACCTTTGTATCGCTTCCTAGGGTCTCTGTTTCTCCCGCTTCGCTCCGGTGCTCTCATGAGGTCAAGACTAAGGCAACACAAACCAACCAAAGTGAAGATAGAAAAATATATTCAATCGTCAACTTATGTGTATGATCAAGGAATTACACAATAAAGTAAGAATGACTTTATGGGAAAAGGACATGTCGTTGTATCATATTAATCGAAAGTAGAAGATACAACCTGATCGCCTTGATGTCGCAAGCTTCCTTTCGGTGACTCTTGGTTCCAACACACACACTTGCTCGATCCTTGCATGAAGAAGATCTGACTCCTCTTGATAGACTTGCCAGAGTCTCCAAGCTCATGTTCAAGCTAGGTTCTTCACACAATTCCTTCACCAATTCTCCAATTAATCTTTCTTAACCTTTTCCATGAGAATCCCATCAATATATAGGAGACGATGAGATGGTTACTTGGATGAGAATGATCCCACCAAATCAGGGAAACCAGTAAAATGAAAACCATTCGAATACCAACCCATTCTCTAGAATATTCCCTTCTAGAACCATCGAGACTTCATCTTTTTCCAAGCTTGAGAACAAGTTCGCACCCTAGCTATGTAGCATAGTGCGAGAAGTTCACACCCTAGCTGAAGGCAGCCTGCGAGAATGGGTCATTCTCGCACCCTAGGATATAAGCAACCTGCGAACTCTCTTCAAAAATATGTTTTCTGAGAAGAGATGAATGTCACTTTTCTCAGGAGAAAGTTCTTGTTAGGATCCTGAGTACACCATCATCAATACACCATCAAGATGACCAAAATCATGGGTAACAGTGGGGCCTTGTCTGGAGGTCATGGCCACAGTATTTCTCTTTCCTTGAGGGTGGATCATCAGGAAAACAAATTTCCTGGTTTTGGAAATGAGCTTACTGCATTTTTTTTTAGTAACCAAAGAGATGGTGGTAGGCGGTGCTATCTCCGGTATCCTGTACAACTTATTGCCCAAGGTGATAATAACAACACGAGGCCTAGACTCATACACAACATGTGGCTTCCACAAGTATGGTTGGCCTAATAATACATCAGAAACATCAAGAGGAGCAATGTCACATAATACTTCATCCGTGAAGGGCTTGATGTTGTAGGGAAGGCGACATTGTTGGCTGACGCAGAGGTCCCGTCCTTGGTGAAACCACCCGATGGTGTATCGTTGTGGGTGTGCTGTGGTCGGCAAGCCCAACCGCTTCATGACCTCTACCAAGATGAGGTTCTTTTGGCTCTTGCTGTCGACAATGAACTGCAATGGGGAACCCTTTGCCCACATCTTGGAATGGAAGAGACGCTCTGCCTCCTCTGGATCTTCTGGTTCCTCCTTCTGTATCTTTGTGGTGGCAACAGTGGCGTTGGAATCCGCATCGATAATCTGCTTCCCCCTATCATTCCCCTTGTCGGGTTCTGATTCAGATTTGGAGCATGCATCTGATTCAGAAGCCTTCAAGTCAGCTACTAGTGACTTCTTGGCCTGACACTCACTTGTGTTGTGAGTGGAGCTCTTATGGAACTCACACCACTTCCCCGTGTCCCTTTCTGGCTTCGTGGTGTTGTTATTTGCTTTTGGCTTTGGCGAGTTATCCTAGGCCGCCCTGCCTTGGCTTGGTCCTTTGTTCTGCGGTTTGGGGGTACCTTTCCCTTGCTTCTGATTCATAGACCCAAAGTCTCTCTTTTTCTGTTTGAACTTCTGCTCAATCTTGGCAGCATATCGGTATGCCACACCAAGTGAGGAGATGTCGAGGAACTCCATTTCCTCCTGAATGTATTTGTGCAAACAATTGAGGTACTTTAACACCAAATGTTTCTCTGAATCTTTGATACCCAACTTTGTGCATAGGGTATGAAACAAATTCGTCATCTCATGCACATCTTGGTCCCTTTGCTTCCGCAGCATAGTCCATTGTATGTATTTGTCCTCATAGCTCCCCACGGGATAATATTGTTCCTTGATGGCATCTTGGAAAGAATTCCAAGTGGGTGTGGCCGAGAACAGAGAGGGTTCCCCCTCACCCTGTTTCTCCGAGTAGGTTTCCCACCAGTCCTTGACATGGGGGGCGGCTTTGAGGAGTGCGAAAATAATCCTTTCTCAGTCGAAAAATTCATGAACCGAGAAATATCCTTCTAACAGATTCAACCATCTATCTATGACATCGGCATCTATTTGGCCCTCAAATATCGGAATGTCAAAGTTTACTTGTACCTTAAAAGGAGTGGCACCTCCAGAGTGGCTGTTGGATGTCGATGCGCCGCTAGTGGGAATACGTTGAAGAATCTGGGCAAAGTTGTCCATCATCGCATTCCTTTGTTCTTGAGGGCCTCCTCGAGCAACATTTTGATAGGATATCCTACTCCCTCATATTTCTTTTCTTCCCCCATGGGCAGTCATTGGGGTTTGCGAGACTGATCTTGCAAAGGTTCAACCAGATCGAGCCCCGACTCCTTATACCCCGACCTCGTTGGGGACATGCAAAGAAAGATCGAGAACGAGCAGACCGCTCTGATACCACTGATCCAGATTTATATAGGAACACAATGAAATACAGAAATACACATAAATGCAGAGATGTAGCGGAAATAAGACTTCATTTCATTAAGAACAAATGACTGAAAAATGCTTACAGACAGAATGGAAATAAACTAGCTAGGGTGCTGGTAGCTTATCTCTAAGAAGAGATGTGGAGGATACTAGCCTCTGAACTGCCTGTTACGATGAGGCTCGAAGGCCTATATATTACTAAGAAACAATGGAAAACCCTAAACATCCAAAAACCTAACCCTAGGAGATGAAACGCCAGAATATGGGCCCCATTGGGGTAAATTGGTTCATCAATTTCTCGGGGTCGTAACTTTGGCATACTATCTCCGTTTGACACACATGATACATCGTTAGAAAGATCTATCCGAGGACTACATTGATGACATTGAATATCAAGTCTGGAATGGACTGATATTCACCAAAGCATTCATGCCCAAAAAATGTCGTTTAGGGCCTCAAAACAGCTCCAGAAGTTCAGGACCCGAAGAACTGCTAAAAATAGTAAATTGTGCTACAATTAAGGAAACTGAAAAACTAAAAGAAACAATCGTGTGGGTCCAAGTGGAATAGGCGGGTGGCTACCAATATCCACCTGGATCAGATTGATAATTTTCTTGTTATCTCTGCACAAATAAACAAAGAGTCACAAGTCATTTGCTAGTTATATTCAACTTTTCACATGTATTTTTAATATATGTGATGTTGTTGGCATAGTTAGCATTCTTCAGCCACTTCAGTTTGACAAATTATTTGATGAGTACCCTTTGATAGCCTTTTTTTTTCCTTATGTGTTCGAATTTGTCTTGAGTAAGAAGAGTGAGTGTGTGAGGTGTTCATCTTTGATCCATTCATTTTATACCTTTATTTAAACATTTGATTAAGTTACCAAGATCATTCCCTTTACAGTCAGGGAAAGACTCTTGGAGTGATAACAAATTGCCATCCTTACCAAGGAAAGGAGTGAGAAGTAAGCTTCCCTGGGAGACGACATAGATCTAACTCTTGATGGCAGACAAGAGAAGGACATAGAGATCGATTGTAATCATCTTCCTGGCAACTCCAGTATTCAAAGACTCCACTGGGAAGGATCTGGTTGTCCGAAAGATGAAAGGGCATAAGGGAAAATCCAGGTATCAATTTATAAGCCTTCTTCATGAACTGTTGTTGTTCATTATCAACTCATTCTTGCTTTTCCCTTTACGTATTAAAAGGATCATCTTGTTTTTTGTATATTCGGATGATCATCAATATTCTTTTATATATCCATTTTTAGAAGAAGAAGATTTGTATACTGCTTGTATTGTAGATGTCGATTCAGTAATTTCACCTAAGCATGTTCATAAATATGATCTTTGTAGTCAAATACCTCTTGAATTTGATTAGTCATGTAACCTTACAGGGGTCGAAACTAATTCAAAACCTTTTCATATCTTAGCACCTCTTGCCATTACTTCTGAGCCTTGCCATCAACTTGTTAATCCTCATGATTACCCCACTTCTTTTCAAACTAGAATCAAGATGAATATGTTTAAACCTTTAAGGACGCCATACCTCCTTCATCCTTATCCTCTTGATTGCCTTGAGTATCTTCCCCATTTTTCTGGAGAGGATCAGGTCACAACTAAGAGGCAATTGGGGGATTTTGAAAACTTTGTTGATCAATTTGAGATTATACATGATGATGTTGTTATGAGGTTTTTCTCCAAATCTTTATTTAGAGATGTTGTTGTATGGTTTAAGAATTTGAGGGTTGATTCAATTGGTTCTTGGATCAAATTGTCTAAATATTTTTCAAAGCATTGGGGTAAGAACAAATCTTTTGATTCATACCTCTCTGTTTTTTATTCCTTTAGGAGAGAGGAGGAAGAAGCTTTGTCTATATTTAATAGAAGATTTTATAACATTTATCATAGCATTCCCTTGGAGATCCAGCCTACTGAGATCACTCCCATGGTATACTATGTTATGGCACAACGTTTAGAGCTTGTCCTTCTCCTGTTAGAAAGGAATTGAGGAGAACATCCGTGCTTCTAAGAGAGTTTGAGATCCAGTTTACTTTGAAGATCTGCATGTACATGAGTGAGGAAACTGTCAATATGTTTCAGATTTTGAGCAAGAAGACAGTGAATATGAAGCAAATATAGAACAACAACAAGGATGAAAGTATATGTCAGATTATGAATCAACTTCTTCATTGTTTGAATATTTTTCTATTGACAGGTATGCATGTGAAGTTTATCATCAATTTGCAAACCATGTTGAGCATGTGGTAACTGGTGATTGCATAAGAAACTATATGTTCTTAGTTGATCATTATCAGTGTGATTTAAACCTTGTTTTGTCATTATCTTATGAGCATCATTCTAAAGAAATGATTGTTGTTACGGATGATCAAGATCTGATCACAAGGGAACTAGAAGATCACGAGTTCTCAAGCAAAGAGACAGTCATGGATGAGAATTTTTTTTTTGTAGAGCATCGTGTTTATGATCTTGGTTTCAAGGATCTAGTTGCAGCCTTGATGGATTCATATGGTTCAGAGTATGTGAAAATTTCAGATTTTTTTTACTCATCATCACTTCCGGGTGAGTCTTGTTTCCTGAAGGAATTTTTATCACTGTTGTTACATTTCAAACATCATCTATTGATTAGTGGTATGGATGAAATATTTTCAGTATTGAAACTTATTGAATGGATGTTATGGAAGTTTTCCTTTACTTGACCAAGTTGCAAAACTGGTTAGAAATGGGGTAGCATAGGAAATAAATCTCACTTCTCGAGCATTTGTTTTCCTTCAACTTTTTCAGCAGATGCAATATTTAGTTTGCTTGAATAAGTGGCAGGTTTTAAAAGTTTACAGAGAATAGTTGATTGTTGACTCCATATCCCAATGGAAAGGCCATTGACACTGCTAGGTTCTTGGAGCCTCGCAGGGAGGTCTCCATCCCAGTTAGAGCCAAATGTTAGCGCTCAAAATGTGCTCTTAAAATGTTTTAAGAGCCTTCATCATTTCATGCTTGATTTGTAAATTTCCTAAGGTCTTTTTATAATTGTCATAATATTCAAATGCCTCATCAAGCCCTGACAAGCTTTCATTGATCACTTTTTACACGTGATCCCTATGGACTCTGTCTTCTGACTTGCATTTCAAAAAGAAAAAAAAAACAATAAACTGTTATTTAGCCTAAAATCCTAGTTTTTGTGCCTCTTTATATTTTCAAATAAAAATATATGCATTTTTATTTGTAAACTTTTCCAAAAAATATTGTGTTCTTAAGTGACAATTCTAACCCTAAGACAAACCTATCGAGCTTATCCATCTACCAAATTCCACAGTGACAAACCACACAAAGACCAGTGCTAACGTCAGCCCATGAGGCCTTACCTCACTTGAATCATCGAATTAGTTATGAAGGCATTGGTATATATAAAGGCCAACCTCATTTAATTCCTAATGCATGTGGGAGCTTGTTCAAGAGGTAAAATCAAAAAACAAAAAACGCAGACAACTTCCAGGTCCCAAGATTGCAGGTGTCAATTGAATGAGATCGTCCAAGGCGCCACAAGAGTTTTGAAGTGTCGAGGTTTTCTATCAACATATAGAATGCTCCAGGGATCAATGGCACCATCAACAAACTAATTAACAGAATTCAAAATACCATGTTGTTGTCAATGTGTTTCCTCTTAAGAGGTCACAGGTTCAAATCCAGAGGGGGGTAGGGTATGTATAACTTCGTAGACTTTACTAGTCAAATCGTTGGGCGGAGGGGGGTCCCTTGTCCCAAAAACAAGGAGGTCTCATACACCAATTTGGTGTGCTAGCTTGGCCGTGACCTTAAAAATAGATTATTATTATTATTATTATTATATTACTCTTGGGCGAAAGATCATTGTTTTGAATGAGCAGATGGACTAATAGTTGTTGTGGATGCTAGCTGCCAATTCGTAGAAGATATATAAGTTGTTTTTGCTGAGTGTTCGTAGGTTTTGAAGGGAATTGACATCTGCAAGATCGGGTTTTTGCCTCTACTACATTTGGAGGGAAAAATCGCACAGAAGATACAAGGGATCTTGTTGTCATATCTACAGATGATCTTCTACGAAAAACAAGGATGGGCTTTGCATATGTGCAACCCTCATTTGAAAGAAATATCCATTGAAGGTCAAATTCCAAGTGCTTTTGTGGTTGCTGCAAACTAAGTTATGGCCATGATCACATGTCTGCAGGAGGCATTGATTTGAATGATCATAGTGATACCTGGGTATAAAAAAAAACCTTTACAGTTTGGGTGTTGTTGATAAGTATGAAAATGGATAAAGTTGCTTCTCTTATAAATGCTCGAATTCAGAGTAAATCTACTCTCATTTTCACACTTCCAGAATTAAAGATTAATGAACAAGGATAAACGATGTGCGCACAGGTGCCCAAGCATTCAATCACCAGGGAGATGTATGGGTGATTATGAATTCTTTGGTATTTTGATTAGCATGATTGTTTTGCAGAAACAGGAATAATCAACGGGAACAGAGAGGGAACGAAACCATAATCACTGAAGCCTGTGTAGTGTCAAATAAGCAGTGGCAGATTATAGTTACAAATATTTCTGGAAAAACTTGTTTTGTGTGGGATATCTAATTCTTTTTTTTTAATAAGTTTGAGGGTGTCAGAGTATCTTCAACATATTTGTATTTGTACATTTATGAAAGCTAAATATCATGATACTACAAAGCTTCATACATTCTCAAATACCTTGGGTTTAGATGTGAAAATCTTGCAGAGGCATATGGAGGCATTGAAGGAAATAAAGTTGGAACACTTGCTAAGGATGTGAAGGGAAAAACCATCAACACTCTTGCAACAAAGTGAATCTAAATAACCTTGATGCAAAGGATGGGATTACACAGTCATAAATAGTCAACATCAATCAAAGTAACCTACAGGAGCTTGACCACATAAATTTTTCCTATACTCTATTTTTTATTTTTTCCTAAGGGTATGAAAGCAGACATCTGAATATTCAGGGTATCATATCCTCCCCATCAGTAGAATGATATCAAAGAAATGTACATATCACTAGTATAAATGTCTATACTTGTTTCCCAAAGAAATTTGAATTGTATGTACACAATGACAAGGAAGGCTACGAAAAGAAGCAATGATATGAAGCATGAGTAATATCATTGTAATCAGTTAAAAGAAACATTATTGGTTCAGAAGCAATGGAGATATTAAACTCCAAGTTAGAATTCAATCAAGTATTCCAGTATTTTAGTCCAAATTCTCTTCTACAGGTGTTTTCATCATCTGTCAACCATTTTTCACTTATCATGCTACAAACCAATGATTTTCCAACAAGGTAGAAGAAAAGTTCAAATTGAATTATATTTTGGTCAAAGATGAAGAGGTTTCGATGCCTAGCTGTGATTTAAGTTTCCAGAAGGTGTAGTCATCCTCTAACAAGCATAAGGAGTTGTCGAAGACTTGGATTATGATAGGGTTTGACTCCCTAAAAATAGGATCTTGATCCTATAATTTTGTAATAGATTATATTATAGACTATTTTTAGATATTTGATCCCTTTTTCAAGGATCTTAGTTAATCATTGTAAGGCTATAAAGACAATCATTTCTACAGTGAATAGGGTTTGAAATTGAAGATCCATATGTACTCTTTTGTGATTAAGACCTTTGAATATATTATGGAATGATAAGCTTCTGTCATTTGATACTATTCAGACCTTCATTTTCCTTTCTTATTCTGTACTCGTGAGTTTGATCTAATGTTCATTTCATTGTTTATCTTATGATTGATAATTGTCTTGTTATTTCTGCATAAATAAACAAAGAGTCACAAGTCATTTGCTAGTTATATTCAACCTTTCACATGTATTTTTAATAGATGTGATGTTGTTGGCATAGTTAGCATTCTTTAGCCACTTCAATTTGACAAATTATCTGATCAGTACCCTTTGATAGCCTTGTTTTGTCCTGATGTGTTCGAATTTGTCTTGAGTAAGAAGAGTGAGCATGTGAGGTGTTCATATTTGATCCATTCTTTTTATACCTTTATTTAAACATTTCATTAAGTTACCAAGCTCGTTCCCTTTACAGTCAAGGAAAGACTCTTGGAGTGATAACAATTTCATACCCCTTCTTCCAACCATTCGGTTGGTACCTGAAGCCATGTCAACAAATCCAAACTCGCCTTGCCGAATGCCTTTACCTAAATCCCTTCAGCACGGTACTAGAATTAGATCTTTCTGTAGAACCAGGGTCTAACAATTACTAAAAGTCCATTTGGCGATGGCACCTGAGGCCTCGAGCACATTGGACTCATGCTCAGCCTGGTGGTGATTCACTAGGATAATGAATCTTATGGGCCATGCCCATCTCCACAACGGTAGTGTGTCCTGCTGACCCGGCCACTCTCTGCCTTTCAATCAGACAGTCTTGTTGGTAAGGTGGCTCTCCACAAGTCCAACACCCATCTCCGGTCCAACACTCTTGGTCCCTAAAGTGGAAGCAGTTGGCCTACTAGCTAAGATCCTGGTCTGTTCTATTGACAAGCCTAGCTGCGGTTGTTAGCGGCAGTCCCCTGTAGGGGTTCTTTTGCTGAGGAACCTGTCATCGTGGTGTCATGAAAAAGGGTTCTATAGATGTATCTTGATACCAATATGTCTTTTCTGGTTGGTGTTTGATGTTGTTGTGCACCAAATGTTGTCAGTCTAGACGGTCTTGCAGGAATCCTACCTCGACTCTCGCGGTCAATTCCTTCTTATCTAATAGGCTTATTGGACTGCAACGTGCAAATTTCGAGGAATTTAGATCCTCTTCTTCGCAAGAAATATGGAGTTATGGACGATCACAAACTTATTGATCTCCATCTTATTCATGTTCATATGCGGGGCATACCGAAGTATCTTCCAAATCTGGTCTCACAATCCAACACCGTATGATCACCCTGTCATAAGGCGTTGATCTCATCGAGCTAGCGCTCAATGAATTCCTCTGTCAAAACTTCTATCGGAACCGTTCCTCAAGCCATTCTCATGACACAACTTCGATGACCATGTTTTAACTGAGGAAGGAGCGTCTTCCACCATATAAGAGCGCTCCCCTTTAGCTAAAGAATTCCATGTGGACCTTCGTGTTGGAGGTCATAACCGCAAAGTGCAAAGCACATCACCTGGCTCTACATCCATGCCTTGGCGGTTGAGACGTCTATGGAACTCATGAACGCAAATCTTATAGAGTTCCCTGTGAATTCTATCAGCATTGGCTGGGGTGCACTATGGACCCTCAGGGGTACAGGTGCCCTAGAATTATCTTAGTACTGACGGTTAGTCAAGGCCTCCAACATTTCCCTGGAAGGACCTTGTCAGACCAAAAGAATCCCCCGTGATAATCCACTCATGCTCAAGACTTTTTCTTTTTCTTGGGGGTTGGACCCCTCTGGCGGGGGTGATACTAGAGGTGTCGCACCTCCTCCCCTGGAACCACATTGTGAATTTCTACAGCGTCCTCTAGCTGTGACTACCGCAAGGACAGGTTAAAATTCTAATTAGCTTTATGATTTAATCAAGGGTTTAATTCAGTGGAAGGCATGTCTATCCACAGTCGCAGGGTTGAACCCGCTCTGATACCATATGTAACGGCCCAGCTGTTACGACAACCAAATGATGTACAATGGGTCAAATTTTGTTTAACATTGTGATAGGAAAATACATCACAAATTAAATACGACATCGTTGATGCATAGTGAAAATATAAATGAAACAACAAAAATGCCTTAACCACAATCACGACGCAAGACGACACATCATCGATGTGCATGACGAACCCATATTGATGTGATATCATTCTAATGAACCAGCACATTATTGACGGGCAAAATTGACTGCTCGTCAACTGGAGGAGTGAATCCGGTCCGGGGTTGTCTAATTAACCCAAGCCGTTTCGATTAATTCACTCCGACGGGTTTAGCGGCCCCGCTGTCCGATCTATGTCCTAAAGAAAGCGAAAAATCTAACTAAAGAAAATACAATAACTTAATAAATAACAGTCGCTGAAAAATATATATACATCTAATATTTATCTGCAGTCTAACTAATTAATACTTATAAAATAACTCTACTTATCATATGCACAATATATACAAATAATTCTATTTCTAATATATATCTAATATGTACAATCTATGAATTTTAATCTAAATCCGTGAAAATCGAATGTAATTGATTTTTTAAACAACAGGAAAGCTGTTATCTAATATTTTTTATTTGTTTTCTTAGGTGTTTATATTTAATAAATCGAATATCAAACTGTCTAATTTAATAAAAGAAATAACAGATGGTAAAAAGTGTTTTAACTATAGGGAACTTCTATATCTATTATACTAATGAAATCAAATAACAGGGCTGACCTGTTATCGCATCCAATATCTATTCAATGCGTAGCATCCAGTCACCTTATCCGATAAGGTAAACCTGCACTAGATCCTGAAATTGCTTCTAATAAATGTGAAGCAGTAATGATGAAGTTTGAATCATAACAACAGAACACATAATAGATGCAGTCACAGTAATCTTATAATGTTACAAGCATCCACAATAAGATAATTCTTCCTGTGATAACTTGCGTATAAACATTTGATCGAAATTAGAGATAAACCTCTTAATTCAAATTGAACGAATGATTACTGTGTGTTATATCTGGGACATAAAAATATGGACAGTATATAATCTTTGATCATACCAACTGATAATAAACCACGATGACAAAAGCAATCATAATCTATTAACAAATTGAAATAAACATGACTTGAATAAAAACATTATACAGAAAAGCCAAAGTTGTCATGTGTATCATATTCCATTCAAGTCTTTAGTGAAACATCCATAGTCTTGCCCCAGGCTGAGATGATGCAATGTGTACAAAATAACATGCTTATGTAGGTTCCAGGAAACAAAATTGGTTCCTGTTGATAATATCAAATCTGTTTCAAAAATATAGGGGATGCAACCTCCCTGATTTCATTAGATATCAAAACTATCAAGAGTCTAATTTTGTCTATCAAAATGGATCACAAATATGGCTGGGAGATCTCAATAGTGCCTCATATCTTCTTGGAAATCATGGAATCCTTTATCATCCTGAAAACAAATGAAAATGAGAAGGTTTCAGATATTTTTTCAATTGTCAAATCAAACAATTCGAATTTTTCTAACTGGCTATAGAATCTTACGATTCTGTAGCTAGTTATAATAGCAACTCCAATCATATTTTATTCAATAAACAAAACAAACTAATCTTTATAAGAAAGATAATATATTCAATCAAATCGTATATCCTAACTTAAGAGTAACAAAATCATGCTAAAATTTAAAAAGATCATACCTCAAATCATGGAATTAAAACATATCAAGAAATCTTGGAGTTTACGATAGCTGTTGTTGCCTCTACATTCTTGAAAATGACATGACCTGTAGTTTTCAATCATTTCTCCTTCCCTTGGATAATAGACTCGAGTTTGTTGTTTTCATTTGTTAACCTGTCGACTTGGTCTCTTAAAGACTTAAGTCGGGACTGTAGCAAAGGCACATCAGTATAGTACCTGTCGATCCATGATTGACACTCATCACACTGTGGCTGTAGGGACTGTGCATTGGCACTGATAGCATTAAGGGTTGGACAATCATCCACACGAAAGGTAGGTTTATCACAGAGTTGAATTCCCGAGAATTCTAGGTTATCCTTTAGACATGGAGGTAGGTTGCTTACATAGTCATAGGGTGTGTTAGGATAGAGCCCGTATGACACAGGATCTTCTTCAGCCAAAAAATTTTGAATTTATGAATCTGAGTCTTCACTTACTTCAATCATGTTGTTTTTTTCTGCACAGGGTTTGATTTTATTCCGAACACTTCGTGAAATCAAACGACCAGCCCTTTTATTCTTGAAATTAACATCGACGTTGCCCTTGTGCTTCTTCCAGGTAGGTTTCATAACAGTTTTAGTGCAACTCTTTGGTCTGAGACCGGTCGATTTTCCTGTTGGATAACATTAGGGTAGCTAGGGAGTTCATTGTTAGGGGCAATATCACAGGCCTGGAGTGGTGGGGAAGAGGCGGTAGGTTTCACAAGGGTTTCCACGATAACCGACTTATCAACCTGTCCCAATTCATGGTTTCTGAAACCATTTCGTATGATAAATGAATCCCAACAGTCATTTTGGGACTGTAACTGGTGTACAAGGATAATTTTAATAAGCCCATGGTGGAATAAACTTGAATCTAACGTCTGTTTCCTAAACCGTTTACCCATCTTATACAGACTTCTAAGCAGGAAGTAGGGCATATTCAATGAGAAGCCAATGAAACTCATAAACAAGCGCAGATGATACAGGAAAACTAATCCGAATCTTCCTTCACAAGTAATGAATTGCTTCACAATATCAAGTAGATCATGCCACCTAGGTTTTAAGGATGAGACTGGCATACCTCGATCGCAACTAGTAATTTTTCGTGAGGTGAACATCAAAGTCCAGGGGACCTCTTCAACTTTCGCATTCTTGAGCCATTTTTGCCCAACAACTGGCAAACCCATGGCTTGGCTTAAGAACTCTTTTGTTACTTCTAACTACACATCCCCTATCTTTGCCCTGCAACCATCGAAGGTCAAGGAAAACTCTTGGACAACTCGAAGATTGAAACCCTTAAATTTTTTTATGAACAAATGCCAACCGTTCCTTTCTAAATCGTCCCTGGCGTTATCATATGATAGTAGGGTTTGGATGCCATTCGGCTCGATCCTTACCACTGGAGCCATGGAGAATGGAAGGGAATCAACACAGAACTCATAGGTAGGGTTTGATAAAAATCCACAGAGCCATGACCCCGAGCCTTATCAAAACAATGCTATGACAGTTCAAATGGTGGGAAAAGGCGTTAATCACCATGCGTGGGAGCAAGATCGTGAGGCTCGAGACCATACTCGGGAATAATGGCATGTTGTACTTCGTATTCCACCTTGGCATTGGGTACGTATTAGGATTAGAGCACTTTGACAACCAAAGTACGCGCATTCATAGATTAATTACAAAGGTAAGTGCATCGAATAAAAATTGAATAATTCAAAGTTTCATGAATTAAAAATCCATCAATATCAATATAAAAAATCGAATATTAATGAATGGAGGTCTTGCGCTTATGCAACCAAGGCATTCTTAGAACCAAAAGGGTCATAAACAAGGAGGACAACATGTTCATAGAAAAAATATGACAATTCTATAATAAACCACATGAGCAGTCTTCCTTTAATCACAAATCAAAACAAAATGTCAATTCTAGCCGCGAGTTTTCATGCTTACAGTCATGAAAAAAAATATCGAAAAGAAGATATGTAAAAAGAGACAAGTGACAAGTGTCGTTTAGTGAGAATGCTCATGACGAGTAATGAAAATTTAGAGACCCTGTGTAGGCAGATTACAAACAATAGAAATTATATTATTGTTGCCAACAATGGCGACACGCTGGGAGAAGCAGTTATCTCTGCCAAATGACGAGTTCAGATTAGGATAATCAGAAAAAACTTTGAATCGAAAACAATCGAAAAGCTATCTGAACATCATAAATAATTATAATGCATTCCAGTTTTCAGACAACTGTTATTTTTAAAGAGACGAAAACTGACAACAATCTTAAGAGAAGAGAGTCATGATATTAAAGTTAAAATCTTCAATATTGTTGACAGGGGCGCTGCTACCAGCAGGCGTTAATAGCCTCGACAGGGATGTCAATTAACCCACTCCGATATCTGTATCCTATCAAGAAGTTCCAGATCAAAATGAAGGACATTTAAGGTCAAAATAGAATCCATATCTGAGAATTTTCTTATACCCGACATTGCTTCGCTGCTAGCGGGCTTGTTCAGTACCCCGACGAAGTTATCTTGGCGTCATGAATGCATTTACCCGCTGCCAACAGACCTGTTCAGTATCCCGATGGGTTTACAAGCACTTCCCACAACTCTCTAAAAATTTATTTAGTTTTTTAAAGATATTTAATAGAGCGGGGTGACGCTGAAAATTCTAGTTTTTTAACACATCTTAGTATGTCACAGACCTTGAAGAAATTTCTTGGTTGTGCTTCATCAAGATTTAGAAATAGTTTGTTAATAAAACCGACTTTCAAGAGCAGAGAGACATCTTTCATTTGTTCTCTTAAGGAACAGGGACAGCGTAAAAAGAATTTTTATGGATGATCGTGAATACCTTCAATTGCAGATTGAAATCAAGAAACGCTTTTCAAACAACAAGTTATCTTCAACATGGCTACAAACTCAGAGAAATACCACAATTGATGTTTAAACAACTTTCAGCATTCATTTTGAAGGGGAAATTTTTTTGTTCTCTTCGTCTAAGCTATCTCGTGATGCAGGTATGTGTGTTTCAAAAAGAAAGACTGATAAGCATAAAGGAAAAATCGAAACAAACCAGCAAAGAAAAACAAACAACAAACAAAACAGAAAATATTTACACAGTGTGCATGGGAGCGTCATCAGGAAAAGTACCTTTTTAGAGCTTGGCCATTCACCGAAAAGGTGTCTGGTTGTCCCTCTAAATTTTGTAATCAGAAGGAACTGGGACCCAATTTCTCAGCAATTAAAAATGGTCCTAACCACAAGTTTTGAAGCTTAGTATGCTCTCCTTTTCCCTCATGAGGTTTGTCTCATTTTAGGACAAGGTCACCTACCTCAAAATTTCTGTTAGAGGGAGAATTAGAATCAAACCAGTTTTTAACAATGAGTTGATGTTGATCCAATTTCCATTTTGCTGGAGCCCTCACTTCTTCTAATTTTAACAAAGCGTTAATTCGACTCTCCAAAGGGGGATAGTCTTCTTCCTGTACTTTCTGCGATAACTGCAGAGATGGAAGAAGGACATGTGGTGGAAGAATCACCTCCCTTCCGTAAACGAGAAAGAAATGTGAGTTACCCATAGTAGCTTTAGGAGTTACTCTATCAGCCTAGATTGTGTTTAACAATGCATTATGCAAATTTTTATGGTTTTCGGAGACCGTTCTCTTGATAATTTTGATCATATTTTTATTAGTTGATTCTGCCAAACTGTTGCCTTGGGGGTAATAGATGGAAGAGTACTTTAATTTAATTCCTTTTTCTAGAGTGAAATCACTCATTTCAAGAGACGAAAAATAAGAAGCATTATCAAATACCAGGCATTCAGGGATACCGAAATGAGTAATAATATTTGAATTCAAGAAGGATATTACGTGGCTGGTATTTACAGCTTTTAATGGGGCATCCTCCGACCACCTGGTGAAGTAATATATGGTTGTTATGATATATTTATGTTGCTGCAAGGATGGAAGATTGATTGGGCCTATAATATCTAGACCCCACTGCTGAAAAGGGGAGTCTACCGAAACTGGTTGCAAAGGGAAAGTTGGTTTTTGTATCCGTCTGGATGCTTTTTGACAAATCACACACTTGCGACATAAAGCATGAGCGTCTTTAAAAATGGTAGGCCAGTAATAACTTGCTCTTAATACTTTATGGGCAGTGGTGTCCCCACCGAAATGTCCACCTGCTTCTCCTGCATGTAATTCCAATAAGACTTTTTCTGCTTCATCTTTCTCAAGACAGCGCATTAGTACTCCATCAAAATTTTGACAAAACAAAATACCATTAATCAGCTGAAAAGAAGCAGATTTTAATCTTAGTGCTCTCCTTTTTGTCGGATCAAGGTGATGAGGAGTTGATCCGTGTATAAGACAAAATTTTATGTCATCGTACCAGGGACTAACAAGGTTTTGCGCACAGCAGATTTGATTTTGATAGTGTTGTCCTAGATTTAACATATCATTTTCCTCTTGCTGTCCTACAGCTGAATTAGTGACCAATTTGCATAAACCTTGGCCTCTTACAGTTTGTGCTGGGGTGATTTCTATGTCATATTCTTGTAAGGATGTGACCCAGTTTGCCCTTTTTTCACCTAGTTATTTCCGTACTAACAAATTTCTGACAGCCAGGTAAGGGACAATGATTTTCGTCCTAGATTTCAACAGATAAGATCAGAAGTTCTTTACTGCTTTGAAAACAGCAAAGGCTTGCTGATCTACTGCTGGGTAATTAAGTTCCACCCCCTTGAAGGCTAAACTCATAAGGGCGATTGGGGCCTCATTGTTTTCAACGTTCTTTTGAGTTAGGACAATAGTGTAAGATCGGTCAGAGGCAAACATGTAGAGGGTGAAGTCTTGCAAAAAGTTGGGGCTCATTAGAGAAGGAGCGTCTATTATGGACTTTTTTATTGAATCAAAAGCATGGCTTTCTAAAGGTCCCCAATGGTACGGTACATCCTTTCTTATTAAGTTTTGTAATGGTCTCACCATTTCTGAAAAGCTGGGGACAAATCTCCTAACAAAGTTTATCTGACCTAAGAAAGATTGCATGGACTTTTTTGATGAGGGAGGGGGCAGTTTCGAAATCACTTGAGTTCTTTCAGGGTCGATAATCATCCCTTCACTCGATACAATGAATCTGAGGATCTTACCTTGTTTTACTGCGAAGATAGAGTTTTTAGGATTCCGACATCGCTGTAGAACGGATCTTAAATGAGCTAGATGATATTCTTTATTTTTCGAGAAGACAGTGACGTCATCTAGGTAAACTACTACATATTGATTGATTAAGCCTCAGAAAGCGATGTCCATCGTTCTCTGGAAAGTGGCACCGATGTTTATGAGTCCAAAGGGCATATTTCTATAAGTGTACGTGCCCCATGGAGTACAGAAAGTAGTTTTGAGTTGGTCTGAGGGAGACATAAGGACTTGTTTGTACTCTGAAAAACCATCCAACAAGGATAATCTTTCAGAACCAGATACCTATTGAAGGATTTGTTCCATGGGAGGGACAGGGTAGTTGTCTTTATCAGATGCTCGGTTAAGATTTCGGAAATCGACACATAATCAGATTTCACCACTCTTCTTTCTGGCATGGACAAGATTAGAGACCCATTGTGTGTGCCTAACTGGGAGAATTATCTTAGCGTTCAAGAGTTTGTTTAATTCCTTCTGGACCATTGGTTCGAGTTTTTGGTGCATTTTCCTTAACTTTTGTTGAAAAGGTTGGGTTTGGGGTTTCATGGGAATAATGTGTTGTATGATGTTACGATCAAAGGTTTTTAGGTCGTCGTACATTCAAGCAAAAACATCTTTGAATTCCTTAAACAACTTAATAAATGCTACTTTTTCTTGCTCAGAACACCCCAACCCTAAATTAATGCACTGTGGATTGTCTTTAGTTCCCAAATTTACTTTTTCATGCGTCAAGGAGGAACTATTCGTTTTACAGTTCACAGATTTTTTGAACTTGTCGTGAAGATCATAAATTTTTTCTAATCTAACCACAAATTTCAGGATAGAGTTTACCATGTCTGATGAAGATTCTGGAGATCTCAGATCTGGTATTACCATAAAGTCACGACGATTTTCGTCATGGGTACCTTCGTCGATCACCGCGCCCTAGAAAGTTTCTTCTATATGCAGAAAACGTATAATCTATTTATCGTCATCGAAGACTCTCCAATTCGTGATGTTGTCTGGGACAGACGGTCTGAACAACAGTTCAACAGAAAATGCATTTGGAGATAAGCCTTCTGCAGGAAAAAGTTTTGAAGCGACATTAGCTAACAAATCAGCTTCCGAATTATTCAATCTAGGAATAGAATTTATGTTAAATGCAGAAAACTTGTTCATCAAATTCCATACCTCAGTTTGATAGCTTTTAAGGTGCGAAGATAAACAGTGGATAGAATTTTTACCTGTCTAACCACGATTTCCGAATCACCAAAGACAGTCAAATTTTGAATGTTATGATCTAATGCTTTTATGAGGCCTTGCAGGAGTGCCTCATATTCAGCTATATTGTTTGTACATTCGAATTATAACCGACAAGCAATCAGAGTCTTGTTACCTGCTGGATCGATGAGCACGCACCCTGCACCAACTCCTTCCTTAGATTTTGACCCATCAAAGTAAAGAGACCATATTTGATTTTTGTCGGGTGCATGTGACCACTGAGAGAAGGCTGTTGACTGCGTGCATGTCATAACTTCAGATTGTTGTTCTGGATCAGTGATGGTAGAAGTTTTGGCCATGAAATTGCCAAAAAAAGTATCCATCCCCTGTATTTCAGGCGAATTGGCAGAAAGAGTGAATGGTTCATTGGGATCATTTAAATTAGTCACCATGAACTTCATATAGCGTTCACGATTTACCTTGATTCTATTAGGCTTTCAATTCTCGGGCAGCCATAAGTGAGACCAATCCGTCGCAAAATAGCCGTGTAATTGTTTTGACTAGTCTCTACTTAAAAACAAACCATAAACTTCTGGAATATCTACAACAATAATATCAATCACTTGATGAACTTTAGGATTAGACAACAATCTTATAAGCACATTCTTTAATTCACCTATCACTTTAACACTAGTTCGATCAAGCTGGATAATTTTCAAGCTGGATGGTTGAACTTCAACATTAATCTTTTGACAGACAGACCAAGGCATTACGTTAGATGACGCACCTGAATCTACCATACAGTTATGCACATTCCTATTGAAAATTTCAAAAGTCAAAAAAAATGGAGGGACATTTCTGTGAGTACTAACAGTAGAAGTTTGTTGTTTTTTAATCGCAGCCTCTGAAACTAGTTTATCTATATTCGTTACATTATTTACAGGAATGTCTCCTTTATCATGAGGCTCGGATGTAGTTTTGGCAGAGGCCTTCTGAGGAATTTTGGGGTTTTTTTGCATACCTTTGTTACTGCTCGGATTGCTATTTTTGTTGTTCTCTGCAATATTCTGCAGCATTTTTTCCAGAAGAAAAGGGAATTTTAATAATTCGTAAACAGAAATATTAGTCCTAAGCTTTTTTAGATCTTCAATTAAATCATAATCTAAACTTGGGTTTATTGAATTCTGTTTAGTCTCAGTTGATTTAGACTGTTTTTGAGGCAAAGTCGTCATAATTTCGGAAGAAGGCTTATTTGTTGTCTTGCTCCTAGTATTGTAAGGATGCACTGTTTCGAAATTAGCTTGAAAAATGCTATCCAAAAAATGTCCGAAAATATTCGGAGAGGATTCATCTTCTTCTACCGTCTCTTATTCAGCTACTTCTTCAGGAATCTTGGGAGGAATCAAGTTATCATGTGCTTCTAGGATCGTTTGAATAACAAATTCCAGGCTTTCTAGATTTATGCCTTCCGTATTTGAATTAGGTCAGTTGGTGGGAAAAGGCCTCCTAAAAGGGGGTTTGTAGGGCCCTTTGCTTGAAGAAGCTTCTTCAGCTGACCTTTTCAAATCTATAACTTGATTGGACAATTTCTGAACGACTTTCTGTAAGTTTTCTAAATCCAAACTCTTAGGTTGAGCCTTGTTTTGGGAAGGTCTAGGAAGGATTTCGATTTTAGTTTTGGAACATGAACTAGTCTCTATCTCATTGCTAGTAGTGTCTTTTAAACTGAGAATGTCTTTTTCGGTTTGACTGGCCTCTTTGAAGGCTTCTAACAACATGGCTTTCTTGGATCTCTTTACCCAAATGGCTATGTTTTGATGTAATTCTTTCATGTAGTATGTGACAATAAGATTCTCGGCAGGCATCGAATCTGTGGGGATTCGGTTCTGTAGTGTCAAGAACCTTTGATTAAAGTCTTTGATCTTTTCTTTGGGGTTCATTTTTAGACTAGAATGCTCCATGACTAGAACTTCAGGAGACTTGTCGTCTTCGAACTTCTCAAGGAAACATGATCAAATTTCTCCCATGACACGATGGTGTGGGGCTATTGGGCAAAGTACCAGGTAGAGGCATTGTCTTCAAAGGTGTAGGGAAAAAATCTACAGACTACATCTTCGTGCTCAACACTACGGAGTCTAATGGCTAACGTAAAATTTTTGATGTGATCTTCAGCGATCTGTTTGGAGTTCGGGTCAAACTTAGGGAGCCATTTCTCTGGGTGTTTGGGAAAAGGATGTTGAGGCCCAGGTATGGCCACTGCATCTTGGTCAAGCCAGGGTCTGGTGGGATTGTTCGCATTGGCCATAGGTGTGGGTGGTGTCGAGGGATGGGATGAGGAACTGCCTTCATCAGAGGATTCTTCTCCAGAAGAAGAAGGAGATGAATGGGGTGGTGATAGTGGAATACCAGATCCTCCTATTGCAGGAGTGAGGATTGGATCTGTAGGGTTTAAGGTAAGGTCAGTACCTCCAAGTTGTTATCTGATATAAGAGAAGTCTAATGGTTGATTCAAAGGTCGGTTTGGTTGTCTTATACGAGCTAAGGCACTGTGTGTTCTTATGAGGGATTGACAAACAATCTCTTGTATGTCACCACCTGAAGGATTTGGAGTTATTGGTTCAACCGTGATCCGTAGATCATCGTTTGATGTGGTCGTTGTTTGAGAGACAATGTTGTCATCTCAATGACTTCTAGCTACTATAGGTGAGCGGGTAGGTGGGGGAGGAGTCTTATGACCTACTCATGCCATTAATAGTTTTTAGGCCCTCCTTCTAGCACCATTTGTTGACGGGCGAAATTGACTGCTCGTCAACTGGAGGAGTGAATCTGGTGTGGGGTTGTCTAATTAACCCAAGTCGTTTGGATTAATTCACTCCGACAGGTTTAGCGGCTCCATTGGCCGATCTAAGTTGTAAAGAAAGCGAAAAATATAACTAAAGAAAATACAATAAATTAATAAATAACACTCACTGAAAAATATATATACATTTAATATTTATCTGCAGTCTAACTAATTAATACTTATAAAATAACTCTACTTATCATATGCACAATATATACAAATAATTCTATTTCTAATATATATGTAATATGTACAAGCTACGAATTTTAATCTAAATCCGTGAAAATCGAATGTAATTGATTTTTTAAACAACAGGAAAGTTGTTATCTAATCTTTTTGATTTGTTTTCTTAGGTGTTTATATTTAATAAATCGAATATCAAACTATCTAATTTAATAAAAGAAATAAAAGATGGTAAAAATTGTTTTAACTACAAGGAACTTCTATATCTAATATACTAATGAAATCAAATAACGGGGCTGACCTGTTATCGCATCCAATATCTGTTCAATGCATAGCATCCAGTCACCTTATCTGATGAGGTAAACCTGCACCAGATCCTGAAATTGCTTCTAATAAATGTGAAGCAGTAATGATGAAGTTTGAATCATATCAACAGAACACATAATAGATGCAGTCACAGTAATCTTATAATCTTACAAGCAGCCACAATAAGATAATTCTTCCTATGAGAACTTGTGTATAAACGTTTGAACGAAATTAGAGATAAACCTCTTAATTCAAATTGAACGAATGATTACTGTGTGTTATATCTGGGACATAAAAATATGGACAGTATATAATCTTTGATCATACCAACTGATAATAAACAACGATGACAAAATCAATCATAATCTATTAACAAATTGAAATAAACATGACTTGAATAAAAACATTATACAGAAAAGATAAAGCTGTGACGTGTATCATATTCCATTCAAGTCTGTAGTGAAACATCCATAGTCTTTCCCCAGGCTAAGATGATGCAATGTGTACAAAATAACATGCTTATGTAGGTTCCAGGAAACAAAACTGTTTCATGTTGATAGTATCAAATCTGTTTCAAAAATATGGGGGATGCAACCTCCCTGATTTCATTAGATATCAAAACTATCAAGAGTCTAATTTTGTCTATCAAAATGGATCATAGATATGGTTGGGAGATCTCAACAGTGCCTCATATCTTCTTGTAAATCATGGAATCCTTAATAATCCTGAAAACAAATGAAAATGAGAAGGTTTCATATATTTTTTCAATTGTCAAATCAAACAATTCGAATTTTTCTAACTGGCTACAGAATCTTACGATTTTGTAGCTAGTTATAATAGCAACTACAATCATATTTTATTCAATAAACAAAACAAACTAATATTTATAAGAAATATAATCTATTCAATCAAATCGTATATCCTAACTTAAGAGTGACAAAATCATGTTAAAATTTAAAAAGATCATACCTCAAATCATGGAATTAAAACATATCAAGAAATCTTGGAGTTTATGATAGTTGTTGCTGCCTCTACATTCTTGAAAATGACAAAACCTGTAGTTTTCAATCATTTCTCCTTCCCTTGGATAATAGACTCGAGTCTGTTGTTTTCATTTGTCAACCTATCGACTTGGTCTCTTACAGACTTAAGTCAGGACTGTAGCAAAGGCACATCAGTATAGTACCTGTCGATCCACGATCAACACTCATCACACTGTGGATGTAGGGATTGTTTATTGGCACTGACAGCATTAAGGGTTGGAGAATCGTCCACGTGAAAGGTAGGTTTATCACAGAGTTGAATGCCTGAGAATTCTGGGTTATCCTTTAGACATGGAGGCAGGTTGTTTACATAGTCATAGGGTGTGTCAGGATAGAGCCCATATGACACGAGATCTTCTTCAGCCAAAAATTTCTCAATTTATGAATCTGAGTCTTCACTTACTTCAATCGTGTTGTTTGTGTCTGCACAGGGTTTGATTTTATTCCGAACACTTCATGAAATCAAACGACCAGCCCTTTTACTCTTGAAATTAACATCGATGTTTCCCTTGTGCTTCTTCCCTGTAGGTTTCATAACAGTTTTAGTGCAACTCTTTGGGTCTGAGACCGGTCAATTGTACTACTGGATAACATTAGGGTAGCTAGGGAGTTCATTTTTAGGGGCAAGGTCATAGGCCTGGAGCGGTGGGGAAGAGGCAGTAGGTTTCACAAGGGTTTCCACGATAACCAGCTTATCAACTTGTCCCAATTCATGGTTTTCGAAAACATTTCATATGATAAATGAATCCCAACAGTCGTTTTGGGACTGTAATTGGTGTACAAGGATAATTTTAATAATCCCATGGTGGAATAAACTTGAATCTAACCTCTATTTCCTAAACCGTTTACCCATCTTATACAGACTTCTAAGCAGGAAGTAGGGCATATTCAACAGGAAGGCAATGAAACTCATAAGCAAGCACAGATGATACAGGAAAACTAATTCGAATCTTCCTTCACACGTAATGAATTGATTCACAATAGCAAGTAGATCATGCCACCTAGATTTTAAGGATGAGATTGGCATACCTCGATCGCAACTAGTAATTTTTCGTGAGGTGAACATCGAAGTCCAGGGGTCCTCTTCAACTTTCTCATTCTTGAACCATTTTTTCCCGACAGTTGGCAAACCTATGGCTTGGCTTAAGAACTCTTTTGTTACTTCTAACTGCACGTCACCTATCTTTGCCCTGCAGCCATCGAAGGTCAAGGAAAACTCTTTGGCAACTCGAATATTGAAACCCTTCAATTTTTCGATGAACAAATGCCAACCATTCCTTTCTAAATCGCCCTTGGCGTTATCATATGATAGCAGGGTTTGGATGCCATTCGGCTCGATCCTTACCATTGAAGCCATGGCGAATGGAATGGAATCAACACATAACTCACATGTAGGGTTTGATAAAAATCCACAGAGCCATGACCCCAAGCCTTATCAAAACAATGCTATGACAGTTCAAACAATGGGCAAAGGCGTTAATCACCATGCATGGGAGAAAAATCATGAAGCATGAGACCATACTCGGGAATAATGGCATGTTGTACTTTGTATGCCACATTAGCATTGGGTACGTATTAGGATCAGAGAACTTTGACAACCAAAGTACACGCATTCATAGATTAATTACAAAGGTAAGTGCATCGAATAAAAATTGAATAATTCAAAGTTTCATGAATTAAAAATCCATCAATATCAATATAAAAAATCAAATATTAATGAATGGAGGTCTTGCGCTTATGCAACCAAGGCATGCTTAGAACCAAAAGGGTCATAAACAAGGAGGACAACATGTTCATAGCAAAAATATGACAATTCTATAATAAACCACATGAGCAGTCTTCCTTTAATCACAAATCAAATCAAAATGTCAATTCCAGTCGCGAGTTTTCATGCTTACAGTCATGAAAACAAAAATCGAAAAGAAGATATGTAAAAAGCGACAAGTGACAAGTGTCATTTAGTGAGAATGCTCATGACGAGTAATGAAAATTTAGAGACCCTGTGTAGGCAGCTTACAAACAATAGAAATTATATTATTGCTGCCAACACACATGCAACATAAAAATTCCATGGCATAAGAGATATTAAATACTAATCAATCAAGCAACGACACAACCAAGGCACAAATAATCAACTCCTTTTTCATTTTTAAGGTGCAAACAATTATCTACTTAACTTCCAAGCGTGTTATTAAATCAATCATCGAATTCACAATAATCTATCAATCCTAAACATCATTAATCAAGGAACTCGATAATCATCCACACCATACAAAATAAACCATACTAAATCCAAGGTGCAATCATCTATCTATTAATTTCGAGGCATAAGGACCAGTCACAATGCAACCATCCATCATAATAAACTTTCATTATGCTCTAGAAGGCTAATATCTAGAATCATCATTATGACATAAAAACCATTTTCTTAAGAAGGCGAGTTACACGATCAATAAGAAACACATCATTCTATGGTCACAAGTATAATCCACCTTATCACTATCAACCAAATTATTAATCATTGCGTAAGGTTAAAATAATTATATTGCCATCATAATTTTCCTTAATCATGCGCAAATCAATCAACTTTATTCTTAATTCGGGGTGCAAGATCAACATCTACCTTAAGGCAAGGAGCAAGGTAAACATCAAATTCTAACTACGCAGTGCAAGTAAACCCAATTTCAAATCAATCCAACAATGTTTATATTTAAGGGCGCAAGGAAAATTAATTAGTAATCCATCAATACTGACTAATTAAAGGCGCAAGAAAATATATGTTTAATTAATCAATTGGTCAAATTTTCATAAGCGAGCAGTCCTACAAATAAACAACACTCCAAACATCAAATTATCGTTGCGTGCAATAGGTCTAATGTATACCCAACATGCATTATATTCAATTCAATACACGCAACGGTTCTCGTTATTTAACTAGACCTTCTTTGACACTGAAGGGTCATGGCGCAAGAGGCACTACCCATTGTTTGTGGCACAACTACCTTAACTATTACGCTAACTTAAAGTATAGGAAAACACAAATTCAACAATAAGGGTGAGGCATTTCTTTTAAAAGAAAAAGACCTACTAAGGAGGTGCTAAAGGTGGAATGCCCCAAGACCATGCAACAATAATTTGATAGAAATTTAAAATCTCTCTACCATATGAAGTTCCAGCATAAAAAATTGACCAAATAATCACCCTAAATTATTATTAATTAAGGTCATATTAATCACATGTAACTATGGAACCCAACTATTTTTGGCATGGGGTTAACATAATAAACAACTCAACACTTTTAGTATCACTCGAATATTAATAAAGACATGAACAAAGTGTACACGAGGATGATGGTAAGTAAGAGATGGATTACACGCAACCTGAAACTGAAAATATATAATCGTAATTAAACTAGGAAACTAAACAGATCAAGACTCCTCCATAACTCAACTATATTTACAGGATTCCCTTTTATCTCATTCACCCAACAATATCATAAATAAAGACACCAACCACTTCAAGAAACAAATCTTTTTCCTTCGACAAGATTTACGTTTCTAAATTCCCCCGTATAGTCTGCATGCCCCAGCACTTTGAAGAGTGAAATCCTGGATTCTCGAAGAGGCTTTTACCGCCCAGGTGACAGAGAAGGGCGGTGGGGATGCTGGGCAAGTCCCAACTATAATCACTTCGCCGACTGCTGAAATGCATCAAAAAACCCACAGTGGAATAGTTGATTTAAGGGAAATGTCATGGTAGCATGGAGATCGTTGGCTAAGTAAGAGCACGATGGTTGAGTGAAGGCACCACCCATGTAGCTCGTTTAAGGTTTTTGACCGTATCTAGCGAGGAAAATTCGTTGTGCAAGATTAGGTAAATTGTTGTGATGTAGGGATGAAATTTTGGGCAAATGGGAAGGGAATCGCAGAGGGTAGGCATTAAAATGCATGCCAATGTCTAGGTAAACTCGCTGGAGAAGGGGGCAACGTGAGGAGGCTTCCTAAATCACTCCAGGGGCATCCAACAAGTGCAAGAACCATCTCCTCCTTCCCCAATTCGCAGAGGGTATTGACAACGAATGTAGGGTCGTGCAACAATGCAAGAACATTCTCCCCCTCCCCCAACTCACAAAGGGTATAGGAAGCGATTGCAGGGATGTTTAGCAATGCATTTACACTCCTTCCCTAAGCAGAGGATACTAGCAATGAATTCGCCTAGGTTTAATCCTGGCATCCGCGGATGGTAGAGACAAAAACGCAAAACAAAGGATGGAATTGGGAGGCTGAAGTGGGAAGGAAATCATTGGGCAAGGGTTTAGTCATTGTTCACAAAAATAAAGTTGAGTTTAAGAAGATCGAGCAGGGAAAGTTGGAGACTCAGAGCCCCCTTACCTCTCTGAAACGTAAGAAGGGAAGACTTTGCGACCAAGAAACTATACAGACCACAAATGGTCTTACAAACGTGATCTAGGTGACATCGCCCATCAACCTTAAATTCACAGAAGAAAAATGGATTTCAGGTGGCAGAAGAAGGCAATGTTGATCCTAATCGGTGGATAAGGAAAGATATTCATACTCATAATAAGGCTGCACTATCCAGTAGAACACAAAACTGATTCCATAATAGTAAGAATTATAGCCACTCCAAGTGACGAAATACATAGTCACTTTTCACAGTAACCAGGAGTTCCTTTAACCAAGTTAACACAGGTTTAAATCAATTTTCCTGAGAAAAATATAACTTTATTAAAACATCCCATTAATAAGATATATAAAGACTTAACAACAATATTATAATCTATACTCTCAAATCTTTACATCCAATATTTCCTTTCAATGACAAGGAAATTATCAACGATATTCAGAATACAAGGGTTGTGGCAACATATAAAACTTATGCACAATTTCATATTTTACAAATGCAAAAATAAAATACCGTATCCAGTGAGTTGAATCTTGAAGATGTTCGCCTGTGATCTCACTCCTTCCATCTCCCCACTTGCTAACCGCAAAGACCTCACCGGTACCTCCCACCCAACGTTAGGGGTACTCTTCATCCCCATGAGCCCCTCGAGCCACAAAGGGGCCACACACACAAACCAGAGAAAGCTAGCTCCCAGCTCACCTCACAAGGTCAAGCTACCACTCTCTATCCGAGCTAGGTATCCCAACTCCCACAAGAAAAATCAATCAAGAAAAATTTCGGCAGCGTAACCTTACGCATACTAGTCGTCATGCATACTCCTCCTTTGCCATCCCTTTTATAGAGTTTTCTTAGTGATTAGTTTCCAAAACCCTCTTTAGATTCTTTTTATTAAATTTAATTAGGATAAACCTCCCCCATACACATGTCACTCGATCTCTTAGTTTCACTAGAAAATCAATTTATTAATTAATTAAATTTGCCTATTTCCCTCACCCGCCTAAAAGCGTTCCTAAAAACGTTCCTCGGTGTCCCTTTATTCCCTTACATTTATTTAATGACTAACGTATTTCTTAAAACCTAGTTGAGTTCACAATTAGAAGGTTCCAAAGACTAGATTCCCTACTATGTTAGACATTCCCCTTTTCCTTAAGTTTCCCCTTTTCTTCTTAGTTCAGATTAGCAAGTTTAGATATAAACAACAATTAAATACCATTTTAATAATTTAATCCTTCATTAAAATTTTACTTTAATTATTAATGTTTTAATTTTATTTACCCCCCCTTCTTCTATGTCCATTTAGTGTTTTTTTTTTTTTTTCGCATATTCTACTTAGACATAGTTTTAAATTCACTAGGCTTGGTGACAGTTTTTAAGGGAAAAATAGTTATTAAAATTTACTCATACCATCATTCATTTTAAAGTCGACCAGGTCCTAAGGAGGGATAGTTTTCTAGTTACTAGGTTTATTAACTTAACAGAGTTAAAAATCACCACGTGCCCTTCAAGACACACTACGTGGTCCAAGGGTGCCATTCGCTTGCATTCATGTTTTACTTGTGCGACATGCCCTTCAAGACGCACTACGTGCTCCAAGGGTGCCACTCGCTTTTTGATTGATTTTGGTAGACGTCAAACCCCTGGAGTCAATACTCTGTCAGGTGAACTTGTGGGAGACTAAGGGCCTTTAAGTAATAAGGACCCTACCTTATTGCGCAATGACTATCACTGTCTTCCCTCAGGATATCATGGATCTCTCAAACTAGGTAATCGTTAACCTACATTTCGAGCCACGACGGGAGTGCTAGTAGGTTGTGGCAGGGCTGCAAACACACCTCTCTCTCAATATATTTGGTTGTCATGCATGACCCCTTTACTCCTAATGTGATTCTGGTTAGCAAGCTATCATCATCCTGCATCCATCAACGAAACGTGTTAGTGATAACAATCAACATCATAATATCTAGTCATATGTCACATATGTAATATCAAAACATTCAAGACATAATTGTCCGCTCCCTGACTCAATCCAGAGTCCAAGGAGATCCATCAATGCCATCGACATCCTCAAACATCCAGAGTCCTGCACACTCAGGAAAACCAGTCAATATCACATGTCGATATAAATATCATCATATCCAAAACATCATCATGCTCCATAATTGAATCAGTCAATCATATAGTGAACCAGATCACTTGCACACAAGTGTGCATAAGAATAAGTCACATTGGGTGCATGCAAGAGAGGGATGTTACATACACCCCCTCTTGTTTTAAACTTCGTCCTAGAGTTTCACAGTATACAATGCAAAAATAAAGTATCTAACAATATCTAAATGTCTAGCTATCAAAAAAGGGAAACTGAGGACGCATATCATATGCGTCCTCCTAGGTAGTTGAGTGTGCACTATAATTGTCCTACTAGACCTTGACCTGATCGATAGTTCAATTTTGTATTTGTCGAATGCGATGGTCCAGAAAGTGGATTGGTTCCGCTGTGAGTGCACATTGCCCAACATCCACCAAGAACTCAATCAATCTCATGCATAGGATCACTAAACTGAATTCACACATGGACACAAGATAAACATCATGCAACGCCTCCAAGAATGAGGCACAACTTTGGTTCTTCTATACTAGGTTATGTTAATTGACTCATGAGAATTCAGATTATGTCTCATAAGAATTCATTAGGGTTTGGTTCTTCTATGTTTCTTTTAAGGGCTTGGAATTAATAAAATATGTTAAGTAAAACATGTTATTTTTATTTCATATTTTTTTTTTCTATTTGGCTCTCCTTATCATTTCATTTTCCCTTGTTATAAAAGGGAGAGGTTTGGAAAATTAGTTAATTTAGGATTATTCTTGGCATCATGTACTTGTGCATTACTAAGTTAATTTAAGAGTATTTTTGGCATCATGCAAGTGTATTATTAAGTTACCTTAAATGTTGTTGGTTGCATATTTAGTTATACTGGTAGAAAACCTTAGGTGTCTTCTTAATTTTATCAAAAGAGAAATCCTAAATGGAATTGTATAATGTATTAGAATATAGGTCTTGTTATTTGTACTATGGTTGGAAAGGATTCATTATGAATTGTTATCTATATAGAACTAATGGTAAGCAAGAGAACACATTCATATGAGGTCCATTCGAGTCTTTTAGCCACCTTAACCTCTCTTTCCTTTGTTTTCAGAAAATATTAGTATATATTCCCCCTTCAATCTAGATTTTGAGAATGCCATGTCGATTGTAAATGCTAATTACTTGAAAAAGAAAGAATGGATGATGAGGTGGTATTCTATATTACTTCTAGCCACAAAAGGGTAGCACTTAGTTGCATATAGTGGTGGTGTTCATGATTGGACATTATAGGGTTTTTATGGAGCCATAATTATGAATGAGAGGTCATGCTTTTGGTTTCAATTGGAGAGAAAATGAGGCAATAGTGTAATTGAACTATTGGTCACTATGTATATTATGTTGGGGAATAGGGTGGAACCTGATATGAAACAGACAAACAATATTGTAGATAATTAAAGAGGGAATAAAATTTCGAAGAAAGAAGAGGTGGTGTCTAGATACACCGTTACAACACTTAAGCATAATGCATTGTGATCATAACATCACAATTCATATTGGAATTCTTGTACACAATAATGTTATCACTTGATTGCTTGATGATAATGACCCATTGGATCTGCGATTTATAGCTTCAATATCTAACCAACTTCCATGAAATCGGGAGGATCTTGTCCACATATCACCATTGATTCTTAGAGTTGACTCTGTCAAATCTATGTTGTCTAGTTGGCTCGACAAGGATGCTCGACTTGACCATCCATGTGTCCAATTCATATTCGATTGCTCTACTAGCCAATCCATCGATCGACTATCTTCATCTACTAGTCGACTGTTCGATCGACATACTTGCCGACTACTCGACCGACTAATGTAGATATTTTTGATTTCCCAGCCGAATGTTTCCAGATGTAGGTCGACCACCTGACCGACTGATTCCAGGAGAGGTGTGATGAACCATCATGACTTGATGTTCCAACACCCCCTTCCCCCCATCATCACATGGCTCTAAAGATTCAGGAGGTGAAATTACCTCATCAAGACACCCCTTATAATTGTAACTTCCTGAATCCCAAGCATAGTATGGAGCTTGATAAATATAGATTCATATTAAAAAAAAATAGTAATTGGTGCTCGATACAAGACTCACTCTAAAGATGCTTGATCTAAATTGAACATGGTGAGTAAAAAATCACCCGAGGAAGCATTGCATACCATCGTCCGCCCCCACCCCCCCCCACCCCACACAATGTTAAATTGAGTGGAAAAGATGATGGCAATGGATGTAACAACTAATGACTAAAGTATGGAGTACAAGATAAAGGTGGAAAAGATGCAAAACAACCTAAGAAAGAAACACTCCAAAGTGGTGAGCTCTAAGAGACTGTGAAATAAGAAAGTACATGGAGACAAATGCTTGGTTACACTTGTAACACCCCGCACAGCAACCACCGTCGGACTTCGGAACTTCATCCGTCGGGATTCGGGGTTTCGCCGATCGGGAGTTCGCGAGCCCTGTTGCACCCTGCACAGGACCTTCCAAGTCCCGAACCCCGATAGTCAATGGGTCAACCTTTTCTTGCGTCGGGGATTTCCCTATCGGGAAATCGGCGGTTGTATTTCCGCATACCTCATGCAACACAAAACCCCGAGTACCGAAACCCCGAGTACGTGCCACCTGTCTCCCATTAAGTTTTGGGGACCCACCTTGCCACGTCCTCCTCGGGATTTCGCGGATCGCGAGTCCAAAATGCAAAGTTCCTTTGGTGTTGAAAACCCCGAAACGCCGAACTCCGATATATGGGATCTGTCGCTACGTGTCCCTCTGTAGATCGACGGCTCTGATCAAATCGGGAAATCGCTATTCGCGATTTCGAAGGACACGGGACTCATGCCTCTACAAACGCCGAAGTCCGATATCCCGATGGTGCTTCGACTTGCTGGT
>ML798941.1:136532-163639 GCA_009831015.1 Picea engelmannii | reverse complement strand
ATTGTGTTAAATACATGTGGTTATAATTCCTGTATCAATTATGTAAACATTCATGTATAGAATGGTAATTGAGGGGTTTGGAAACCTGGGTAGTGAAAAGGGTACACTACAAATTGGTATCAGAGCAAATAGGTACACTACAAGTAGGTTGGTTCCTACAAACATTTGTAAAGATAAGTTTTTGTGGTTTTCTCCCACAAGGGTTTCCAAATTAAACTCTGTGTATTGTGATTTGAGTTTACATGCATTTATTTTTTTAAAGCTAATGAATGATTGATGAATTCTCACTTAAAGTAAAATTATCTTATGTTGATTCACACCCCCCTCTCAGTATAATCATAATTTCAACAAATTCATCTAAATAAATAAATTAAACTAATTTTACATGACAATAAATTGCATTGTTAACATGTTAATATTTAAATGTGGTTACAATTGCTTAGGAAAACGAATTAAATATAGATTTTCGTAATTTTAGCTTACTTTAATAAAAAGGGGATAGAGGCCCAAGAAAACCAAAAAGTTAATCTTAGTGGAGTTGTATAGCCAAGTTGTTTAGTAGGTGAGGTTCAAGTCTAATCTATATATACAATTGCCTCTAGATTTATCACTTGACTTGGGAACACATTCAAACAAGATTTTGACCTCCAAATTAGGTAGAGAAATTAATGTTGTAAGTTGTTGTCATAGGTGGACCTTTTCCCCTTGTAATATATTATTTAGATGCATTTTTTATGTTAATGAAATATTCTTACAGTCAGGTCATTGTATATTTTGAAATTACGCAAATAATGAAATTTAAATGCATTATTCATTGCTACTAGTTATGTAGTGTAAATGCTAACCTTGTACAATATCTATTGCAAACAGATATTCAGAAAAGAACAGAAAAGGTACAATGGCAAATACAAACATTAAACAGAGATTTTTCCCCTAGAAACCCAAACCGGGAAAACCATCATATTCTATATTCAGTCATTGTGTTACAATGTTTACAATACAAAATACATATAGGAGCCAGCGGCATCCAAAACCCTAACCCAATGACGTGGATTAGTAAAAAAAACCCTAATTCCTTAACCAGAAATAGAAAACCATCGGTAAAGAAACCATGTGCCGAAAAACCACCTAAATATAATGCGGTCCAGATGAAAAAAAAATTCAGGGGCGCTGCCCCCGAACCCCCTGCACCCCCCCTCTAACCCCCCTGCATGCCCAACGCAGACGCTCAGACACTACTACTCGTGAAAAGAATATAACACATACCCAACATGTAGAGGTAGTAAATATTCATATATTTGAGGCACATGGTGAAAATAAAGTACTTGAATGAAAAGTTGGAAGATATGGAAAAAAATATAGGCGATAAATTTGTATAAATATAAGGTTAAGGGAATCCATAATAAAAGGTTGTCATCAATTGCATATTTCACAAGGAGGGTTGATACCAAACTTCAACCTTGGTTTGCACCAATGGTTGAGATAGAAAATCATTGCTTAGCCTCCAACCTCAACAATGAAATTTTAACCATTTTGAGTATTTTCTACAAGTGGTTTTACAAAGGAAACTGCCAATGTTGATGTGGAATAAATTTTCCAACCTATAAAGATCCCTGTCATTTTCCCCTTATAATGATATCTCATTTTGCAATTTTCCCTCAATAAATAACCTCTTGTGGTGCACACACACACACACACACACACACACACACACACACACACACAAGAACATTGGTGACAAGTTGTGCCCAATGACATAATTCTACATTAGACGAGGAGATATATTAGGAAAATGTTGAAGAGCATAATCATGCAAATGTTGAAAGTAGTGTTGCTCTATCAATTACA
This sequence comes from Picea engelmannii, assembly GCA_009831015.1. Taxonomy (NCBI): domain Eukaryota; kingdom Viridiplantae; phylum Streptophyta; class Pinopsida; order Pinales; family Pinaceae; genus Picea; species Picea engelmannii. The sequence continues at coordinate 161,791 of ML798941.1, read as the reverse complement.
ATGCAAGGTGCAAGTTCAACCAAGAATATCAAAGTTATTAGAGATAGAGAAAGGAGGACATGATGATGTTGAATTCAATGGATACTCTGTAAGAGAAACCACAAGAAAATATGGAATTGCATCAACATTGTTTCATTATTGGCTAAATAGTCTTACAAATACAAAGAAGAAAGGGCATGTTATAGTTTTAATTGAACCTGAAAAAGAAGAAATAATTGCATGGTGTAAGGATATCATTGAAGTGGGCCATGGGCTAGAGTTGATAAAACTAGGCCAATGTTGCTCAAATTTGTGAGTCAAGGACAAATTTATTCAAAGATGTATTTCCTAGCTAATCATGATAATCTTCATAAAAGAGATCTAGAACTTGTAATACAAACCACTAACGGACTTTATAGAGATAGAGATTTGAATTTATTCCCTATAGTTGTGACCAAGTTCAATGAGAATATGTCAAAGCAATACAAAGAACATTCATATGGTCACAAACTATATGTAATTATGACAAACATTGTTTACAAGATGGAAGGATTTGTGGCATGTGGGTAATTGAAAAGAGACGGAAAAGGATTGTGCCAAAATTTCTCCCAAAGAGAAAAGAGTGGATAACCATTTTTTGTTGTGTAAATGTAATTGGTCTATCAATACCTAGGTTCTATTTGTTCAAAGGGAAAATAATCTAAAAAACTATATTAGTATTGTGATCTAGGAGCATGCATGGATGCACATCCTAATGCATGGATGACTAAACTATTGGCTATGAATTGTCCTTGCCATTTTTTTCCTTATATAATTGGAGGTTCTCACCTACTAACATACACTTGTTGATTTTTTATTTCCATGGAAGACATAGTTGACAAATTGTGAAGGAGGAAAACAAGGTAGGCATAGACTAGTTATTGGCATTACATGCAAACACTACTCATAGGTTGCAAAACCTAAATGTGAGTGTATGTGTGACTCTTAAGAATCACTTTAGGTATAAAGAAGAAAATAATATGGAATATAATATAGGTATGGGGGTAAAAAGGTTTGAATTAGTATAACTTGCAAGTATAGATATTGAAAGGGCTCTTACACCCTCCAATATTAATGTTGGATTTGAGTGAACTAGAATTTGGAATCTTAGTTATAATCTTCTCTTACCAATGACATGGCTTGTAATGAAGCTTCTGAAATGCATGGTGAGGATGATGCAAATATTGTGGTAAAAATGTTGAGCCTCTTTCAATGAAATTGTGATCAATTAGGTGAAAAAAATAAACATGTTAGTTATATTGATGAAGATGATTATGCAATTCAAGTGAATGTGGAATTTGTCACATTACATGAATGCCATACAATTGACACAATTGCTAATTAGTATGAAATATCTTGAATGATTATCATTAAAGGTGGTCAAGACATTTAAAATTACCATGCCAAGTGACCCCCCTAGTGCTTAGTAGATGCCATGATGAACAAACTTTTGAATTTGGTTACCAAAACTAATGAATACAGCTTTAATATACCTTAATTTCCTACAAATATAATCAACGATGATATTTTCCATTACTTTGTGGATGATGGGGTTGATGAAAACCTATATGGAGACGACAATGAGTAATATTTGCATCATTTAAAGGATCCTTGCATGAAATAATTAATTATCCATTAAAGACATCATTTCAAAGGATTCTAGTGAAGCGAGTGATAGAGAAATTTGGGAGATGATTAAAATATTTTATTTGATTAAGAAAAAATTCACATAACTAACTTTAGAAGATTATATCATACTCTTGGCTAAGGTAGAACAAAATAAAATAATTTTTTGGAATTAAAGAAAAAAAGAGATATGTTTCAAATGCGAAGAGGGTTGCAAAATTGTTGAAATTGAACAATGAAGTCAAGAAAGGATTCAAAGGGAAAGGAAAAAAATAGCAACAAAAAGAACTTGCCAGGAAGGAAAATAATAAATGAAGGAATTAGAGAAGCTTTGAAAAGAGAAAGAGACGAGAGAGGATATTGATAGGAGTACAAAGAGTATTGAAAAGAAGAGAAGGTTGAGCAATTTAGTGGATCAATGGAAAATAACAGGGGGTGGGTGAAACTTAATGATGGTCTTGTTGAGATGAATTCCCGCTTTTGAAATTTCCCTCCCCTTTCTATTTTCCCAAATTCTTTTTTTCCATTTCTTTTCCCTCTTCTATACCTACCCTCATTCCCCTTTTATTTTCTCCCTTCTCTTTTCCCTTTCTAGTTACTATAATTAGTTGTTTTTCAAAAAATGGTGGGTTGGTAGACTCACATATCCTCACCTCCGCCCATGCTCCCATATCATGAGTCCGATTGACCGCCGTGATATTATGTACTTAACCATTTTTCAACCGCGGGTTCGCGGGTTCAAGATTTCATATTCCAAGTCCCACGATATCCATTTTGCACCCAAAGATCCGTGATCTACATTATGACCATCAGACTTGTCACGAGTACTGAGCTCCTAAGTATCTTTGTTCTCCTTTATTGATTCTGACCGACCGCAGTGCAACACTTATCCTATTTTCGATATTTCGCAACCGTGGGTTGGCGGGTTCTCGGGTTGGCGGGTTCACAAAAGTTCCCAAATTCAAATTTCTCCCATTCGTCCCCACCATCTTCGTGATTTTCCCAATACACATTTAAGTATGATTTAATGCTAATAACTCATCATCCAGGTTCCTTAAATATCGCCATTAATAAGCGAAGGGATCAAGGATATTTCTCATTAAATTTGCATTAAAGCATGATTTGTTGAAGATTATATTATTGTTATCTCTCTCTCACGCGCTCATTTCAGATATTATCTAGTTAAAAGAAAAATCTCATCAACGTATGGCAACAACAACTCGACAAGAGTCTGCGGTGATACTTTGAATAGTTTTGGGCATGAAGACCAGAACTTTTAGTGATCCAGAGCATATTCTTAGTATTCATCCCCTTTTGCTAAAAAAAAAGTGATATGGACATCTGAAATTGCTCATGCATGGTGTGTCCCTGAAGTTTTTTGCTGCAAGGAACTAGTTACATGGTGCATTGAAAAATACGTACAGAGTCAGTGAATCATACAACTCCAGGACCATTCCCCCATCTCTCTTTCACCACAAGTGTTTTGTAAGATGTTGAAGCTCCCTAAGCCAACACTCACCTTTAGGGGAGAGGATTGCAGGGATTTCATGAAAATACATGATAATGACATGGACCTCTTGCCTGAGTTCTTGGAGAATCTTGCAGTTGTCCTAGAAGACATTACTAGGATTCAAGTCGACTCGTTTAAAAACCCTTTTCGGGAAATTGCTAGGTTATTTACCAAGATGACATGCCAAGAAAGCACCGCCACCATTTCTCGAATGATTCTTTATATTTTATATTTTACAGTTAAAGAGAAAGATATTTTTGATTGGGGAAAATTGATTTCCATTGAAATCTCATCCCAATTGTCACAGTACAAAAAAGACAAGAAATTCTTCATGGCTTCTTATTTGGTGTTTGTGATAGCATATTGCTGTCAATTTCCAAAATTGTCTATCTGTAAGAGGGTGAACTGTGAACTTGATCCAGTTACCTTATGGTACCAAGCATTTTGGAGACACAAGTCTTCTTTTCATTTTTATGAAGTTTACAATGATTTCATTTCAATTTTCAAAGGACTATTGTTTGGTAAAGATACCCCCAGAATATCCAACCAGGAAAATAAATTCTTGGATAAAAGGGGATGTTAGAGCAGATGGAAAATCATAATGTTATAAGGATTTTTGGTTCCAAGGAAAATTCTATTTTCTTCCATACCATGTATTTGATAAAAAATTTATCACGGAAGTAGCAAGGCAATATAATTTATGGATGCACTTTTTCCATGAGAAACGGAAAAAAAAAAAATTTCATACCCTTGCCTTCGAAAATTGGAGATATTATATTTAGGAATATAAAAAAAATTGATGAGTTTGCGAACCACTTCCAGAATGTGAATCTGAAATATGTTGAAAAGATAAAGGGGTTTGTCCCTAACAGAATTTTCGTGGAACATATGCTGGCAGTAGGAATCAACAATTCATTTATTCATATTGTTCTGAGTAAAGAAGAAGATAACAACTTAGGCACCCCTTATCACAATGCTGGTGACTTGGAAACAATACTTAGTACTAATGAGTTTTACAAGAAGAAAGGAAAGGGTCCCAGCGAGAAGAGAACCCAATCCCCAACTGTTACTCTTAAAACTACCACATCTCGAAGCAATGCTCCAACAGCCCACCCAACTAGAAAATTTACCAACAGTAGTTCAAGTGGCGGAGGAGAAAACAATCCCCCTTCGGGAAAAATTGAGAGCTTGCACAGGCTTCCTCTAAGAAAAAAGAGGGAAAATGTTGTGCAAGAGGAAGAAGACCACCGCATAGAAAGTGACATCAACAACTTCTCCCTTGAATACATGGAGCTCGAGGTAGATATCGAGAAAAAATTTCCCACAATGAATCAACCAGGGAACATTGCCCATCATAATTCATCATTGGAAATCATTGAGAATGAGACCTTCAATGAAGAAGAGTAATTTTCTTTTAGAGCGTTGTCTTTGATATGGAATCCAAGAAATTGATTATTTAAAAAGGTGATATGAAGAATAAGAAAGGAAAATCTTGTTCAGAGGTTGACCTAAGAGATATGTGTCCTTCCCAGATATCTAAAATTCACAGAGCAATCGGGGATGCTCTGGATAACTCCATTGGTGGTATTGAAGTGGAAAACATGAAATTGAAATAAAGGATCAAGGAACTAGAATACGCCTTAATGCCTCTTCCACTTCTTGCCAATCCTTTGACAATAGTCAGAACCACCACACCTGTTGCTAAATTGAAAGGATCTTCAAGCCTACTTACATCATCTAGAAGATATGTAGAAAGAAACATTAAGAAAAGAATGGCATTGATCACAGAGGTATGGGAAATTTCGAAAAACATTGTTTCTTTTAGCTCGAGGGTGCATGCCTTCCATGAGTATTTGTAAGCTGACCTGAAGAATGAAGAAGGTTTTTACCTTGATGATGTACTACCCTTTGGAAAAAAAAAATCCGACACGACATAAATAAGGAGAAGAGAGGAGGATTTTCCCTCCCCAAGTCGGATAAAACAATTGAACACGTGTTGGACAGAAAAGATAAAAAAATTGAATAATATTGTTCAAGCCTACAACCAAGCTATATCAAAGAGGGAAGAACTATTCAAGAGGCTCATGGAGACATATTTAGTTAGAAATACTAACTAAGTACAAGACCCCAAACTAATTATCAACTCAATGCTCCTAACAAAGCAACAATTTGACGAACAATTTGATATTTTAAAGGGTTGTCAGTTGAAAAGTTCTATGGTATACTTGAATATGATGAGGACAACATAGAAAATTGGCTAGTGGAATACTCCATGAAAAATAAGGACAATGAGGAAGCATTACATGGTATTTCCCTTTATTTGAGAGACTTGGAGGGCAACTTGTTCAACATCAAAATCCGACATGAGATAAACATGGCACCAATGAAGAATCATATTGAAGAATGGTTCAAGAAAGCAATCGAAAAATTGACCAATGAGGGGCAAGAAACAGTTGAGACGGTTCCTGTAACCGTTAATGAAGATAATAAAAGGACACCAACAAGTAAGTGAAGACACGAGATACCATCATAGTAAGTTTATGTTGATCACATCCTTCTTTCTTTATCGATTCCTTCATCCTGTTACTCTGCTTCTTTGAATAGAAAGGTTTAACCGAAGTCTGATAACTTCTCTTTTCTTCTTTCCAGGTCTTGCTGTTATTTTACCGCCCATCATCCTCCTTCTACAAAATTAATTCTTGTGTATATTTTCTTTATGGTCTGCGGGAGCCCCAATCCCAGTCTTTAAGACAAACACATTTCAAATTTCAAAGAATATTAACAGACTATATATTTTTCAGAAATTTCAAGAGAGTTATTTCGGGATTAGTTTCGAATGTGTTTTGTAACTCTGAGTTTTGAGTATAAAGTATTTGATATTGATCTATAATTATCTTTATTTGAGTTGCCCATGTGTCCACTCTATTAAAGTTCTCTTATGCATGCAGATAATATTCTTTTTTATTTTTATGTGATCAAAAATATTTAGTTTAAACTATGAAGAAATATTTAGTTTAAACTATGATGGATGTGAGGAATTTTTTCTTATTTTCTTTAAATGTGTGAATGTGCACGGTTCCTGGTCCTTTCTTAGGAACTTTATTTAAAAAGAAAATAAAACATTTTCCTTTTATCTTTATTGCAATCTTTATATTTATTTTATTACCATGACAGACTTTTAGAAAGTCCCATATTCTGAATATCTAGAATCCCAAGAAAATATTAAAGTAAAGAGGAGTACCACCTCTATAAAAAATCATGGGGAATTCACATCTTCGTGAGGTTGTAGTTTCAGTCTTAACGGATTCAAGAATCAACATTGTTTTCGATCATACTGGGGAATGACTTTTCCCTAGGCTGATCAACCCCACTTTGAAATGGGATTGAACAATCAGTGAAGCATCTTACACCAACTATACAATCTGGTAATAACGACAACCGAGACCTTTGAATAATTAGAAAGGTCCTGGAAGATCTTATTCCAAGAAGAAGAAGGAGAAATCCCATTGAGGCAATGGAGATACAAGGGACAAGACCGAATAAATCAAAGGCTAGCTAGAGAAGCATAAGAACAAGGTCGGGATTAAAGCTGGATGAATACACAGGACCCATTACTAGAAGTAAAAGCAAGAAACTCTTTATTTTGAGGAGTGAAAATCATATCTATGGAATCTCTCCGAATATGGCAGAAAGAAATGAACAACCACGAGAAGATCTGCATGAGGAGAGACAAGGAGGTGGAAGAGAGACTGCAAGAAATCAAGAAAACCTAAGGTTTGAAAATTGAAGAAGAATAAGAGATTCCCCTTTGAATCTTCTAGGTGACCAACATGATCTCCCTATTCTCCCTAAGGGTACCTTGAAATAATTTTCCGGAGACAGAACAATTGATGTAAAGAGACACCTTCACTTATTTCTTGATGATTGTGATTTTCACCGTGTTGAGTATTACGATGTCATGGTTAGATTATTTCTACAAACCTTATCAGGAAGAGCATGCGAATGGTATACGACATTACCCAATAGATCAATTTGCTCATTTAATGACCTTGAATCCATGTTCCTGACTATGTTCTCTCCTCCAATTTCTTATCATGCCCTTCTCACCGATTTCATCCAGATTGGTTTGAGGAAGAATGAAATAATACAAGATTTTAATCCCAAGTTCAATAAAACCTTGAGCAAGATTCCAGAAGATAAAATACCGAATGAACCAGTCGTACTCGATTGTTATAAGAAAGAAATTCCCTCGAATGTGAAATATGCTATCAGAACATCCTAAATGGATACCTTGGAGGAGGAAATGACTAAAGCCACTGAGATGGAAGAAATTATGATCGAAACAAATGTTGACCCCGACATTACACTAGGAAAAGTACAAAGGCAGATGGGAGGATTAAGTATATTGATAATCAAGGAGCCTATGGTTCAATAAAGAACGAAGAATTCAAGCCACGATCGACTGAAAATCAAATAATTGGAGGAGGATTTTTCAAGGGAACCATACCAGATGTGAAGGTAGACCCTGTGGCGACACAAGAAACTAAGAAAATAATTGAAATTGCACAAATGAATAGAATTATCAAGCAAATGTAGAACGAGATAACTAGACTAAGACGGGGAGATAATTATGTGGAAAATCTGAGAATGTCATTCCCAGAGCAAATAAGGAACCCTCCCCAAGAAAACAGAGTGAGGTTTGAAAACACAGATAATCTGCAAAGACCAATAATTCTCAGGAAGCCTACTCCCAATGCAATTGTTATGGATGATGTATATGATGAGAAAATGGTTGAGAAAGAGAACTATTATTTACCTGATGAAAGTTCCAAATCTGTACAGATGGATGGATGTGAGACATCCATGTATATATTTTAAGAAGGCAACAATGACCCTAACTCACAATAAAATGTCGCCCAAACAAGATCTGTGAATAGATCATAGAATAAGAATGAATCTGAAAAAGAAAACCAAAAAGATAAAGATAAAAAGAATGATAAAAGAGTAGGTGAGAAAATGAAAGATAACATTGGAAATAAGAAGCATCACCTAATGTCAAACTCTAGTCAAATGACATACAATATTGTAGAGGAATTAAACAAATTAAGGATAACTCTGCCTTTTACAGAAGTGGTGACGATTCCCCAACAAGGAGAAAACATCTTTAGATTGTTGGATGATCCATCTGAAAAAGAAGAAGTTGTTGTTACCAGTTCGAAACAAAGCCAAAACCAATAAACTGCCAAGATGAGAGGTAAAATTCCTCCCTTTTACATTTTAATTGAAAATCATGATGTTGCACTTCATAATTGTTTAGTTTACACTGGCACGACCAATAATATCATGCCATTGGTGGTCATGGAGGCATTGGGCATGAGTTGTACACAAAATTACGATATTGGTGAAATTATATATGTAATTGATTCTAGAAAAGTGCCATCTTATGGAGAAATCAAGGACTTTTATGCTTGGATCATGACGGCTCCCCATATTATTACAATTTTCAATATTATTGTAGTAGACCTTCCTCCGGCATACAGAGTTTTGTAGGGAAGGGATAGGTCATCCATGATCAGGGGATATATAATGAACAATGGAAGTTGCATGATGCTCCCAGGCAAAGAAGGAGCAATGATTAAGGTTCCCTGTGAACCCAGGAAACCCTTCTCTTTCAAAAATAAAGATAATGAGTTAATGGAAGATTATATAGACGTCGGGATTGGAAATTATTCCATCCTAGACATGGAACATAGTGAAATCCTAGAGAAAATCCAGGACATGAAGTCTTAAGAGTATTTGTTTGAAGTTTATTGGAGGATGTCATTCGATGGAGCTTGTTCAAGTTCTGGGAGTGGAGTTGGAATTGTCCTTATAAGTCCAGAAAAGATTATGCATCCACATGATATCAAGCTTGAATTTTCATGTACTAATAATGAGGAAGAATATGAAGCTTTGATTCAGGGGATGATTCTTGCACAAGAAATGAAGATAGAACATCTAATTGTGACTGGCGACTCTGATTTGGTGATTAATTAGGTCACCCAGAAGTATAAAATCAAGAAGGAAAGACTCAAATTATATTTCAAAAGAGTTAACGATTCATGGAATATTTCATCCCTTTTAACATTTCCTTCATTCCAAGGGATAAGAATTAGAAGGAAGGCTCATTGGCTCTGGATGCCTCATTGTCAAACCCATATGATGTACAAATAAAAGCATCTTTTCAAGTAGAAAGAGTATTCCTACCCTCCGTACCTGATAACCTAGAGTATTTGCAAGTGTTTGAGAATGATGAACAATTGGAAACAAAAATGTTTAACGATGATGATGATGAAGATATTCACATGTCTATTGTCCCGAAAGATTCTATACAATCTGAGTCTCTTTTTAAGAAGGATGGTCATGCTAAGAAACTCCTAGAATAAATTTCACTTCGAAATGTGCAAGAAAGAAGGAAAGTCAATATTGGAACAAGCAGTTCCCCAAAATATGTCAATTTGGGAGTTTATTGTACCATTGAAGAAGTTGATCAATATGTGGCATTTTTTAAAGAATATCTTGATTTGTTCGCATGGACCTATGATGATTTGAAATCTTATGATAAAACAATATTCCAACACATCATTCCTTTAAGAGAAGAAGCCAAGCCTTTCAAGAAAAAAATTAGGATGATGAACCCCAAATTGAAACCTCTGGTAAAGATTGAATTGGAGAAGTTAAAGAAGGCCAGAATAATGTATCTGATTAGACGTTCTGACTGGCTTTCAAACCCTGTGATAGTAAGAAAGAAGATTGGGGAAATTCGGGTGTGTGTGGATTTCAGGGATATTAACAAAGCAAGCATAAAGAATAACTATCAATTACCTAACATGGAGTTTCTTCTCCAGCAAGTCATGGGATCAACCTGCATGTCCATGTTGGATGGTTTTTCTGGATATAATCAAGTCTTGGTTGTTGAATAAGACAGAGCACAAAAAACATTCATAACACTGTTGGAGACATATGCATATGCTAGGATGCCCTTTGGTTTGAACAATGCATGAGCCACATTTCAGAGGGCCATGGATCATTCATTTAGTGGGTTGATAGGAAAATTCATGGCTGACTATCAAGATGACTTGACAGTGCATTAAAAAACAAGGGGTAATCATATCCATCACTTGAGAAAAGTTTTTGAAAGACGCAGATTATGTGTCTCTCTAAATCCAAAGAAATGCTTATTTGTTGTAACTCAAGGAAAAATATTGGGTCATATTGTGTGCAAGGAATGAATTTATATAGATCCATAAAGAGTTAAAGCAATAAATGAACTCAACCCTCTGTCATCTAAGAAAGGAGTTCAATCGGTTTTCAGCAAGATCAATTTTGTGCGAAGGTTTGTTCCTGACTATGAAAGTATTGTGACGCTGATCAATTTATTGCTAAAAAGGGAGAAGAGGTTTGAATGGAGAATAGATACCCAAGAATATTTCAATAATATCAAAAGAGAAATCACCACAACTCCAGTTCTCATTAGTCTCGATTTTCAAAGCGATTTCATAATTTATTCGTTCGCTACAGAAACAATTGTTGCATCTGTTCTTACTCATAGGAATACCAAACGTGAATAAATCACGATTAGTTTCATGAGAAAAACCCTTCATGATTATGAATTGAGGTATTCAAAATTGGAAAAGCAAGCCTTGGCTCTTGTAAAAGCAGTGGCACACTTTCAGACATATATACTAAATTATCATGTCATTGCATATGTTTCATCATCGCCAGTGAAGATGCTTTTGAATCAACAATTGAGAGAATAAAAATGGGTTAACTGGCTGGCAAAGATCCAAGAATATTATATTGAAATTAAACCTTTAAAGGCTGTCAAAGGACAAGGTTTATGTAATCTCATCACAAATAGTGATTTCATGGATGGAATGATTTCAATTTTAGTAGGAGAACCATTGGCTGATTTAGAATGGTACAGAGACATTGTATTCTAATTAAGGTCTGGACAATTTCCACTCACCATGAACCCTAAAGAGAGAAGAACATTGAAGATGAAGGAAAATCAATATGTGTTGATTGATGATGTACTGTTAAGAGGGAACTATGATGGTATATTACTGAGATGTGTTGATGAAAACAAGGCCCAAGAACTAATGAGATAATTCCATGAAGGAATATGTGGTGGACATTGTGCGCCTACTGCAACCACCCAAAAGATAATAAGAGTTGGATTTTATTGGCCATCAATTTTCAGAGACTCATATGCCACAATAAGGAAGTTTGTATCATGCCAGTAGTTTTCAGGGAAAATGAAGAGATCTGTGATGTCGTTACAACCCATAATTGTAGAAAAATCATTCTCTCAATGGGGAATTGATGTCGTCGGACCAATAAATCCAAAGTCAAGCAAGGGACACATGTATATTTTGACCTTTACAGATTATTTTACAAAGTGGCTAGAGGCAGTGGAATTAAAAAAGGTTGATTCTGAAGAGTTAATTAAGTTCCTCAAAGATAATATTTTGTCAAGATTCAGTGTCCCAGATAAATTTATCACTGATAATGGTTTGATCTTCATTGGTTCAATGTTTACAGAATTATGTGGAGAATATGGAATTATTATGGGGAAATCATCAAACTATTATCCACAAGGGAATGGTCTTGCAAAATCCAGAAATAAGACACTCATTTAGATATTGAAGAAAACTATTGACAAGAATAAAATGAATTGGCATTTTAAATTAACAAATGTGTTGTGGGAAATAATAACGACTCCAAAGGACAACACGAGGATGCCCCCATATACATTGGTTTATGGGAAAGAAGTGAAAATGCCAATTAGCCTCGAAATCAATGCCTTGACTTTTGTGGTTAATACTGAAGATATAGAAGACAATTCACCTATCCAAAGGAGGATCAACTAGTTGTTGAAATTGGAGGAAGAATGAAGCAAAGCCCTGAATCAAACTTCTCAGAGACAACAAAGTATCAAAATATATTTTGATTAGAGTGGAACTATAAAGAATTTTCAGAAGGGAGAACTGGTGTTACTATGGAACAAGTGATCCAAATTTTATGAGTAGAACAAAATGAATACATATTATTATCAAAATATACTTAACATAGAATAAAAGATATACAGTAAAACTTGTTTCTATTCAATAAGGAAATAAGTTGAAACTGTAAAATGCAGCAGAAAACAAGCTTGCTAGAATGGTGGCAGATTATCTTTGAGAAGAGATGTGACGACTGCACTCATTCACCAGAAGATGATTACAATGAGGCTCTCAAGGAATTTTTACAATAAACATGAATTCCAAAAACCCTAGACATCCAAAAACCTAAACCTAGGAGATGAAGCGCCAAAAGTCATGTGGGCCCCGTTTGTGTAAGTTAGTACATCTACTTCTTGGGGCGTAACTTTTGCATACGATCTCCGTTTTAGGTGAACGATAGCCCGTTGGAAAGGTCTATATGACAAATACACATGTTTCATGTGGTGAGACCTACACATGTTGACTATTGCAAGCCCTAAAAACGTTGTTTAGGGCCTCAAAACGGCCCCAGAAGTCAAGGACCCAAAAACTAGGAAAAAACTGGCGAACTGGAAAAATGTCAAAATGAGCCATTTGGAATAGGTGGGAGGCCACTGAAATCCTACTGGATCAATCCTCCCCCCTTAGGAATCAATGGTCTCCATTGCATTGAGTTCCCCCATTAGATGAGAAATTTTTTGTTGAATTTGGCCCTAGGCGAGCCACTTTCATTGGTGCAGGAGTTGCCCTGCTTTGACAACTCGATAAAGTTGGATCCTTTGTTGGCGAGTGCCCTTGACCTATTTTTCCACAAATCACTGGATTCCTGTTTTATGTAGTCAGGGTTGAGCTATGTTGGTGTCATTTGTTCTTCTATCTCTCAGGTGTCCAATAATTGTGGGAAATAAGGTCGAAGGAGATCCACGCTGAACACTGGGTGCAAGTCAAGGAAAGGAGGAATGTTGAGCTCAAAAGAATTATCACCCACAACCTTGGTGATGGTGTACGACCCATAATGGAGTGGGAGAATATTTCAATGGGCTCCAGTAAGGAATTCTTTCTGCAAATGCAACCAAACTTTTTCTCCCACCTGAAACTTATGTGGCACCTGATGTTGATCATGGTGATGCTTGTACTTGTCATTGGACTTCTGTAGGATATCTTGAACCTGTTGATGGATGTGATGGATCCACTCAATGAACCGGGTAGCTTTGTCAACTTCATTTGGAGCAGGATATGAGTCGATCGAGGTGACCACAAGGGGTAGTGCAACATCTATGGGACCCAATGGTTGGAATCCCAACCCCACCTGAAAGGGGTTGTGGCCAGTTGAGCTATGCAAGGCTCGGTTGTAGCTATGATGGGAATAGGGAAGACTCTCATCCCATGTGTGAGGGTTCTTGGAATTATGCATGCATAGGATATACATGATCATTGGATTTATGACCTCGGGTTGGCCATCTGTCTGGGGGTGGAAGGTTGCGGATTTGTTGAGCTTGGTGTCCAGCAGTGACCAAAGGCTTGACCAGAATGTGCTAAGAAATCGACTAGCCCGATCTGAGACAATGGTTTGTGGGATTCCAGAATGTACCCAGACTCGTTCAAAGAATAGCTTGGCAGTGGCCTCTGTTGTGATGCTCTTCTTGCAGGTGGCCAGAATCGCCATCTTAGAAAATCGATCAACAACAAAAAAAACACATTCATTTCCCTGCTTGGTGGACGAGAGGCCTGACATGTATTCCATGGAGATGGATTCCCATGGCCTGTTAGGAGTAGGAAGAGGGGTGTACAGGCCCTGTTTCTTAGTGGTTGTTTGGAAATAGCGCAGGCAGTGCAGGACCTGATATACTTGTTGACCTCATGTCAAAGTTTCGGCCAGTAGAAATGTTTTTGCATCATTTCCACTGTCTTTTCGATGCTGCAGTGTCCTGCCACCCGACTATAGTGCTCTTCCCAGATTAGCTTCGCTCGCTCGCTTGATGGAACACAGATATGGCCTAGACAACACAACAACCCATCTTGAATATGGAAATTAATGACAATTGTGTTTGCACCCAACATTTGGTAGGTGGTGGCGAAGTCTAGGTCTGTCTCATAGAGTTGGGGCCATCCAGAGGTCTCATGGGCGCTAGAGTCTAGCATCGTGGTGAATGTTGCAAATGGAAGTCTGCTAAGGAAATAAATGATGCAGTTGGTGCTTCCTATTTTATACTTGATGTTGAGGTGGAATTGTTGCAAGTATGTGGACCACTTTTGATGGAAGACATACTGTAATTTGTCTTGTGTCTGCATGAACTACAATGGCTTATGATTAGTGTGGATAACTGTCTCCTTCCCAAGAATGTAATGTCTCCATTAACGACAGGCTTGCACAATGGAGTACATTTATTTTTCATAAGTAGGGTACTTACAGACAACATATGATAGTGCCTCACTATGATAGGCCACGGGGTGGTTGTGCTGAGTGAGAATGGAACTCATAGCATAGTCTGAAGCATTTGTCTCGATCTCAAAGGGATGTTTCTGGTCTGGTAGTGAATGTACTGGGTTTGAGTACAAGTGTTGCTTCAAATCATCGAACGCTTGTTATTGGGACCGACCCCACAAAAAGTTATCTTTACCACCACCCCTGGTTACTTGGTTGAGGGCCCATGTAATATGGGAGAATCCCAACATGAACCTACGGTAGAAATTGGCAAGTCTCAAGAAGCTCTGAAGCTCAGTGAGTGTGGTTGGGGCTGGCCAGCCACGGATGACTTGGATCTTGGCTGGATCCACATGTACACCATGTTGATCAACGATGTAGCCCAGGTAATGGACCTTGTCCATGCCGAAGGGTAATTTTTCCAAGTTGGTGTATAGCTTGTGTTGTCGGAGGGTGTGAAGAATGTAGTGTCCCCAAGGCCGAGCCCCGTAGTGAACCATGTTATGAAAAGAATTGTAATTATGATTTATAGGCTGGTGAGACGAGTTCTTATAAGTTGGAGGCTTATGTGTTATGTGGCTAAGGAGCCTAAGTGTTGAAGGCCAGGAGCCTGCTGTTGTACGTGTATGTATGCAGAACATTTAACAAAATATAAACACTGCCAGGTGCAGACCGACCACAATGAATGAGTGAAGGGGGACTGAGCATCCACAGAGTGGGAAAGGAATTAGGGGCTGGAAGGTGGGAAAGGGGCTAAGTGTTGACCCTAGGGGGCTTAAGCCTGGGAATAATATTTTATTATTATTCCAATAGAACATGTGCCATTTATGTTTTATCCTAAGTTCCTAACCATGAGAAAGGTAATGCATGTTGAGGAATGCATGCAGTTTCAAGGGTGACAAGTGTCCACCCTAATGCATGCAAATAAAAAAGATGAGGTAAGCCGTGAAGGCTCTCGCTTCTCCATTCCACCTGACTGTCTGAACATGAACGACCTGACCTCTGCAAGAATACCCGGGGGTGCAACCCTGAAAGCCGAAAATCCTGTGTTGATTTCGGAGATAGCCGGTACATCTTTTGTCTGAACAGTTGGAGCCTGTGCGTGGGATCTCTGCACACCTCGTGCAATCCTGAAGCCAAAACCGTGAAGACTATCCCATGTTTTCTGAACTAGTTTGGGAAGCCTGTGTCTGTGTTCCCAATTGATTGTTGTGGCCACGCAGCGCTGGACGACGCAGGGCTTACTGGCCAGTGTAAGTCTGTGTCGAACCTATGTGAAACCTCTCTCCAGGTGAGGGAGGTGATTGTTGTTGGAAGAGGCAGGTTGTCAGGCCTGTGAGCAACTCTTTCTAGGAGAGAGAGTTTGCTAGGAAGTGGTTTCATCCAGAGAGTGTCCAGCACCAGCTTCGGGCTCTAAGACTTCTTGATCCGGCCTGTTGCTGAGACCCAGAGAGGGAGGTGTAGCACCGATGGATTTTGCTTGTGAAGGTGTATACTCCTGAGCGGAATAGGCATGTGGGGAATGAGAGTTTGGGAGTAGTGGGCGTAAGATGGCATCCTGGGAAGAATCCTTCCAGTCATTCTGTGTTGTTTTCCCTGTAACCTCAGCCTAGCCTAGGATTCTTTGCCTTGGGGTGGAGCTTAGTCCCAGCTCGGGGGTGACCCACTATTGAGCTGATGAGCAGTGTGGTCTAAGGCTGGGAGGTTCGTGGAAGGCCTGCACTTGGTTGGTGAAACTGCCACTATTGCAAAGATAAGTATTTGATTATGCTTTAATCATGTTTTGCATGACTGTGCTGCTTATGTATCATGTTTTCCACTGTGTATATGAATTAATATGAAAAGCTAATTGCTTGTTGATTATGGCAGTAATTCATATGAATACTCTGTGTTGAATGTGTTTATTGTTTAAATGCATGTGGGTTAAACAACATCTGTATGAGTTATCTACAAAGTGGTGTTATAATCTTCTTTTAAGAGCGATTAAACCTTCGTAGAAGAAAAGGTGCTCTACAAATTGGTATCAGAGCGATTAAACCAAGTAGCATGAAGAGGTGTGCTACACAGAACCTACTGAATATGTTGCAAGTGTTCTGCCCAAGTCTTGTCGTAAATGAGAATGTCATCTAGATACACCACTACAAAAGTATTGGTGAATGGTCGCAGGATATCGTCCATCATCCTCATGAAAGTGGCTGGAGCATTTGTCAATCCAAAGGGCATGACCAACCATTCAAAAAGACCTTCTTTTGACTTGAAGGTGGTCTTCAATACATCTATCGGTTATATTGGGACCTAGTGGTAGCCATACTTTAGATCAATCTTACTGAAGTATTTGGCCTGCGTGAGCTGATCAAGGAAGTCGACGATTGAGGGAATCGGCTACCGGTTTCTAACTATGATTTTATTCAGGGCCTGGTAATCAATGCAGAGTCACCATGTTCCATCTTTCTTTTGTACCAACATGATTGGGCTCCTGCAAGGTGATGACATGGGACGAATGTGCCCCTTGTGGAGCAGTTCTTGGATCTGTCTCTTGATCTCCTCATTCTCTAACAGAGAACAAAAATATATTGTCCCATTGGGCAACGGTGTGTCGGGGGTTAGATCGATGGGGTGCTTGACCTGGAAATGCAGAGGTACCCCGGTAGGTGAGGAGAATATATCTCAGTATGCTTCCACGACCTTATCCACTTGCTTATGTTGTGTGGAGAGGTCAGTCATGGAGACCCTAGATGTGGCTACGATATTTCTCTCATTCTAAGAGAGAATCACGAAGAAGACAAACTTCCCCGTCTGAGAGAGGACCTTCCTGCATTGTTTGGAAGAGATCAAGGAAATAGCACTAGGTGGGACTGCCTCCAGTATCCTGTACAATTTCTTGTTCAAAATAATATTAACACAGCGAGACCTAGACTCATATACAACATGGCATTTCCATAAATATGGTTGGCCCAAAATAATGTTACAAAATTAGAGAGGGGAAACATCATAGAATACCTCATCTTTGAAGGGCTTGATGTCGTATGACATGCAACATTGTTGGCTGACGCGAATGTCACTTCCTTGGCAGAGCCATCCAATGGTGTAGGGTTGCAGGTGTGGAGTTTTTGGCAGGGCGAATCTCTTGAAAACCTCTACTGAGATGAGGTTCTTCTTGCTACCACTATCAATGATGGAGTGCAGTGGGGTACCGTTAACCCACATATGTGAATGAAAAAGGAGCTCGCCTTCATCTGGCTTGTCTGGTTCACTGGGATGGAGCTTGGTTGTAGCAATGGTAGCATTGGGTTCTTCATCAATGATCTGTCTCCCCCTTTCTGGTTTTGACTCAGAGTCAGAACCTGCATTTGATTTAGAGGCTTTCACCTCAGCCACCAGCCACTGCTTTGAGTGGAAATCAACAGTGTTATGCCAGGGGTTCTTATGGAAGTCGCACCACTTGTCGGTATCTTTATTTGTCTTTCCGGTTTCCTTCTTTGCTTGTGGCCTGGGCCCTAGAATGGTTTTCCTGAGGAGGTCCATCTTTTATTTGTCCTTTGTTCTGCGGGTTGGGGCCGCCCTTTCCTGGATTTTTCTGTGAGGGGTTCCTAGGCCCAATTTTCCTCGTCTTTTATTTGAGCTTGTGCTCGATTTTGATGGCATATCGATAGGCCGCACCCAAGGATGAGATGTCCAGAAACTCCATTTCATCCTAGATGTATATATGCAGACCGCTGCAATACTTGAGCACCAGATGTTTCTCATAATCTTTGATATCCAACTTGGTGCTCATGGTATGGAAGATATTTGTGAATTCGGGCACTACTTGGTCTCTTTCATGCCGCAGTGTGGTTCATTTTGTATATAGGTCGTCATAACTTCCAACAGGGTAGTATTTTTCTTTGATAACATCTCTTAAGGACTCCCAAGTGACTGCGACTGTAAATAATGATGGTTCCTATGTTTCTTTTTGCTCACAGAAAGTTTCCCACCAATATTTGACATGGGGAACGACTTTGAGGAGCGCAAAAGTAATCTTTTCTCTATTCGAGAAGTTATGGACATAGAAATACCCTTTTAGCAAATTCAACCATTTGTCTACTACATTTGTGTCTATTTGACCTTCAAATATAGTAATATCGAAGTTGATTTGTACCTTTAAGGGGTGGTGCCTCCATTTGAGGAAGATGTGTCGCCTGTTGGTAGCTGCCGAAGGATTTGCGAAAAACTATCCATCATCTCGTTCCTCTGTTGTGTGGGGGCTTCCTCAAGAAACATTTTGAAGGGATCTCCTATCCCATATTCTTTATTTTCTCCCACCATGAGAGGTCACTTGGGCGTGCGAGAGCTTTTTTCGTCAAGAGAAACAAGCTCGAGACACAATGCTTTGTACCCTGACCTCGTTGGGGACATGCATTAAGAACGACAAGGAGTAGACCGCTCTTATACCACTGATTGATATTTTATGAGAATAATGAAATGAATACATATTATTATTAAAAGATGCTTAACACAGAATAACAGATATACATTAAAACTAGTTTATGTTCAAAAAGGAAATAAGCTAAAACTATAAAATGTAGCAGAAAACAAGCTTGTTAGAATGGTGGCGGCTTATCTCTAAGAAGAGATGTGACAGTTGTGCTCATTTTCCAGAATATGATTATAATGAGGCTCTCAAGGAATTTTTACACTAAACAGAAATGTCAAAAATCCTAGACATCCAAAAACCTAACCCTAGGAGATGAAGCGCCAAAAGTCACGTGGGTCCCGTTTGGGTAAGTTAGTACATCAAATTCCATAGGTCGTAAATTTTGCATACGACCTCCATTTTAGGCACATGATATCCCATTGGAAAGGTCTATTCGAGGAATACACATGCTTCCTATGGCGAGCCCTGCACATTTTGATTGTGGTGATCCCTAAAAACATTGTTTAGGGCCTCAAAACGGCCCTGGAAGTCAAGGACCCGAAAACTAGGAAAAACCTGTTGAACTGGAAAACTGCCAAAATGAGCCAGTTGGAATAGGTGGGAGGCCACCGACATCCATCTGCATCAACAAGGCCAAGGAGAAACCATCAATGCATACAAATTTTGAAGAAATCTAGATTGGACCATACATCGTCGAAAATATCCTGGGTTTTAATTCCTATATGCTCCAAGACATGAAGGGTAAAATATTAATGTTGTCTATCAATGGAAACATTTGAAAGGTTTCTTCACCTAAAATTTTCTCATTCTCCTTGTACATAATTTTTTTTTCCAGTTTGTATATTCTTACCTTTGACTCCATAGCCCAATGAACAGAAGCGCTTGGTCATAAAGATTCTAGATTCTCGATAACCCATAGGGGGTTATCATCCCACAGTTGGAGCCAATTGTTGAGGTCGATTCCCACTTCCAAAATTTCCCTCCCCTTTCTATTTTCCCAAATTATTTTTTTTCCATTTCTTTTCCCTCTTCTATACCTACCCTCATTCCCCTTTTCTTTTCTCCCTTCTCTTTTCCCTTTATACTTAATATAATTAGTTGTTTTTCAAAAAACAACGGGTTCGCGGGTTGGCAGACTCGCGGATTCTCACCTCCACCCATACTCCCATATCATGAGTTTGATAGACCACAATAATATTATGTACTTAACCATTTTCCAGACATGGGTTCACGGGTTCAAGCTTTCATATTCCAAGTTCCGTGATATCCATTTTTCACCCAAAGATCCATGATCTGCATTATGAAGGTTATACTTTTTGCGGGTACCATGATCCTATGTATCTGTGTTCTCCTGTACTGAGTCCGACTAACCGCAGCACAAAACTTAGCCTATTTTCGATATTTCACAACCGCGGGTTCACGGGTTCCCAGGTTCACAAAAGTTCCCAAATTCAAATTGCTCTTGCTCGTCCCTCTCATCTTCATTTTTTTCCCAATATGCATTTAAGTATGATTTAATGCTAATAACTCATTATGCAGGTTCCGTAAGAATCGTCATTAATAAGAGAATGGATCGAGGAGTTTTCTCATTAAATTTGCATTAAAGCACAATTTGTCTAAGATTGTATTATTGTTATCTCTCTCAAGCGCTCATTTCAAATATTATCTGGTTAAAAAAATTCTCTCGTCAACTTATGGCAGCAACATCTCAACAACAATTCTTTGGTGATACTTTGAATATTTTTAGGTGTGAAGACCATAACTTTTAGTGGTCAAGAGCGTATTCTTACTATTCATCCCCTTCTACTAAAAAATAAGTGATATGGACAACTAAAATTGCTCGTGCAGGGTGTGTCCCTAAGGTTTTTTACTGCAAGGAACTGGTTACATGTTGCATTGATAAATACGTATTGATTCAACGAATAATACAACTCCAGGACCATTCCTCCATCTCTCGTTCACCACAAGTGTTTCGTAAGATGTTGAAGATCCCTAAGCCAACACTCACCTTCAAGGGAGAGGATTGCAGGGATTTCCTAAAAAAACATGATAATGGTGTGGACATGTTGCCTAAGTTTTTGGAGAATCCCGCAACTATCCCAAAATACATTACTAGGATTCAGTTTGACTCGTTGAAAAACCCCTTTCGGGAAATTTCTTGGTTGTTTACTAGGTTGACAAGCCAATAAAGCACTGACACCATTTCCCGAATGATTCTTTATATTTTATATTTTATAGATAAATAGCAAGCTATTTTCGATTGGGGAAAACTAATTTCCATTGAAATCTCCTCCCAATTGTCACAATACAAAAAATACAAGAAATTATTCATGGCTTCTGTTACACATTATTTTCGTCACCCTCATGACCGCTGATAATATGTGTATCGCTAGTTATAAGAAATATCATTTTCCTATTCCTTGAAGTCTATTGAAGAAATAAGACTTTCCCTGAGAGGTGAAATCACCTTTTCCTTATTAAAAAACCTTATCAAGAGAGATCGTCACACCTTGCCAATGTTAAGGGTGAAACAATCCTGAATCGTCGCATGTTGCACCACAGTAGTCTACAACATAATCATAGGTTTGTCATTTCTAAGGTGCGATGATGTTTAAATGAGGGAAAAATAATAATTTCTTGAAGGTTCTAGAATGGAATCTTCAAAAGGATGAAGTGGCCTCTGATCGGTTTGGATCTCACCCGCTTCTCTGATTTAGTGGGATCATACTAATCCCTTCATCCCTTACCCTTCACTCTATATAAGAAGGGATCTCTCATGATATAGGATAGGCTGGATAATGTATGAAGAGTTTTGTTGAATATTGTGCTTGTGAGAGTTTTGCATTAGCTTTCCAGGTTAGGTTGTGAATACTCTTCATCAAAAGTATTGGAGAAAAGCTGTGTGTGTTGAGGCAAAGGGCCAGTGGAAGGGACCTTGCAACATCAAGGCATAGGTTCTATTCTCCACTTTCATTAATATAATGTAGTAATACATTTCTTCCCTATAAAGTGTCTCCATTTTATTGCATAACTCGTTGATCTTATGCATAGGTTTCATTGGAATATATATATCGTTGTTCTCTCTTTGCTGGTTTGTGTTTCTCAATAGGTTCAACATCTCACAGAACTTGGGATGGAGCAAGGACAACACTAGCAAGGATCAAACGACATTTAAACGGTATGTCATTTATTCCTCATTGAACTAGTTTACATTACAATGAAATCTAAGGAGAAGTTTGTATTCTGTCATGTTTTGTTTTAATTTCTTGTTGAAGTTAGGGAGATTAGTTTGTGTCAACACTTATCGATTTGTCCAATAACCAAATTGGTGACCATACTGGGGATCGTCCTCTTTCGGTCTTTGCTTCCTTTTTGCTTTTGGATTTCCTGCTTTTGTTGATTTTTCATTCTCAGAGTCATTAGGTGATCCATGTTGACTCTTAGATCCTAAAATTTCATTGAAAAATCATGTCCTCTCTTCATTTTTTGTCAATTTTCAATCATTGTTGCACCTTGCTGTGAAAACCAGTGCGACGTCGTCGCACTGTGTCCTTCTACTACCTGCAACGATTTCTCAATGTTGCAATGTGTACTCCTGCTACCTACGACGATTCATGAAGAAAGTTTTTGTGTGGCAGTCAGTCTTTCTCTTTACTTACATTTTTTTATCATTTCTTGGAGTGAATTTTTTGGTCCCGTTGAATGATTATTCACATCTTGGTTTGCAATTTTTAACTAATCTTTATCATTTCACAAGTTTTTAAAGTCTTTTTCAAAAGATTCAAAGTTCCATCGTTCACTTATTGTTGCAAGGGTATAATCTATGGGTTTCATCCTTGAGTGCTTGTTAGTCAAGTTGTTAATGATCTTTTATGAGTTTTTTATTGTTGTTGATTAGAAAACAATTTTTGATTTCATTAAACAAATAAGTTTTCTTGCTTTTATACTTTTGATTGCATTATGAGTTAAGTTTGGGGAATTGTGTTATGAGTGCATTCATTTTCTTGAACAAGTTTTTCCTTTTCCTTTATTTAGATCTTTGTTTTTATTGAAAAGAAAAAGAATTGAAAATTATCTTTCTATTCATAGTGTTTACAAGAAACTTTTTTCTTTCTAGGTTTTTTTTAAAATAGAAAATTGGAAAATTTGATAGCTTTGATTGTTTGGCATTAAGATTGTTCAAAGTTTAAAGGAATTGTATTTTTCAACTTGTTGTATTCTGGAAAAAATAAAACCTTATCTCTTATGTAATTAGAGTTCATCGAACAAAAAGATTGCATCTCATATATCTTTGCATATTTTTGAGTCAAGGGCAAGCACTTCATCAATTTCATCTCCACTTCCTTTTTGAGTTAAACAACAACGATTAAAATTAAGCGTAATTTTAAAAATTATCTAGTAAATTTTATTTTCTAGAACTCTTGTACACCAACATTAGCTAGGGATAGTGCTTTGGAATAGGTTGTGAGGAATACTCTCCAAAGAATCAAAACAAACAATAAAATCTTGTGATAGGGAGAGTTAAATCCACTTCCTACATTTTGTCCTGGGAAGCCCTTCTAACACAAGGGTCAACCACGAGGTCGCATTAAGGACAACATAGCTACTCACCCTTCTTTGTTGGTCCTAGTGTAGTGAATGCGCATATTATTGGGGGTCACTTGAGAAGAAAATCTTGTGTGAACCTTCTCGAGGAGATTTCGGGCTTATATACCCTACCCTTGCATGTATATCGGACTGTCGACTGCTTCCCTAGGAATCATTGTCGTAATTGGTAACCTTAGTAGCATACATATTTAGGGTCATTACATGAGGTGACTATGGAGGGGCAACTCTTCACGGTACCTAGAATCTATGTTGGCGAAACTCACTCAGGCTCCTTGGAGGATATACCCACGATTATGTGTGTGAGCTTTCACCAGGGTGTAAGTCCATTAAGAAGGTTGTCAACGTAACTTTTCCACCCAATTTATCCCAGCCCCTTCTTGTCTTGATCTCCTGATGTTGGATTTCATCACCAACTAGTGATTTTGAAATAAGAAGGTTTGTTTTCTTGCTTGATATCTAGATTTTATTAGTGAATGTTGTTTGTCTTTTCTAGTTGGTCGTAGATCTTTTTTACTATTTATTGGGTGTGGCCAACATCTTCCCTCATCATTCACGTAGGATGAAAGGATTTCCTCCAGAAGAACTGGAAGAATATGCCCCTTTGCTTCCTAATTCACTAGAGGGTCCTTCTCTTGAAGGAGCAATCAATAACGATGCATCCTCTGAGATCGGGAGTTCTACGCCATTGGTTGAACCATCACTCCTTGTAAATCCGTTATTGAATGTTACCCAAGACAATGTTTTTCTCAGAACAAACTCTTCAGGAGACGTTGTTGTTGAAGACTATACTAGAATACCTTCAGGACCTTTCATAGAGTCTGGTGTGGATGAATCACCATTTCCTAGTGAAGCATTTAGGACCCCGATTCAAACTTCTGGAATTTTTAATCCTAGTTCAGTCCCAGTCCGTTCTTTGTGAAGAAATGCCTTGAGACGCGATATTTTTGATAAACTTGGTATGATTCCAAACCAACCTACATCACCACACATACCTATTACTTCTACTACTTATACAGTCCCTCTAAATCAATTTACTAGCATGACAATTAATATTGTTATGGTTTTGTTATCCCCGATATCTAGGGATAACTAGGAGATCATGTCTCGAGGCCCACATGGTCCTAGACATGGAGTACCGAGAGCGAGATCGACTTGAGCATGGCCCTGGAGGGCCTATCTTTCTTCTTCTCAGCCAAACTTGTCCTGTCAGCAGTACCAGCTTCCATCACTACCAGCCTGGGCTTGCATCAGAGAGGGCTCTTGATTCATGAGGTAATTGGTCTGAGGTATCATGGTATGTGTCATATTTGATCATTATAACCTTCTTATATATGCATTAGGTTTCTTTCATTTTGGATGACTGCTTGGATCTTACACTAATCCACTTGACCATTGTTGGGGTGATTGATGGGGCAACTTAGCAAGCCGGTATTCATGGGTTTTGGTTAGCCACCAAGGGGGACTTACAGAGCCATCGTCCGCTCCCATCATTTTATCACTTTTTCATCTTATACCCCGCTCATCCATCCCATTCCCCTAGTCTGGCCATTAGGATGACCTTCCAGGGTACATTTTGTCTTGTGGGAAGAAGGGGCTAAAGGCCCAGGGGGTAAAAGTAGCTGGTAAAAGATAAAA
>ML798941.1:117785-134434 GCA_009831015.1 Picea engelmannii | reverse complement strand
ACGTTGTGACATTTGTCATCTTATTTGATAGATTTTGAGCTATTGATCACATCTATAAACTTGTTTGATAAAACGTTTTGCTCTTTGTCTTTCAAAATAACCTATCACTAGGGCTGACGTCACCCTATTTTCTGTATCTGTGATGCAGCAACATTATATATATTGAGCAGATTTATAGTGCATTGTGATATAATTGAGATTCATTGTATACATTGAATGCCTTTATCTCTGTTGTATTCATTGAAGAAGTGATACAATCCATTTGTCTTTGTTTAGTAATCATTGACTTCGTCAATAATTACATATGATCATTGCTCATATATATATATTTGAAGATAGTCATTAACAAATTGAAGTACTAACCACTGCAGCACATTCTATAGTTTTTTGTCTTGTCTCGCAAACAAGTGCCATTCAGTGGAAGATCTCTTTTGACTATCTCATCTTTGGCAGTAATCTGTGAAAAGGCATCTCTTACCTTGATCCATTAAACCTTTAACCCTTCAGAAAACCAGATTACATAGGGACGTCTCCCTTGGACTAGCCATCCTAAATAGAAAGAGCTCCCCATCAAGGTGACAGTGGGTGGGATAGCTCTTGTTACGCCAGTTTGAAGCCTTGACTCAAGCTACCTAAACCCTTCCTACAAACTGTGCGATAACAGGTTTCATACCCATTGTTGGTTGGTACACATACAATTCTTCCTCTCCAGTTCACTAGCTCTATCACAACCCCACAAGTTGCACCTTTTTCTGTCGGAAGTTCGGTAACAATTCAAGCTCCTATTGGAACACCACTTTCATCTAGATCGAATCCTTCACTTCCACTTGGGTATAATTATCTTAGTAGTTCTATTACTAATCCTAACCAGGGTCCATCTGGAGGACCTAGTATTTTTATTCCACCTGGGTATACTTCTCTTAGTGGTTTTGTTCCTAATCCTACCCTTGGTTTATCCGGAGGGCCTAGTATTCCTCCACCACCTAGAGGATCTAATATTCCTAGACCAAGTAGCTCCAATTTGCTTGGGAGCACAAGTCATTATGTTACTTCTAGTTTTCAACTTCCCGTTGGAGGATACTCATTTGGGGGTCTGCCCCAAGTTGGGGATAACCCCAAGTTGGGGGATAACCCTAGGTTGGGGGACACAATCCAGTTTACGAGCAATTTATTCCTGGATTACAAGCCCGACCTTGGAATTTTCCTTTTCAAGGAAATCAACAATTGCCTGGGCAGAAAACTCCTCAAACAAATTCTTTTGTACCCTCTTATCCTGGGAAGCCTTTTCCAGGCACTGTAAACCCTACCTGGGATCAATCTTTTCAATCTAATGCACATTTCCAAGGTAGAATGCCAAACCAACATGCTAATGTTGGCTATTTGACTCAAAATCCTCCTCAGCTAAATTTGGTTGGACCCTCTAACTCTTTGCAAACCGCTTATGGTCCTACTAGTATACCTACGGGATTGCCTCCCCAAAATTACCAGTTTCCTCAGGTAAACAAACAATTCTCATTTCTAGCTACTTTGGATTTACCGTATTTGTCTATAATTTTGAAAGATCCTATCTTACATTCTCCTTATTGGTCGGTTATACCTACCAAATTACCATCAGACATTCCCAAGTTTAACGGTCGGTCGGGAGAAGACCCAAATAATCATGTCATGACGTTTCATATTTGGTTTTCATCCAACTCCTTGATGGATGACTCCATCCGACTACGTCTTTTCCAACTCACTCTTATGAGTTCAGCTGCCAAATGGTACATCGAATTGCCAAGAGGTTTCTTCAACGATTTCAATACCTAAGCCATGGATTTATTGACACATTACCAATTGCCGATGTGGTATGAGACAAGAACAAAAATTTTAAGTTCACTTAAACAATCCTCTTCTACTCACATATCGGATCATATTCATGAGTGGAGGATGAGACATCGATTAATAAAAGTTCCTCTTCCTGATCAATTATTGGCTGAGTGGTTCAAAACGTCACTCATCAATCCTATAGCTCGTGATGTTTCCATGGGAGGTTTCGTCACTAAAGAACAGGTGATCAGTCGTGGCCAATATTTGAATCTTGTTTTTCTCAAACAAGCACATTGTATGACTTGATTCCTGATGCTCCTCGCCCATCTACAAATACTACCCCAACGCTTCAAGTAACATCTCATGTTGTTGATAGTGTGATTGGAACTTTTCATACAAATACTCAGACAAAACAAGTCAATAATTCCAATCCAAAGCCTACTACTACTAGTGTACAAAATGCTACTCCTCCTGCTACCTCTGCCGGTAAAACCTCTGAGGTAAATACAGTCGAGTCTATGACTACCGATAAATCTCAAAATAAGAAGAAAGGGAAGGGTAAGAATAAAGAGGATAAAACTAATAATAAACCACCATATAAACCAAAAACCCAACCTATTGATGATAAATAAAAGAGAAAACCTTGTTATCCTTGCCTTATTTGTGGTGAGGACCATTATATGAAAGATTGTCCAAGACGTGCAGAAGTTACTCGATTCATCTAAGGAACTGAGACTCCCTCTATGCCTATAGTTTTGTCACAACCTTTTACTTCTCAACAACAGGCCCAAATGGTCATTCATGACCGACCTTCTCCCTCTACCAGCTCTTATGTGCTTATGTGTACTAGCGATTCCAAGAAAAATGAAGTTGCAGTCGCTACTTGAACCAAAGATTATTCTCCTTCTAAAGAGAAAGTTGATGATCAAACTCCTCCATTGAATCTGCCTCCCGATGGTTCTCTTCATCTCGAATGACCTAATCCTGATATAGTCATATGTCCACCTCCTAAGGGTATCGTTCATAAGTCGTAATTTAACCCACATGCACGTGCAACTCAAAACTACAGGATTGTAGAAGATCTTGCACAGGCACATTCTGCGATGCCGACTTTCAAAGTCCTTCAAAGTTGTCCTACTCAATGGAAGGCACTATTAAAGGCTATTGGTGGAATCGATCCTACTGATACAAATTTGATAATATTTGACTTGGAAGATCACATCCCAAGACTCCCTCATCAATTAGCTTTTCAAATACAAGTAATTGTGGAAACAAAGAATATTTTTCAAATATTTGTTGATGAAGGGGATTTGAATTGCTTCATGTCCATCACCTATTGGAAATCCATTGGATCTCCTGCCCTTACCGAGTCACATAACATGCTAAAATATTTTAATGGTAGAGGGTTTAAACCTTACGGTGTACTTCCTACATTATCTATTGTGTTGGAAGGAAAATTAGTTACTATTGAGGTTGAGGTGTTTGATGCACCTCTCGATTACAACCTCTTACTTGGATGTAGCTGGATTGATGCTATGCACACAGTTGTCTCTACTCTTTTCCATTTGATAAGTTTCCCTCACCAAGGTAAAGTTGTTACAGTCGATCAACTCACCTTTTTTAGTTCTGATTCGTGCACTAGTAATGTTCCTTTCATATCAAAAAAACCTCCCGGTTATGAGAATGTCGGTGTGGGTATTTCAAAAGATTCATACTTAAGGGGAACTTTACCCTTTTCACTGCCTGATGTTCCTCCTCTTCTTGTCGCTTCTATTAACATGATTTCAACCAGTTTTGGTGAAATTTCTGAGTCCTATGACCCTTGGATAACACCTAGATTGGAAGAATGTCCTCGTTATGGCGACCAAATGCAACTAAGTCCGGTTGAATTGACTTATCAAGATATGCAATTGACATATCCTTCTTCTCACTCTCTCGTTGATACATCTCCTGATCCATTTCACATGATATTTCAAACTGATGAAACAATCATGGTAGTTATGTATGTAGAAGAAACACCATGGGATGATGGACATCGTCATTCTATCATCTTCCTCGAACCTGATACTATCGAGAGTTACCAACGGATTTCAAATCCGTCCACAATTATTAATCTCCCTTAAGTTTCTAGACCAACATGTGATGTTTTGTATGAAGGAAACTTGGGAAATATTTCATCCACTATCCCTCTAGATATTTCGATTAAGCCTGGAATAGATGGAAAATGTTCACATAGGTGCCTCATGTTCTCCCAATGATATCCAAACTTACAAGGTCCTTTTCCAAGAATTTCATGATGTATTTTCATGGAGTTACGAAGAGATTCTTGGAATTGATCCAAATATTGTTGTACATGAAATTAAGACATACCCTCACGCTAAGCCCATTCGACAACGACTTTTCCCAGTTCATCCACGAAAAGCTGTTGCAATCAAACTTGAAGTTGAGAAACCTCTTAAAGATGGTTTTGTCTACCCTGTAGCATTGAATGATTGGGTGTCCAATATTGTTTCGGTCGCGAAGAATAAGGAACGATCTGTATTTGTGTTGATTATAGGGATATTAACAAGGATTTCCCTAAAGATTATTATCCAACCCCTTTCATCGACTAGATCATTGATGATTGTTCCAGAAGTGAAATATTCTCTCCGATGGATGGATTTTCCATCTATAATCAAATCAATATTTTACCCGCGGATCAGCATAAACCCGCTTTTATTTTCCCTTGGGATACCTTCGTGTACCTTAAACTCCCTTTCGGTCTCAAGAATGTTGGTGAGAATTTTCAATGAGATATGTCTTATTCCTTTCACGATATCAAGCATATTGTACAACCTTATCTTGATGATTTACCGATGCATTCCATGCTTCATCAAGATCACCCGACAAACTTACGAGCCATTTTCCTCCAATGTCGATATTACCGTATATGATTGAATCCACATAAATGTGTTTTTTGTGTGGAGTCTAGAATATTTCTAGGATTTATTGTTTTCATGCATGGGATCGGGGTGGATCCATTGAAGGTTGAAGCCATCATCAATTCACCTCCTCCTTCTAGCTTACGCTAACTCCAAAGATTGCAGGGGAAGGCAAACTTTCTACTGCGATTCATTTCTAACTATTCCAAACTAACGAAAGGTTTCACTCTACTTCTTAAGAAGGGTCATGATTTTATGTGGGATGACACCACCAACAAAGCATTTGATGCTTTGAAACTTGCATTAACTTGCACACCACTATTATTTCCCCCAGATTATAGTCTAGATTACTTATTATATTTGGCTTCTTCGGATAATACCATCTCCATGGTTCTGGTCCAAGAGGATGATTCAAACGTCAAACATGTCATTTACTATTTAAGTCAAAGTCTTACGAACACGAAAATCAAATACATGCATGTGGAAAAATTGGCCTTGGAGGCTGTTCAAGCTATCGAACGCTTTCGTCACTATATCTTATTGCGCAAAATTATGATTTTTTTTTATTGCAACCCTATGCAACATATTATTACATGACAATTGCTAGGGGGAAAATACTCCAAATGGATTGTGATTCTCCACGAGTTTGACTTGGAACTTGAGAAATCCAAGTCAAAGAAATTTGTTGAGTTGATATGTGACCTTCCCTCCCCCGATACAGAAAATGTGGAGGAAGATTCTTTTCCCGATGAATCTCTCTTTCTGATCAGTTCAGGCAATATATGGTATGGAGATATCATCATTTATCTCCAAACCCAAACTTTTTGTACTGATGTATCTCGTGTAGATCATCATCGTATTAGGTATCAAGCCCACCAATATATTATTCTTGGTGATGCCCTTTATCATCGTGGTATTGACTCCATGTTTTGACGATGTCTGACATATGATGAAGCTGAAAAAGCACTCAATGAATGTCATTCTGGAGCATGCGGCGGTCATATTTCTCGGTATGCCACTGCCCAAAAGATCCTATGAAATGGTTATATATGGCCTTCTCTCTTTAAGGATTGCATTCTCGCAGTACAAAAATGTCACACTTGTCAAACCTATAATAATAAGATTCGATCTCATCCTGCTCCTCTCTATATTGTAGTTTCCATTGGTACATTTGCTAAATGGGTCATTGATTTCATGACATGTAACCCTCACTCGGTCGGGGGGCATGGATACATCATTGTAGTTGTGGATTATTTCACTAAGTGGGCCGAGGCAATGCATACATTCGATATCATCGGGAAAAATGCAGGATTGTTCATATTCAATCATATCATCACTAGGTTTGGTGTCCCTCAAGCCATCATCACCGACCATGGCACCCATTTTCACAATTTTATTATGTCTGAGCTTACATATAAGTTGGGTTTAAGGCATGAAAACTCAACCCCTTATTATCCAAAGGCCAATGGAAAAGTTGAAACAATCAAAAAAACATTAACCATTATGATTTGACAGATGGTAGGGATTCATAAGTCAAGTTTAGGCATACAATTCTTTTTTCGACATTATGGGCCTATCGGACTTCAGTTAAGTTTTCTATGGGTTTCACGCAATTCTAATTAGTGTATGGTATTGAAGCCATTTTGTCGATTGAATGTGAAATTCCATCTCTGAATCTAGCCATCGAACTTCTCCCCAACACCACAGTTGAAGAAGAATGTCTATTGTATTTAATGCAATTAGATGAGACCCATTGTGATGATGTGTTAGTAATAGAAACCCAGAAGAAATGCGTTAAGGATCAATATGAAAAACATGTTAAACCTCGTGTTTTTTTTAAGGCGATTTGGTTCTCCTTTATGACAGAGATCGTGACTTATTGGGGGCAGCTAAATTCGAGCCTATGTGGCGTGGTCCTTATATTGTTAAACGAGTATTAGAGAAAGGGTATTACAATCTGGTTGATTATGATGGAATTCCTTTGGGTGAACCCGTAAATGGGCTTTACCTAAAGAAGTACTATGCTTAAAATGATTTGCATGAGTGCTTTGTACTTTAATGTATCATATTTCAGTGTTCTTTTTGTCAACTTTTTTTTCTACCCTCAAACTACTTACCTTTCCTTGTGCTTGGTTTCCATATGTCGACATTCTCACTACCTTATATTGGCTTTGTTGATGGCGCTATTCGCAATATTCAAAATCTAGCATCTTGTGCATGGGAAATCTACGCACCTAAGGATGAGTTGATAATTATACACGGTATTTGTCTAGGTCGTGCAACTAATAACATTGCAGAATATAGTGTGGTCATTGAGTTATTGATTGACGCAATTTCACTTGGAATCCTCCATCTAATTATATGAATTGATTCTCAACTTGTGGTGCTGCAATTAAGAAATGTTTATTCAATCAAAAGTCCTACACTATTACTGGTATACTTGAGAATTCGCCTCTTGGAAAGGAATTTTGATTACATTGAATATCAACATATTCCTAGATATATAAATACATTAACATATGCATTATCCAATTATGTTTTAGATAGACATTTACGCAATTTATAAATCCAAACACAAACACATAAAGAAAAGTAAGTCAGTAGAAGTTTTTGTATTATAACGCAAAAAGTTACAAAAACGTGTGTCTTGAGACCAAAATGTTGAAGCACATGGCTTCATATACATATATTTCATGGATGTTGCTCATGATAGCAAACTATTTCTCGTGCTACATGATGGAGAAGTCGACCAATAGATGTTGAAACGCCAACAGTATGGCATTGGTAACATCGAGGAAGCTCATCCATGGTAACATTAGGGATGTCCATATCCAATCCCTCGAGGTTGTGTTCGATCTCCTTGAGATCCTCAATTGCTACTCCTCGACCTACCACTACACTTGATTCTCCACATATCTGGATTGGAGAGGAACCTGGAGGTTTGAAAGGTGCCACATCTGCATTTTGAGAGATTTTGTTTAGTCTCGAATACATAACATAAAAAAATTATAATGAAAACGCCAATTTTTTTTTATAATGAAAACATCTTTTTTACCTATGTCTCCCCAATATGCACCCTCAGATAGTGCCAAATAGAGATCACCTCGGAAGTCAGTCCCGACATAAGGATAATCCTCAACCATAATGAGATGATGTCTCAACCATTGGAAGAACATAGGCCCATATGTAACAATTGGGACGCCACCATGGCGTGCCATCAAGTCATCTCATCTCTTCATACGAGGATCCCATGGAGTGGGCACACCCCAATCCACATGTTGAAGACACAAAACTAAGAACCATTCTAGGAAAAAGCACACCAAAATTGATTCATACCAAAATTGTTTCAACCGACCAGTCCTGCACTTTGTTAACTATTTTTTGATATTTTGAGGAGGCCCTCACACCAGTTGAATACTTGATGTTCCATGCACTCAATGGAATACTGAAAATGACTCTGAAAGTCCATGTGTGGAGCTACAATCCTTTCCACAAAGGTAATGGTGTAGAGTATTGTCTTCAAAGATAAGTCGAGGACATCCTTTATGGCAACTTTCCCACTATGTTTCTCTATACCAGCTGAGCAGTGTTGTGTGACATAATAATCCATTGGCTGACCTCCTCCTCTGCTTCCCAATAATGACACTAGAGACCCACAATGAGATAACCTGGTCAAGAAGTAGATGTCTTCAACCTCCAAAGTGAGTGTATGGATCCCAACATGGAAAACTTGTTCCTTCACATCCCACATTCAGACTAAGTGCTCTAATAGAACCAATTGGGCCCTCATGCCCTGCACTTTGAAGAACTTAATAAAGTTGCACTCTCGGAGTGTCATGACTGTGTTGGGATCATTCCCTGCAATATAATATTCCTCCTCATGCTCTCTTTCCCTTCATTCGAGCATGATGAATTGTGGAAATTCTACCAAACCACATTCAAAGATGAATTAGTTCATTGAAAATAAAAAAATTAGGACCTTCCCTAGTTTTTTCTTTCTTTTTATTTTTTGAGTTGTGGTCGTCGTAGGTCCCAAGTTTACCACAGTGCGACATTGTTGCACTTAATTAGTGTAACCCATGCGATGATCCCATATCATCGCAGTTCCCGATATAGAAAATCCACGACGATTTGGAGGCGCTTTCCCCTTTGGAAATTTTCCCACAAAACTCAAAAATGACCATAAGAACTGGAAAAATTTGTTATAGAAAGAGAGAGGGAAGGAAGAGCACCAACCTCATGGAGACAGATAAAGAAATAGTCCACAAATTGCACTGGAATCATCGCTTTAAGATCGGGGGAAAATGAGGGTTTTGACACTAGTTTTGGTGAAATACAAATGGAATCGTAAAAATGAATTTGTTTTTGACTTATATAACCTATTTTACCATTTTTGACCTAAAATGAAATTATTTTTCAGCTATGTTAAAACCTAATGAACATTTCAAAGTGTCAATGTTACAGGATATAGGTCGGGTGATTGGATGTTTGATATGGATCAACCCTTTTATCATTTTTTTATGTGTTTTTGCAAAATCATTTGATGTAAATATAGTCTTTGTTCTTTTTCACGCTCGTAAATCTATGAGAATGTAACCGAGTAAACTTTTATCACTTTTCCGGACTTGTAAAGGCTATATGAAAAAGGAACCCCCCTTGAGTTCCCTTTAAACTCTTTTCAAACTCCCTAAACATGAAGAGATAGTCGAGCGATTTTGTTCTTTTCACGCTCATGAAAGTATTTGAAGAAAATGTCTATTGAGTGGTAGATTATCTCTGTTTAGGTCTCATCAAACTACTTTACAAAAAAGGGCATTTTGGGGTTTTCTTTAAGCATTTTTCATACTTTCTAAACATGAAAAACCCATGAGTTTTCTTTCCTTGGACTCTTAAAAAAAACATCGAAAGACCCATATGGGGCCAAACCACTCCTTCTTAGGGTTCGTTAAAATTACTCCAAGGGTCTCATCCAAAGGATGAGCTTACAATTCAAGCATATGTTATCCTCCTCAAGCTTGTGTAAAAATAAAGAGGTACTCGCTAGAAATGGTGGGGGAAAATTGGGAAAGAAAGGTATATATGTATCTTTGCTAGTGACAGTATGTTTCTCTTGAACATGACACCCCTTTCCATTGTTGTGTCTGGGTTGGGAAATCAATTTGCATCTCATTTGATCATCCACAAGCCTATATATTGGTATTCTTTGAGTCAATGATACAAATACAATTGTTGTGTTATTTATATGTTCAAGAGAAGTTCAATCAAAATGAGCTTTCTATTGAGTCGACCATCTGCAATCCTCAAACTCTTACCATGTCGGCCTTCCCTGAGCCAGTTTTGAATCACTTTATGCTCTGATCTACTTCAAATATGTCACATGTTTTGTGTCATTGATGGGGGATACATTAAGGCCCTCCTATGATGAGTATTTTCCTGTCGACTTCAACTCATTATCTGGGAATTTGGCTTAGAAACTATTTGGTACCTTGGAGCTTGCATGTCTCAATGGCAGGTTTTCTCATTTTCGACAGTGGGTTCACATCATTGGCCTCTGATTGGAAAAATTCCATCGAGTGTTACAACTCAACTCATTAATTCACACTTGTTCAATTGTACTAGAGTACCTTGGGAGTCATTGACATCAATGGTAATTTCCCTCGCACTTGTTAATGGTATCCATTAATGACAGGTAATCAAGTGGTTTCTACCATGTTCAACTTCAACACCTGTAATCACATGGATAGATTCGTACTTCGGGATGATGGAAATGAAGACCTTGGATAACGTCACATGACTCCAGGTTGTGATGGAGTATTCATAATTCTGTACTGATACATAGATCCACTGTGTATTTATCGTGGCTATGTCCAAATTTGAGTCTTTATAGCATAGATCCATAGTGTATTTCTCATGGCTATGTTGAATCATAATGACATGGATCCACAGTGTATGATTGGTGGCTATGATTCACTTGAAACTTATGCTTAAGGTCACTTGAAGTCTGAGTATGGGAATCCCTGCCTCAGTAAATGATATGTTATTATAATGTTGCTTGTTTGTTGACATGTTTCCAACTGATGTGCTCCTTGTTCTCGACACACACATACTCTACAAAGTATTTTAGTTGTCACACATTTCCAACTTCATACTTTGGGGGTCATTCTGTTACACATTATTTTTGTCACCCTCGTGACCACTGATGGTATGTGTATCTTCGGTTATAAGAAAGGTCAATAAATCATATTCCCTGAAGGCTATTGAAGAAATAAGACTTTCCCTGAGAGGTGAAATCACCTTTTCCTTATTGCAAAACCCTATCAAGAGAGATCATCGAACCTTGCTAATGTTAAGGGTGCGACAATCCTGAATCGTTGCATGATGCACCACAGT
The DNA here is from genome assembly GCA_009831015.1 of Picea engelmannii. Taxonomy (NCBI): domain Eukaryota; kingdom Viridiplantae; phylum Streptophyta; class Pinopsida; order Pinales; family Pinaceae; genus Picea; species Picea engelmannii. The sequence goes on along the minus strand of ML798941.1, from coordinate 123,314 downwards.
GGCCTGGGACATCGTCATAGGTTTCTCATGTTTAGGGTGGGATGATGTTTAAACGAGGGAAAAAGAAGAATTTCTCGAAGGTTCTAGAATGGAATCTTTGAAAGGATGAAGTGGCCTCCGATCGGTTTGGATCTCACTCACTTCTCTGATTTAGTGAGATAATCCTAATCCCTTCATCCCTTCCCCTTCACTCTATATAAGAATGGATCTCTCATGAGAAAGGCTAGGTTGGCTTATGTATGAAAAATTCTGTTGAAGATTGTGCTTGTGAGAGCTTTGCATTAGCTTTCCAAGTCGGGTTGCGAATACTCTTCATCAAAAGTATTGGAGAAAAGGTGTGTGTGTTGAGGCAAAGGGACATTGGAAGGGACCTTTCAACATCAAGGCATAGGTTGTATTCTCCACTTTCATTAATATAATGTAGTAATACATTTCTTCCCTATAAAGTGTCTCCATTTTTATTGCATAAATCCTTGATATTATGCATATGTTTCATTGGAATATATATATCATTGCTCTCTCTTTGTTGGTTTGTGCTTCTCATCAGGTTCAACATCCTGCAGACCTTGGGATGGAGCAAGGACAACACTAGCAAGGATGAAATGACATTTAAACGGTATGTCATTTATTTCTCAATGAACTAGTTTACATTACAATGAAATCTAAGGAGTATTTTGTATTTTGTCATGTTTTGTTCTAATTTCTTGTTGAATTTAGGGAGATTAGTTTGTGTCGGCACTTACCAATTTTTTCAGTAACAAGTTATTATTTGGTGTCTGCGATAGAATATTGTTGTCAATTTCCAAAATTGTCTATGTTGGTTTACTTCCTCTGAGCTATGCCTTTAACATGATTGACCCAGGTTCAAGTCTACTAGGGTTCCAACAAAGCCTCTAAAACTATTGGCCCTCCTAGTAAACCAAAAGGAAACACGGTGCATAGAGTGCATTGCGCAGTCTCATATGAGATATTCTTAATGGGTGATTGCAATACTCAAGTGTTTGTAGTCCAGGATTGAATGGGGATCTGAGAAGTGTGCGCTTAGAGTTATATTTAACTTATTAAAGCATTATACTGTCATTCCCAATTATGCATGTAATATAATCAACTCATTAGCTCATTCATTCATCATGCTAACATATACTCATAAACAATAAAAGAGACGCAAGAATTCAATCACATAACATAGGTTTTACCGTGGTTCACCCCCTCATGGGCTACGTCCACAAAGATCTGGCTCTCAAGCTCTTCTATTATGGTAGTTCCAAAACTACAATGCCGTGTGATTTACAACTCATCCTCAGTTAGGTCGAGATCTATTATGAGGCAGACTAGATCATACTAGACTCCTCATCCTATGATCTAACCCTCAAAATCTACCCTCCTGAACTTCTACAACTCAACAACTTACAAAATTGGGTCGTATGTCGGAGTCTTACAAACTAGTACTACTTTTCATGCGAGTAATGCTCTATCAAAACATGGTTCTCCCTCAAAAACCATCCATCCTCAACCCCTCCTCTAGGTATCTATATATATACGTTTCTGGTTCATCAGCCATTACAATGTATTACAAAAACCCTAACCCTAACGTCGTTAGGTATTCCATGCATACCCGCGTGCTTCTCTTCCTTCCAGTTGTCGCTTTCCTTGTGCATGCCTTTCTTCCCAAAATAGCCTTTCTTTCCGATTTGGCTTGCTTCCAACAGGCCCCCAACACTGATATGTGGCTTGTCCCGAGCCACCTAACCCTGTGTGCTTCGACGATCTCACTTGTGATCACTTGGAACTTCTCCATGAGCTTCGTTTCTTGTGTTTGGGCCTACGCAGTCTTCTCGTTGAGTGCATCCAATATCTACACTGCAATTTTGTCGTTGACCATCCTTGCACATTCTTCCTGGGTTAGTGCCATATATGTTTTGGCTTCCTCTACCTATGCAATGACCTATGTTGCTCGCTCCTGGAGCGGTTCCATTTGAGCCTAGAGCTCCTTTTTCTGTGTCTGCGCAGTTATGAGCTCCCCTTGTAATTTCTTCATGTCTTTCACCCCTTTGACATGCTCCATGATCGGCATTGTCTTCTACCTCTGCTTGAGGTCCTGGATAGCTGACCTTATCCTATCTCCTTCCTGGTCCCACTGCTGGACCTTTTGATTCTCTTCCAGCTTTGCCCAGAGCTGCGCTTCTTTATCGAACAAGTCGGTCTCTACATGGACTTGTCTCTCTATCTCTTGTATCTGCGATGTTGACTCATGTTTCCTTTGCTCCCTCACCTTCGGTGGAGTAGTAGGTGTGAGCGTCTCTCGGAGATTCTCGATTTCCTGTTGGTATTAATCGATTTTAATTTTTCTGCACAATTTGATGAATCTTCTCTGTCGCCGTGAGTTTGGCTATCTGCACATTCTTTGGGATCTTCTCATAGGCTATGACCACTTTCTTCTCCAGTCCCTTCATGTGTTCCTTCTCATATTTGGTCTCGATCTTTTCCTTCTCCGGTACCAATTCCCACCCGTCCCAATCATCCTTTTTCTGCTACAATTTCGTTGTCTCCGTGCGTGCGTGAGACTGTACCTCTTGTGTAACACTATCCTGCAGTTTATACAAGGCATTGGTTGGTGTTGAAACAGGCCTTGAATTTTTATTCTTAAGGATAAAAGACTTGTATCTTTGAGTCTTTGTATTTTATAAATTTCCCAAAAGAAAGAATTTCATCTCCAATGAATTCTCGATGCCTTTATGTTTCATTTGTGGACAAAGAATGATAAAAATCTAAACGAATATAAGTTTTCCAACATTACTTGACATAATCTCTTAAGCAGGCATCGATTTTAAAATTAAGGAATTTTAATTTAAATCGAAAAATCGGGATTCAGAGTTTTGGAGGAACAAATGTTTAATGCAACTTAAACTGCGAAATCCCGATTCCTGATTTCCCGATACATTAATCCTTAATTAAAAATTAATTTACTCAAATCAATTTTAAAGAGGTTTAAACTTTAAATTAATCTCATCGCAAAATCAGGATTCGCGATTTTGTGAAAATGAAGAAACTTGTCATTGTGTTTTCCGATTTCCCGATTTCGCGATACACTTAATCCTTAAGTGAAGTTTAGAATTAATCTAATTACTGTTAAGCATGATTAAGAGTAAATAATTATATCGGGATATCGGGATTCGCGGTTTTGTGAGCAGCAGTTTTCATGTCATCGAATTTCCCGATTTCCCGATCCCCGATCTTCCCATTAATGAAATCCCGAAAAGGTCAAATCTGGATTAATTAAGATTATAAAAAGGTTTTAACTTAAATAATACATCGCGATTTTTGCATCGGGGTTCTTCGAGGACTTATTTCCTTGACATCAAAAGTTCCAAAACTCCGATAAGAATGTTTTCAAATTTAATTCAAGATTAACACTAATTAATCATTCGTATAAACAATGTTTAAAGTTAAACTTTTTATAAATGATCTTTAATACGGCAATTGGCTAAATTTGGTAAGTTTCTATTATATTTGAAAATACTGAGAAAACTCAAGTACAAACATTAAATGCATATCTCCGAGAATATCTTTTGCATTAAGAGCCTTAACTTCAAAACATAGGTACAAATCTCAATGCTTTTATGATATATTCAAAGTAAATTTTGAAACGGCTGTATTATCAGTTCGAAGCTAAATTCCTCTCTGTTACAGGTTTTCAAGTAAACACAGAGCTATGGCACCCAAAAAGACTACGAAGAAAAATGAAGAGCAACCAGAAGGTGATATTATTTTCGACACTACCGCATCTAGGGTACATTCTGTCAAGTCATGGAATGGAATTGTTGAAAAGCTAGAGGATGAGCTTAAATATTCGGCCACTGATGCGGAAAATCACATCCGAGATATTGTTGAGTTTGAGCTTCATAAAGTTGCAGCACGTCCGAGACTTGTCTCATACACTGATATGATCGCCTGGGCACTGGATAAAGTAGATGTTCCGACCAGAAGTATTCTGAATGAGCAAGGAGCTGTTATCGGCTCATTCAGGCCTGAACATATCCAAGTAATGTATAATCTCTCACCCAATTATAGACACACTTTTAATGTTGAGATTGTAGCTGCATTTCAAAGAAAAGAGTGCGTTGAAGGTGGCCAATCATACCCTGACATGATAAGAGGATGGGCTAGAGATGAAAACAAGTTTAGGGCTGATATACATGGAATTTATGCCACAGCTACTTTAAATGAATATATGGTTTATGTAGCAATGATGTTGTGTAGACTTTTTGGAAGGAAGGATCCTTGTCATTTTCATGCAGACTGGACACCTTTCCTGGAGGAAGTTTCAGAGGGATGCAGTTTTAATTGGCACAAAATTTTGTCAAATAACATCACTTCAGAGGTTGTGAATTACAAAGAAGCTAGGTCAAAAGGGCAGTCAGTATCTTTTTATATGTCATCTTATATCATGGATGCCATTTGTTTTAAGACTCCTTTTCCATTAATGCATTGGAGTTGGAATATTTCTTGCCCAGAGCCTATTCAGAAGTACCACTCAGATCTCTGGGAAGAAAATGCAAAAAATGTTTTTTATGAAGTTTGTCATTATGTAATTATCCCTCTGCACAAAATATTCTTTGGACGTGAACCTCCTCGTATTTCTAATACTATCATAGAAAACCTCAAGTCTGTTGTTGACTGGTTCATTGAAGAAAATTTTTCCTATGTTAGGGTTTATGGCTGTTCTATTCCGCCTCATGCACTCCCAAAAATTTTACCAGACAGGTTAATATGCAGAGAAGTGGCTTATCAGCTAGTAAATGGTGGTATTGGGTTAGAATTAAAAGCTCAGCAGAAAAAGGCATGGCCATCTTTTCCTATTTATATAGGAAAATTCGTTTTATTAAACATAGGTCATTCTAAAGCAGAAGCCGAATCAATGGACGAAGTGAAATTTGCAAGTATAGAGCACAGGAAACACGATCCTTACCAAATAATCAGTCGGCATTTCACACAATGTAGTTTGAAAGCATATGAACATGAATTGTCAGTTTATGATGATGTTTTTAGAAATGTTAAATCTTATGAGGAAGTGCAGAGCAGAGTGCAAACTTTGTCACCTGATGCACAGGTGGGGTTTGCATCTTTTCAAAGAAATAGACGACAATGTCTACCAAAGATTTTACAAGGAGAAATGTCAACTTCATCGACAGAGCAAGAAACAATTCCCCCAGGGTTTGAAACCATTATGAAAGATAAGTCAAGTGACAAGGGTAAGTTGAAAAATCCTAAAATACCTCCTCAGAATATAGAGAGTTTTCAGACCAAAGAATCACAAACAGAAAAGGGAAAAGGAATAGAAACAAGCCCAATAATTCTAGATGATATTCCAGAAAATGTTGGAGGAACAGTTTCAAAGGAACTTGGCAGTCCGATTACAGCATTGACTCCACTTCAGTCTACTTTCGGAACCCCTCATGAAGGAGTTCTATATGTAAGTGACTTAGAGCCAATCACCAGAGATGAAATCCCTCCATCTGATTATTTTTT
>ML798941.1:101052-117048 GCA_009831015.1 Picea engelmannii | reverse complement strand
AAAACAAAAGAAGAACTTGAAGAAAAGAAAGTAGAAATCACAAATATTAAAGTGGTCAACATTGCAGAAATTGATAAGTATATGATAGCTTCAAGTTCAAAATTGGAAAAGGTTAAATTCACAAATAAAATCATAGCAAGCCAGTTGCCAGGCCTACAAAGAAGTTTTTTCACTTTTGAAGCAAATGAAGTACCAGAGGTTCCTAAGGTCTTGGTAAATTTTTTAGAGAAATATGTTCAATACATTGAAGCAGATAAGGAGAGTTCTTCAACTCAAATTTAAAACTTTGTAAATATTTTTATTTTTAGAATTTCGAAAGAAATCATAAACGGTTGACATTAGTTTATGTAACCGTAATATTAGGAAGTTGGTTAGTTACCAATGAAAGACTTTGATGGAAATGTATAAATATAGTTTCAAGAGGATGAAATAAGGCTTCATAAATTTTGGAGAAGGCCATTTTTGTAATATCAACTTTGAAGTTTATCAGAATATAAACCGCGAACAAGATTCTGAATCCTGCAATTTCGTGACTATGTTTCTTCCCCTGTTTATCACGCTTTGTTAAACCTTCTTCTTAATGTGTGTTTCTAGCAAGTAAATCAATTTGAAGTTATATGCAATTGTTGTTTATTGTTTCAGATTGGTTTGGATGTTGAATGTGTTACAGTTTTTCCTCTGAAATTACTTTAGTGATTTTAAGACCTGTAAAACCTTATGTTCCTTAATCTGTCACTTTGTTAGAAATCTTGTTTCTCTTTCATCATTGTTAATTGAAATATAAGATTCTTTCTAGATAAAAGCCTTATATTTCTCTGTACTGTGTTTCATTGTTTACAATTTCAAAATTGTCACAAAACCAGGAAATGACCTTGATTGTGTTTTTACATTACTGTTTTAGATTTTAAAAGTTGTTTCATTAATATCATCTCTGAAAATCTGAAGTAACCAATTGATAAAAAATCCTTTTACAAACCTATAAAACCCTATCACCCATGATAGTTCCTAACGGCAGACAACCTAACGTAGAACCTGGTCTTCAGGATCAAACCAGCATCGCACTAAACTTATTTAACACTATTCTACAAACAGCTACCAATGGGACTGAGTTAGAAAGATCGTGGGCTGCAATTGAACATGACATAAGCATCCAAGAGCAATGGGAAGCAAGACAGAGACAGTTGAGAAACCAAATTTGATCTAGTCTTTCTTTGTTTCTTCTTTTCAAAACCTTTTTATAAAAACCTTTTTTTTTGGATGCCTTGATGGTATGTTTTATAGCCTTAAAACATAAACTCAGGAACAACATCTTTTTGGCGTCGTTGCCGGGGACACGAAGAAATGAATTATTTCCCTGGGAAGAACGACATTGACACTTTCTGTTGTTGATAGTGAACAAGAACAAAAAACTTTATAAGGCTAATTTATCTTTCACTTGGCGAATCCACATTAAATAAACTGGGTAGTAGCTGTAAGAATACCAGAAAAAACCCGAATAGCAAAAAGACCTCACCAGTCTCTAATCCGGAGAAAATATTAAAATCAAGAAAATCAATTAAACAAACCCTTTTATCAACTTATACTACAGATCAGCCTAAATTTACACAATCAAATTCATCAGAAACTTTTGAACGATCACTTTCGCTTCCCCCTTCTTTTGACACTTTTTCTTTTCTCAAAGTTTTGTCTCCTGTTTTCCAAGAATCTTCTCTACACATTGTCCCAACTTCGGTCCCAAACCTAACCATGGCGGGACAAGGAGGTGCTGGAGGTGGAGGGGGTGCTCCTAGAGGTGGTCAAGTACCAGTTCCCGGGATTTTTGCCAAAGTGGCTGCTAGGTATGCTCCCCTAGTCCTTCCTGTCCCTCTTCATGATCTCCCTGAGAACTATATGAAGAGCCTCCTTAAATTTACCAGAGAAGGTGATCTGACTGCACAAGAACATATCAATTTTTTCGATCAATTTGCAGATATACTTGGAATAGAACATGAATATGTTTATTCCAGATTACTTGTTCAGACTTTTGAGGGACAGGTGAGAACCTGGTTTCGATCCTTACCTGCCGGATCCTTAAGATCTTATGAAGAGCTTGAGGGTGCATTCATCAGACAATGGGGTGAGAGAAAGGATCACCTCTACTATCTAACCGAATTCGGAGCCTTAAAAAAGAAAAACTCTGAGTTAGTACTACAATTCACACAAAGGTTTAATAAATTATACAATAAAATTCCAGCTGAAGTTAAACCTTCACAACCTTCAACCAAAGTAACTTATGCCGGTGCTTTTGATCCTGACTTTGATTTACTATTAAGGGAGAGAAGATCATTAGATCTCTCTAAAATGCAAGATGATGCAGTTGAAATAGAATCCAATATGATGGCATCAAGAAAGCTTAAAGCAAAGACTGAAAATGTAAATAAAGAAAATAAAAAATTTAAAGAACAAGGTGGACCTTCAGGATAGGGGAAATATTCTGGAGATAAATTAGAAGAGATGGCTAGGGTTATTCAGCAACTCTCAAACAAAATTTTGAAAATGGAGCTAGAAAGACCCAGAAGAGATAATTTTCCTAGAAAAGATTTCCGAAAAAATCCTGAACCTCAAGGACCACATAAAACCATAAAAAATGAAGATCAAAAAATTCAAGCACCCTTTAAGAGTGAAGATTATATTGGAGAAGAAGATTTTGACGAGTTTGAGGAATTGGACGAAGATATTAGTAATCTTGGTGATGATAATAGGTATCCTTTTTTATCTAGACAAGATTATGAAGCATCTTTGATTAAAGAAAGTAAATCAAAAGATAAAGTTAGCAATAATGCCACTGATGATCATACATATAAAAATGTTGCAGATGATATTATTCCTGATTTGCAGGGAAGATATAATCTGAGACCGAGAAATAAAAATCTCCCTAATGTTCAAACGAAAAAGGTTTTGCTTAGAAATGATACTGATGAAGAAAACCCAAAGGTTGCAGATAAACAGTCTGCAAAGAGAAATACAACTGATAACCCTGTACAGTTAGAACCATTAGGAAATACCCATGTAAATACACAAGCTCCTATAAAAGAAAATAAGGTTACATCACAACGTAAAACCGAGAAAAAAGTTATGGAAGCCCCACACATTGAGAATGACAAGGCACTAAGCAATTTTAACTTGGAAAATGAAATTAGCAAGATCAAAATCCCTATCCCCCTTGTCGAATTAGCTAAAAATCCAGTATACCGAAAACAAATAGCTAAAATGATTAATTTTTCTGAAAAGGAATGTCAGGCCGACACAATTAACTTAGAAGATGATAAACCTATCATAGTTTTCGGTCCGCACGTAGAAGGGGCAAAAGATACAGTGGCTCCTTTTTATATCACACTTACTATTTTTGACCACCTTTTACACAACTATATGTTGGATTCTAGAGCTTCTCATAATGTCATGCCTAAAGCAATAATGGATAAACTTGGTCTCGAAGTCACAATACCCTATGGTGATTTGTATTCTTTTGATTCTAGAAAAGTTAAATGCATAGGGATGATTAAAGACCTAGTGGTTAATTTGGCCCAGATACCTGCTAAAAGTATCCTTATGGATGTAGTAGTTGCAGATATTCCCCCAAAATATGGAATGCTACTATCTAGATCATGGGGTGCTAAGCTTGGAGGATCCCTCCAGTTAGATATGACATATGCTGCGATCCCTGTTTTCGGAGGACAATTCACTCGTCTATACAGGGAAACTCAGATGGCATTTACTGTGAGTGACACAAAAAATCCTAAAAATCATCCAGTGTATATCGCAGATCAAGAATTAGGAAACTGTATATTATCATTAGATGATGATTTTGAGATAGATGTAGATGATAAAGATACAGAAGAAAAAATTCAAACAAATGAAATAAAAGAAAATGTATATAATACTGGTACATGGAAAATGTTTTTTGATGGTGCTTCCTCCTATCTTGGAGCTGGGGCTGGAGTACTCCTTATCACTCCAGATGATCAATTTGTGATCCCTTTTTCTTATAGGCTCCAGTGGTATATAGACTGTACACATAATGTTTGTGAATATGAGGCTTTAGTACTTGGTTTAGAAGCTGCGAGAAAAATGAAAATTAAAAATATTGAAGTCTTCGGGGATGCTGAATTAATCATAAAACAAGTAAATCGGCAATATCAAGCTAAACATCCGAGATTAAGGTCTTATAGAAACTGTGTATGGGATTTAATTGAGAATTTATTCACTTCTATAAATTTTCATTTTGTCCCTAGATCCGAAAACCAACAGGCTGATGCTCTAGCTAAAGCTGCATCAACGTTTGCACCCCCGATAGATTTTAATTTAAAATACCATATTCAAATGAGACATCGTCCTTCCATACCTGATAATGTACAACATTGGCAAGTTTTCGAAGACGATGAACAACTTAGAAAATTTCTTGAATCTTTAGATGAGTTTTCAAAAACGTATAATGATCAGGAGAATCAAAATGATCCTATATGGATCATGCAGGAAGGGGAAGATGAAAAAGAGTTTCATGATAAAATAGCTAATCACCGGATGCTTGTTTTAAAAAACAATCAAATCCCCAAAGGTCTGATACCTTTGGAAAGACTCTTTAATAAAGATGGCATTCCTTCTAAAACTACTCTACAACCTCAACCAGAAGAGGTTGAAGATTGTAACATAGGAACTGTAGATAATCCCAAAATGGTTAAGTTATCTAAATTTTTATCAGTAGAAAATAAAAAAAAATATTCATAGTTATTGAAAAAATATAAAGATGTGTTTGCATGGTCATACGAAGATTTGAAAACATATGACACTTCGGTGATAGAACACAAAATACCACTTAAACCTGGTGTCAAACCTTTCAAGCAAAAACTCAGACAGTTTAACCCGATCTTATTACCTATCATTGAGAAAGAAGTTAAAAAACTTTTAGACGCTAAGATTATTGTTCCCTTAAGATATTCCGATTGGGTTGCTAATCTAGTACCAGTGAGGAAGAAAAATGGGGAAATCAGATTATGCGTTGACTTTAGAAATTTAAATAAATCTTCTCTTAAAGACAACTATCCTCTACCAAAAATGGATCACGTGCTGGAAAAAGTAGTAGGAGCTACTAGGATGTCCATGATTGATGGCTTTTCAGGATATAATCAAATTACTGTTAGTGAGCCTGATAAGGAGAAAACTGCATTCACCACTCCTTGGGGTACCTTTATGTATGATAAAATGACATTCAGACTAATGAATGCAGGAGCCACTTTTCAAAGAGCAATGGATATTGCTTTTGTCGGCGAACGTGATAAGTTTGTAGTTATATATCTGGATGACCTTACTGTTTTTTCGAAATCAGATGAAGATCATATAATTCATTTAAAACAAACTTTTGAAAAATGTCGTAAGTTTGGTCTTTCATTCAATCCTAAAAAATCTCATTTCGCCATGCAGGAGGGCAAATTGTTACGTCATATAGTATCCCGAAATGGTATCAGAATCGATCCTAAGAGAGTAGAGGCCATAGAAACATTAGCTATTCCTAGAAATGTTAAAGAAATTCAATCTTTTTTAGGAAAAATAAATTTTTTGAGAAGATTCATTCCTAACTTTGCTGAGATTGTTAAATTGATCACATATATGCTCAGGAAGAACAACGAAGTTAAGTGGACGGCAGAAGCAAAGGAATCTTTTGCTCACATTAAAAAAGTTATAAGTGAGGCTCCGGTACTAGCAAGTCCAGATTATCTTAAGGAGTTCTTCGTTTTTTCGTTTGCTTCAGAACATACGCTCGCCGTTGTTCTCCTCCAGAAGAATGAAGAGGGTTTTGAGAAACCCATCGCCTTTTTCAGTAAAAAGCCTCCGAGACGCTGAGCTTAAATACAATATAATAGAAAAGCAAGCTTACGCAATGGTTAAATCATTAAAGGCTTTTAGAACATATGTATTACATTCCAAAATCATTGCATATGTACCTACCAGTGTTGTAAAGGATATCTTAGTACAAGCCGACAGTGATGGTAAAAGAGGTAGATGGCTTGCGAAAATTCAGGAATTTGACTTGGAGGTTAAACCAACTAAATTAGTAAAAGGACAGGGTTTAGCTAGACTGCTAGCTGAATCTAATTTTCGGGCTCTTGGGATAAACAACGCTCAAGAGGAAGAAGGATGGATAGATATGAATGAAATTGATGATCAAATAATCGAAAATAAGATTGAGGACAAATTCATTTCGTCAGATTGGTATAAAGATATAGCAACATATCTTTTAACTTTGAAATGTCCAGATGGTTTGTCACCTTCCAAAGCTAGAACATTGAAATTGCATGCAGTTAAATATTGCATTTCCGAGAAAAAATTATACTGGAAAGACCCGCTTGGTTTCCTCTTAGTTTGCCTGGTTGAATCAGAGACAGAGGAAGTTATCAGTCAGTTTCATGAAGGGGTCTGTGGAGGGCATCATGCTTGGAGAGCAACAACATATAAAATTTTTAAGGGCTGGTTATTACTGGCCCAAACTTTTCCCTGATGTAAATGCTAAGGTAAGGGCTTGTAACCCTTGTCAATTTTTCACTGGAAAACATAAATTACCAGCTATGCCATTAGTACCAGTCAAAACAGAAGCTCCTTTCCAGCAATGGGGGCTTGATTTCATAGGTGAGATAAATCCACATTCAAGTGCCCAACATAGGTGGATTCTCACTGCCACAGATTATTTCACCAAGTGGGTGGAGGCGATCCCTACAAGGAAGGCCACCGATTCAGTGGTTATAGATTTTTTGGAAGAGAATATATTGGCAAGATTTGGCTGTCCTAGAAAGATAGTAACAGATAATGCACAGGCTTTCAAGTCAATGGCAATAATAAGTTTTTGCCAAAAATATAACCTTGTGCTAGGACATTCCACAACATATTATCCACAAGGAAACGGTATGGCTGAATCTTCTAATAAGAGTTTGATCAGCATAATTAAGAAAGTCTTAAATGAAAATAAAAAATCCTGGCACTTACATTTAAAGTATGCTTTATGGGAAAATCGAATAGGAACGAAGAAATCTATTGGTACCTCACCATTTCAAATGGTTTATGGCACAGATGTAGTATTTCCCATAAACTTAGCTCTTCCTGTGATGAAGTTGTGGCAGGATGAGAAGGAAGAGCCAAATCCTCTCACTAGAAGAATAAACCAGCTGATAGAAGTTCAGCAACACATGGATGTAATAGATGAAAAACTACAGAAGTACCAGGATAATATGAAGCTGCTATTTGATCGCAAGGCCAAGAACAAAAACTTTCTTCCAGGAGATCTAGTTTTGAAGTGGGATGCTCGAAAGGTAGATTCGGGAAAAAATGGTAAATTTGATCACATCTGGTATGGACCCTTTAAAATATCATCTTCTGAAGGTAAAAACTCTTTTCTACTGAAAAATTTAGATGGTAAGATCCTAAATGCCCCTATTAATGCACGATTCTTAAAGCATTACATGGAATAAAATTAAAAAAAATAAAAATAAAAATAAAAAAATAAATAATAAATAAAAATAAAATAAAAATAAATTTGTATATACAGTTTCTTTCTTAAAAAAAAATAAAAAATAAAAATAAAAATCCAATCCACAGTTATTTTTGAAATTATGCCTGAGGTATTTCGGTTTATAAATTGTTGAAAAGTCCCATTTAATATCCTTAGTATTATCTTTTATATTTTAATACTATGTATCAGAGTTGAAAAGATTTTGTATTGACTTTGAAAATCATCAAATGATTGAATTCAGTTAGGTCATTTTTCATATTTTTCTCTCTGACTAAAAATGGTTAAGTTTGAGATTAACTTTGTATATCTTAAGTTGTTTAACAGCTTATCTGAACTTTTAATCTTGCTCAAAAGAAAATCCCTTGAAAATTTTTTCCATTTTTCTCTACAGACTAAAGAAGTTTTGAAGGTTGAGAAAAATTGGCCTAGAATAATCAAAACAAGTTGACAAACCTTTATTATAAAATTTTACACAGATCACCACCCCTGATATATTAAGTATCATTGATTGCCCCCGCTTCGTAAGCATGAGCTAACTATAAGACAGATGGTGAAAGGAAATTCATGATTGATTGCCCCCATCTAGTCCTACAAACGATGAAAGGAAATTCATTTAAATGATTGCCCTCGTCTAAAAATAAAAATAGATAACTTCACCGGGGTACTGAATAGGCCCACTGGCAGTGAAGCAATGTCTGAACATAAAATTAGCATTCAAAGCGGTGAAAGGAAATTCAGTAAAAAGGGACAGATAACTTCACCGGGGTACTGAACAGGCCTGCTGGCAGTGAAGCAATATCTGAGGTATCTCTAAGGGTGTCATACTTATCTATAACTCTATTCTAGTTACCAATTTTTCAAAAACTGGATATTCATCTTAAGTCAAATAGAGCTTCCCAGTTTTAAAAATTATGAATTTTATTTCGATTGATGCAAGCTGAAATGTTCAATAATCTATTGAGTTTCTAAAGATTGTTCTAATCATCTCAATACTAACTCAATTTTGGAATGAGAAGGAAAATTTTAAAGAAGACTATAACTGAATTTCAAATAAGTGAGAAGTTTTGAAAAGGTTTTCAAAGACTTTATGTATTCTCTTTTCCTACTCCTTGATCAGTTTATCAGAGATAAATCCTTGACCCCATTAATCAATGAAGGCACTGAGTCTGCATGTTCTCCTCGTCTCACAGGGAGAGGAGGTCCCCAGATGGAGCCTATGTTGAAACAGACCTTGAATTTTTATTCTTAAGGATAAAAGACTTGTATCTTTGAGTCTTTGTATTTTATAAATTTCCCAAAAGAAAGAATTTCATCTCCGATGAATTCTCGATGCCTTTATGTTTCATTTGTGGACAAGGAATGATAAAAATCTAAACAAATATAAGTTTTCCAACATTACTTGACATAATCTCTTAAACAGGCATCGATTTTAAAATTAAGGAATTTTAATTTAAATCGGAAAATCGGGATTCGGAGTTTTGGAGGAACAAATGTTTAATGAAACTTAAACTGCGAAATACCGATTCCCGATTTCCCGATACATTAATCCTTAATTAAAACTTAATTTACTCAAATCAACTTTAAAGAGGTTTAAACTTTAAATTAATCTCATCGCAAAATCGGGATTCGTGATTTTGTGAGAACGAAGAAACTTGTCATTCTGTTTTCTGATTTCCCGATTTCGCGATACATTTAATCCTTAAGTGAAGTTTAGAATTAATTTAATTACTGTTAAGCATGATTAAGAGTAAATAATTATATCGGGATATCGGGATTCGCGGTTTTGTGAGCAGCAGTTTTCATGTCATCGAATTTCTCGATTTCCCGATCCCCGATCTTCCCATTAATGAAATCCCGAAAAGGTCAAATCTGGATTAATTAAGATTATAAAAAGGTTTTAACTTAAATAATACATCGCGATTTTTGCATCAGGGTTCTTCGAGGACTTATTTCCTTGACATCAAAAGTTTCGAAACTCCGATAAGAAGGTTTTCAAATTTAATTCAAGATTAACACTAATTAATCATTCGTATAAACAATGTTTAAAGTTAAACTTTTTATAAATGATCTTTAATACGGCAATTGGCCAAATTTGGTAAGTTTCTATTATATTTGAAAATACTGAGAAAACTCAAGTACAAACATTAAATGCATATCTCCGAGAATATATTTTGCATTAAGAGCCTTAACTTCATAACATAGGTACAAATCTTAATGCTTTTATGATATATTCAAAGTAAAATTTGAAACGGCTGTATTATCAGTTCGAAGCTAAATTCCTCTCTGTTACAGGTTTTCAAGTAAACACAGAGCTATGGCACCTAAAAAGACTTCGAAGAAAAATGAAGAGCAACCAGAAGGTGATATTATTTCCGACACTACCGCATCTGGGGTACATTCTGTCAAGTCATGGAATGGAATTGCTGAAAAGCTAGAGGATGAGCTTAAATATCCGGCCACTGATGTGGAAAATCACATCCGAGATATTGCCGAGTCTGAGCTTCATAAAGTTGCAGCATGTCCGAGACTTGTCTTATACACTGATATGATTGCCTGGGCACTGGATAAAGTAGATGTTCCGACCAGAAGTATTCTGAACGAGCAAGGAGCTGTTATCGGCTCATTCAGGCCTGAACATATCCAAGTAATGTATAAGCTCTCGCCCAATTATAGACACACTTTTAATGCTGATTTTGTAGCTGCATTTCAAAGAAAAGAGTATGTTGAAGGTGGCCAATCATACCCTGACATGATAAGAGGATGGGCCAGAGATGAAAACAAGTTTAGGGATGATATACATGGAATTTATGCCACAGCTGCTTTAAATGAATATATGGTTTATGTAGCAATGATGTTGTGTAGACTTTTTGGAAGGATCCTTGTCATTTTCATGCAGACTGGACACCTTTCCTGGAGGAAGTTTCAGAGGGACGCAGTTTTAATTGGCACAAAATTTTGTCAGATAACATCACTTCAGAGGTTGTGAATTACAAAGCAGTTAGGTCAAAAGGGTAGTCAGTATCTTTTTATATGTCAGCTTATATCATGGATGCCATTTGTTTTAAGACTCCTTTTCCATTAATGCATTGGAGTTGGAATATTTCTTGCCCAGAGCCTATTCACAAGTACCACTTAGATCTCTGGGAAGAAAATGCAAAAAAAAAAAATTATGAAGTTTGTCATTATGTAATTATCCCTCTGCATAAAATATTATTTGGATGTGACCCTCCTCGTATTTCTAATACTATCATGGAAAACCTCAAGTCCGTTGTTGACTGGTTCATTGAAGAAAATTTTTCCTATGTTAGGGTTTATGGCTATTCTATTCTGGCTCATGCACTCCCAAAAATTTTACCAGACAGGTTAATATGCAGAGAAGTGGCTTATCAGCTAGTAAATGGTGGTATTGGGTTAGAATTAAAAGCTTAGAAGAAAAAGGAATGGCCATCTTTTCCTGTTTATATAGGAAAATTCATTTTATTAAACATGGGTCATTCTAAAGCAGAAGCCGAATCAATGGACGAAGTGAAATTAGCAAGTATAGAGCACAGGAAACATGATCCTTACCAAATAATCAGTCGGCATTTCACACAATGTAGTTTGAAAGCATATGAACATGAATTGTCAGTTTATGATGATGTTTTTAGAAATGCTAAATCTTATGAGGAAGTGCAGAGCAGAGTGCAAACTTTGTCACCTGATGCACAGGTGGGGTTTGCATCTTTTCAAAGAAATAGACGACAATGTCTACCAAAGATTTTACAAGGAGAAATGTCAACTTCATCGACAGAGCAAGAAACAATTCCCCCAGGGTTTGAAACCATTATGAAAGATAAGTCAAGTGACAAGGGTAAGTTGAAAAATCCTAAAATACCTCCTCAGAATATAGAGAGTTTTCAGACCAAAGAATCACAAACAGAAAAGGGAAAAGGAATAGAAACAAGCCCAATAATTCTAGATGATATTCCAGAAAATGTTGGAGGAACAGTTTCAAAGGAACTTGGCAGTCCGATTACAGCATTGACTCCACTTCAGTCTACTTTCGGAACCCCTCATGAAGGAGTTCTATATGTAAGTGACTTAGAGCCAATCACCAGAGATGAAATCCCTCCATCTGATTATTTTTTTAGTAAAAAATGAAGAGCTATCTTGAAATAGGAAATACATCCTATAGGAGAAAGAACGATCAAAAAACATAAAATTATCATTGATGGAAAGAAGCTAAATGAAGGAGAATTCGCTACAGAGCTAGCAGGAACCATGGGTGTTATAGCATCAGCCAACATGTATTCTGTAGGGAATCTGACAACTATGCTGGAGCAAAAGGATCGAGAAATAATACAGCTGCAGGACAGATTAAAGGAAAATGAGAAAATTATTGGCTGGGGAATACAAAAAGGTTTAGAGAAAGCTAGACTCAAAGACATCCAAGAAATCCAAAAGTTAAATGAAAATTTGGATGAGGCAAAAAGCATGATACAGATTACTCAAGAACAAGTGAAAAAGCTCGGCAATGAAAATAAATCTCTGCAAGATAAAATCATTTCAATTACTAATAAAGTAATTGAAATGGAACATTTCAAGACCCGAGCATCAGAGATATATGCAAACATTGAGGAAGAACAACAGAAAATATTTTGTAATCTGGAAATCATCTAGAACTATTTTCAAGAATCTAATAGGTCTATGGAAAAGGTAATGCAGAAAGAAAGAGAAGCTAAAACAACAAGGAATTCTTTTCAAAAGATAATAACTTCTTTACAAAAAGAAGAAACTGAAAAAACACAGAAATTATCCATTTCGGAGCAGTTAAAAGGAGATATAATGATAAAAGTTTGGGAAACAAAACTAGAAGAATATAAAAGAATTACAAAAGGGATCAATGAAGATTGTCAAAGGATCTTCAATCTTATTGAAAAAGATTCAGTAAATATCGTGACAGATGATTTTTCTGAGCTGTTAGGTGAAGTCAATATTACCAGGTATCAGATAAAAACAAAAGAAGAACTTGAAGAAAAGAAAGTAGAAATCACAAATATTAAAGTGGTCAACATTGCAGAAATTGATAAGTATATGATAGCTTCAAGTTCAAAATTGGAAAAGGTTAAATTCACAAATAAAATCATAGCAAGCCAATTGCCAGGCCTACAAAGAAGTTTTTTCTCTTTTGAAGCAAATGAAGTACCAGAGGTTCCTAAGGTCTTGGTAAATTTTTTAGAGAAATATGTTCAATACATTGAAGCAGATAAGGAGAGTTCTTCAACTCAAATTTAAAACTTTGTAAATATTTTTATTTTTAGAATTTTGAAAGAAATCATAAACAGTTGACATTAGTTTATGTAACCGTAATATTAGGAAGTTGGTTAGTTACCAACGAAAGACTTTGATAGAAATGTATAAATATAGTTTCAAGAGGCTAAAATAGGGCTTCAGAAATTTTGGAGAAGGCCATTTTTGTAATATCAACTTTGAAGTTTATCGGAATATAAACCGCGAACAAGATTCTGAATCCTGCAATTTCGTGACTATGTTTCTTCCCCTGTTTATCACACTTTGTTAAACCTTCTTCTTAATGTGTGTTTCTAGCAAGTAAATCAATTTGAAGTTATATGCAATTGTTGTTTATTGTTTCAGATTGGTTTGGATGTTGAATGTGTTACAGTTTTTCCTCTGAAATTACTTTAGTGATTTTAAGACCTGTAAAACCTTCTGTTCCTTAATATGTCACTTTGTTAGAAATCTTGTTTCTCTTTCATTATTGTTAATTGAAATATAAGATTCTTTCTAGATAAAAGCCTTATATTTCTCTGTACTGTGTTTCATTGTTTACAATTTCAAAATTGTCACAAAACCAGGAAACAACCTTGATTGTGTTTTTACATTACTGTTTTAGATTTTAAAAGTTGTTTCATTAATATCATCTCTGAAAATCTGAAGTAACCAATTGATAAAAAACCCTTTTACAAACCTATAAAACCCTATCACCCATGACAGTTCCTAACGACAGACAACCTAACATAGAACCTGGTCTTCAGGATCAAACCAACATCGCACTAAACTTATTTAACACTATTCTACAAACAGCTACCAATAGGACTGAGTTAGAAAGATCGTGGGCTGCAATTGAACGTGACATAAGCATCCAAGAGCAACGGGAAGCAAGACAGAGACAGTTGAGAAACTGAATCTGATCTAGTCTTTCTTTGTTTCTTCTTTTCAAAACCTTTTTATAAAAACCTTTTTTTTTTGGATGCCTTGACGGTATGTTTTATAGCCTTAAAACATAAACTGAGGAACAACAGTTGGTATCCGTTGTAATATCACCTGTAGTTGAGCCAAGTCGTTTAGGGGTGTCTGCCCTAGTATTTATTCCATGTGTAGCATGCTGGGTGTGACGTGAAATGTTGAGCTTGGATGTGTTGTCATCTAGATCCTGTCCTTCTCACTAGATCCAAATTCACCTCCTATCTCTGATGCTGATGGGCCCATTTATACGTTGTTGTCGGTTGCCTACACTTCCCCAATTTGCCCGAGGAGTTGTCGCATGTGTGCCATCTCTTCTTCAATTATGTCCCTTTGGCACTCAACATTCTTAAAATCTTCGATTCTACGATCCTGAACTATTTTGGCCACCATGTTTGCATCATCCTCCGTGATCGTGTATTCTAGGGGCGTTCTATGTTCCTTCTCCTTCTTACACGCACCCCCCATCTAGGTGACTAACCTCTTAGTTTGGCCTTGCTATTGTGGCGTAGAACTTGATGTAGTTCCTTGTGTTGCCTCGGCTGTTTATGTTGTACCTGTGGCACCTGTGTGTTGTTCTTCTTCCCCATCTGGACTGTTGTCTTGGATGTTCCCCCCTTCTTCTGCTGTGCCTTGTTCTGACTTGTCTTTGGTTTCTTAGGCACTGTTACTTCCTTGGGATGTGTTTTTTCCTGCCCTACCTCCTCAACATGTGTGTGTTCTTATCTTACCTCCTCCTCCTCTATCTATGTGGTTATTTCTCGAGTGAGGATTGCAATCCTCCATTCATCTTCCCAATCCTTAATGGCCATTTGTATGCCCCCCTCCGTGATGCAGTAACGTAGTTGTAGCCATTGATTGTTAGGGTCCTTCCACGCCTGGATCCACATCGCATGTCTAGTAGATTTGAAGTTTACTATGCCATGATACCATGCAACAACTTCCGGTGTTACCCTCCAAGTGTTGGCGATGGTGTCTTGTAGGTCGCAGAGATATCCTTTGAATATAGTTGCATTCACTTTTCCATTCTTGGCGTCTGAAGTGGCTCAAAGAGATAAGAGTCATGCTTTGTGGCAGGGTTTGGGTTTAATGGAAAAAAATGAGTACCTCATCTCCTTCCATCCCATCACAACTATCAGGATGAGCAACCATGAATAATGAAATTCTGTCCCCAGATCCTGTGCATCCTTACAGTCATCTAGGAATAGATTCAACAAATAAGGGGCCCAACTGAGTGTGGTGCCCTCGACACACTGTGCTACAAATGCGACAACCCCGGTCGAGACTTCCTCCTTGCTACATTTCTTGAGCAACTTGCATGCCATAATTTTTGTGGCCATTCTTTTCACGACGTAACTAATCCGTCTAATAATGATTCTGTGCGACCCCCTTTCGGTGTCGTATTTCGTCTTCATCTCCTCGTCCAGTGATTTCTCCATTGTTTTTTCCTCCAGGAACTATTTATGATCCATACCCCGTGATGGCAACCCTATGATGTATGTGATGAGCTCTACGTCTATTGAGACAAGTTGTTCCAGCCATAGATATCTGCCATGTGTGACCTCCATCAACTGCTTGACGCATTTGTTTGCATACTGGCCTCTCCCAAAGTGTGGTAGGTCCAACAGGCCTAGAATTCCAGTTTTGGCCAGTCCTGCTACCCACTGGACTGGTTGATGGATTGGTTCCCTAAAGGGTCCTATACCCACAGTCTGTAGGTAGATTTGCTTAGAAAACTTTGGGAACCTATCCATGTTCATTACATCATGGTCTGGGTACCTCAATTTCTCTACATAACCTAACAAATTTTCTGGTACATGTACCCCTTCCGGTATGCGTAAAAAAACAATTGTTGTGGTAGGTTGTCTGCACAGTGACCTAGGTACCGTCTGCTTTTCCTTTCATTGTGGTGGCTGACCCGAGGTTCCAACCTCCATTGTTTGTTCTTTGGCATACTCCTATGGTCGGCCATTGGCATATTCCACTACTCCCTCTTGTGGTTGTTCTGACGTGGTTGTCTGTGATTCTTCTGGCACCATAGATGATTTTAGGGGCTAAATTTCGCTCATGGGATAATTTTCCATGGATTTTCCAAAAACAAGATTCGCTATTTTAAAAATGATTCACCCAAATTCTATAGGATAAAATTATTTTACCTTAAAAATCGCCAAAATTTTATAAAAACTATATAAAATCCTTAGAAATTTGAATATTTT
>ML798941.1:78689-100408 GCA_009831015.1 Picea engelmannii | reverse complement strand
TAAAAACTATATAAAATCCTTAGAAATTTGAATATTTTTACAAAAATATCGCCAAACATTTATAGTTGGCATATGAAGGATAAGTAAGATTCGCCAAGGTTTCTACATTTTAAAATAAATTTCCATTCTTAAAATCATCCCTGTCTGGCACGACCATTTCTTCCTAGTTTGGAGCCGTCCCATTAATTCTCAGGGCTTCTATAGGGTTTTCGGGTTTCACTTGGCTTCCAGCATCCTCCTTCTGTCATCCCTACCCCTCTTCCAGCATATCGATGTCCATGCCCGTAGGTTCTATCTATTGGTTTTCTTCCTCAATGGGTGTGGGGCTTCCTAGTGTTGTATCTGGCGATGGGATTTCATCCACATTGACAACTTGTGGCAGCCAAGATGGTTTTTGTTCGATTCCCTGTGGTTGCGATTGTGCTCTGGTACTACCTCGGGGTCATCTGGCAGTCTCGCTCGGTTCTCCTTGTTTAGGTGGTGCCATGGTGGTAAACACTTGTCATTCACCGAGATTATTAGCCTGTGCAACCTCTGCAACCTTCAGTCTCTTCTTCGTATGCTCTCTTGCTCCGTGCCTTTTCCAATTTCACAATAACTTTTCTTCTCCCGTGTCCTTGCTTTGTATTGGGGTTGTGTGAACATTGTCCAATATGTTTCCACGATTAGGATTTAATTGAACTATTGGTTCCTTCATACTTTCCATTGATTTCCCTTGCCGTCTCCAGTTGGCACGATTAATGCGGCGTCCTGCCAGTCATTTCTAACATTCAATTCTGATAGCCTCCGTCACTTGGCGCTTCTTTTGCTGTAGCCACCTTTCTCACTTGTTTTTTCTTTGAACTGAACATTGGCCTTGTATCCATCGGGCTCTTATTGCTGATCGTGTGTGCTTCTTCTCCTTTCGACGCACTATGCCTCTGTTGGTACCTTTTGATATCCTGCATTTTTTTTGTTTTTTTACTGTGCGGTGACTTTCAAGTTGCGGGTGGTCGATTGTCCTTGTACAACTTTAGTCGACTCCCATTGATCATCCCTTTGATTTATGCACCTCCTAAGTCCTTCAACTATTCATCTCCCCCATCCGTGAAAATTTTTACTTCATATGGTCCTAACCAGTGCATTCTGAGTTTTCTTGGATGTTGAATGGATTTACTATCATAAATCAACACTAAGTCTCCTGCCTTGAAAGTTTTCCTCTTGATATGTATGTCGTGCCAAGCTTTGTCCCTTGATTTCTGAACTTGTTGGTGGAACCCTACTAGGATCTATCTTCCTCCATTATCATCAGTTGATTCAGCCTATCTTGTATTGTGCCTCGTTCTGTCATGTTCGTAATCGTTGCTATGCGTAGAATGGGTACCAGAAATTATAATGGTACCGTTGCTTCTTGTCCATATACCAATCTAAATGGCATGTGTCTTGCCAAATTATTGCATGTGGTCCTGTATGCCCACAATACTGCAGGTATTTTTAGGTCCCAATCATCCTTGTTGACATTACAGATCTTCGTCAGTGCATTTTCAAGGATTTTGGTAAAGGCTTATACTATTCCATTCGCTTGTGGGTGATATGGTGTAATCTTTTGATGATGGACTTCAAATTCCTCAGTCATAGCCTTGATAGTGTTGTTAATGAAGTGAGTGCCTTGGTCACTCATCAAAATCATTGGGCAACCAAATTTAGTGATCACATGTTCAAATAGGAAGTGTGCAGTTGTCTTTGCGCTACAATCTTTGACTGGTGTTGCTTCCGCACATCTTGTCAGATATTTTTTCACAGTGATAATGTACCATGCTCATGTCCTCTTGGATGGTGGGTTAATTGGTCCCACAAAATCTATTTCCCATTTGTCAAATACCTGCAAAGTTACCTGTGGTCACAGGGGCATCTTGTCCCTTGTATTCGGTTTACCAACCCTCTGACATACATCACATTTCTGGCAGTACTCTTTTGATTCTCTGTGAATAGTTGGCCACCATAGTCCTACACGCAATAACTTCTACACGCTAGCTTTTCCTACGTAATTTCCTCCTACAAGTCCCTCATGGGATTATGCTAAAATCCCTAGTCTTTCATGTTCTAGCACATATCTTCTCAGGATGCTATCTACGCCCATTTTGTATAAGTGTCCTGCAATCAGTTGATAGTCTGCAGCCCAGACTACTAGGTTTTTTCTGCGCGGTGGTATATTCTTGTGGAGAAGTCCCTGTACTCAAGTAATGGATGATGCCTGCGAAGTATTCATTGATGATCTGAACTGAAAATAACTGTGCATATAGAAAGATGTCCTCTAAATTTGTAGGTTCCTCTCCGTTTGTAACCCTTGATAGGTGATCAGGTCCTGCGTTTAGCTTCCCTGACTTGACTATTACTTCAAAATCAAATTCTTGAAACATGAGTAACCATCGACAGATTCTCCCCCCCAACACTGGCTTGTTGACTAGGTACTTAAGGGATGAATGATCTGTGAACATATTAAAATGTTTCCCCAATAAGTAGTGTCTAAAATTTTGAAGTGCATAGACCATAGTTAGGCCTTCCCTCTCTGTAGTGTTATAGTTTTGTTCTCATTCTGATAGTTTTCTGCTAGCAAATGTTATAGGATGATCCAATTCTCTTGCTCTTGGATGCGCCAAAATAGATCCAAGTGCTATGGCT
Organism: Picea engelmannii; assembly: GCA_009831015.1. NCBI lineage: Eukaryota > Viridiplantae > Streptophyta > Pinopsida > Pinales > Pinaceae > Picea > Picea engelmannii. The sequence continues at coordinate 97,747 of ML798941.1, read as the reverse complement.
GATGCATCTACATGTGCGTGGAATGTCTTCTCCCTATCTAGGAATACTAGTATTGGCGTTGTTGCCATATTTTATTTCAGAGTATCCAAACTGTGTTGACAATCCTCATTCCACTGAAACTTTGTATCTTTCCTTAAAAATTTCTCCATTTGCGCGATGAGCTGCGCATACACTTTGATAAAAAATTTGTAGTATCATGTGTGTCCCAATGTCGCTCTTAGTTGACAGAGTATTTTTGGTGGTGGCAAGTTAACGATTACTGCATTTTTTTCCGATTCTACTAGTAAACCTTGCTTGCATACTATATGGCCCAATAGTATCCCAAATGGTGTTCCGAAAATGCACTTCTTGATGTTTAATGATATCTAGCACTGCCTGCATATTTCTAACATCAGCTGCAAGACCTCTACATGGTCTTTCAATAGGCTATAAACTGTCCAATCATGCAAGTATACCTCTAGAAACTGGTGGATAAATTCTTTAAATGCATCTATGACTACTCTGGAAAATATTGTTGGTTCATTCTTTAGTCCAAACGGCATGATTGTGTACTAGTAGAATCCCCATTCTATAGCAAAAGTGGTCTTGTATCTATCTTTCGACACTATCTTGATCTGATGATATCTTGAAAATCCATCGGTGAATGAAAAAAATTCATGTCCTCCTACATTCTCCAACACTTCATCCATGAAGGGTGTAGGGAATGGATCATGTAGGAGCGCATCAATCAACTTCCTCAAGTTGACGCATATTCTTATCCTGCCTTGTTTTTTCTCCTAAACTACCATCGAGCTTATCCATTCTGATTCTTCCACGAGTTCTATGATTTCAGCTTCGAGCATCCTATTGATCTCATCTTTGACTTTTTGCTTATATATCAGATTTAGTCTGTATGATCATTTTCTGATTAGTCTTGCCTTGGCTCTGAGTGGTATCTTCATTTCACCTATCTCTCCTACTATTCCCTTCTTTTTTGTAAACATTGTGGGGAACAGGTCATTGTACTTGCGCAATAACTCTGTTATGATTTCCACTGTTTGCTCATCCTAGTAGTCTCCAATGCTGGCCATTTTTGGATTCTCAACTATCCCAATGTTGACTTTATTCACCTTGATCGACGCAACAATTACTTCTAATTCTAGAGGTGGGCCTTCCACTTCTTGTTCTTCTTTTGCTTCCTTGATCTGAATATCACACGGGTCATCTTCTTCTGGTACTTCTTCCTGCACATGGTAGCATGAAAACAATTCTTTCATTGTCTGTTTGTTCTGTTGTTGTTCCTCTGTTATGAGTTTGACTTATGGTTCCTAAATGAATATCACCCCTCTTATTTTTTTAAGAGTTTCATCTATGTTGGGGTTCTCATGTTCAAATGACAAAGTGACTGTAAAGCTTTGTTGTAGTATTGTCCAGCTCGTAGTTCCTCTGCACAGTTCCTGGTCTGTATACTAGTTTGTTTGTATTGCTTCTAAGGTATGTACAAAATGATGAGGCCATTCCTCCATGGGTATCATTTTCCACAGCGCTCTGCACTTCTCCAAGTGTTTTGTTGGTGCCCCCTGTCCATCATATTTTTGTTGTTGGTTTCTTTTCTGTTCTGCGCCAAACCTTATGCACAGTAACGGCTTACATTGGTACCAATCCTTGATTGTTTCTTTGTGTGTGCCCCACCATATTGCAGGTGTAGCCTTGAGTGCTATATCTAGTGCTAAGAGTCTCTGATTTTCTAACACTTCATCTTCTAAATGTTTCAAGAATGCTTCTAGATCATTTACCCCATGGAAACTGGGTGGTTTTCTTATCTTTGTACCTACCCATCTTACTGCGTCATCTATTCTTGTGCATCTTCTTGTGGAAACTTCGTGTAGCCTCTGTTGCCAGTTCTCTAAACCTATATTTGAGTCTGATGCACATGAAGTAATTCTCCACCAACTAAGTATCCCATCTCCAGTTGGGTTTACGTAATCCTCATCTCACACAATTGTTCTGTATAACTGGCTAATTTCCTCCAAGTCCAAGCAAGTAGGTTCTACAAACCTCTACCCTTTCGTTGGGTTTAATGGCATAATGACCCTGTATTATCCTGACTTAAATGTCATTTTACATGTTTTTAATTTGATTATGGCCTGGTTATCAAACACCCAATCCAATCCAAGCAATGTTGGATATGGTGTTTTGTCGTCCACTATTTCAATTACTTCAGTGTCTTCTTTAGTGTGCACTCCATCCAAGTCTACTGTCACTCCTTTCAGTCTCCCTATTGGTAGAACTCTGTGTTGGTTTTCTAGTTTCAGCTGAACGAGTGAATATCCTAATGTGGGCTCTCCCACATTTCCATGTATTCTTGGGTAATACATCGACTTCAGATCCTAGATCTAGTATGATATATCCCATGTTGAAATTTTCAATGTTAGCATTCAACCTGAACTCCCTACTTGTTATTCTCCTTGTATGTAGGTGATTGACTATTTTTTGTTCCATTTTTCCTTCTGTCTCTATGCTACATATTTATAACACACTTTGTAATATTTTGACAGAGGATGGATCGTTTAATATTTTTACACATGATTGTAAAAAGCCTTTGATTGTACTTACTTATCCCAGGGGATGCATTTCTTTGGTATGATCCAACGAGGGAGGCATATCGTACACTGGTACTTCCTTTCTACGTTGTGCAGTTGAGGTCAACGCAATGTCTAGCTTCAGAAATTCTTGTTTGGCTTGCTCAAATGTTTCCTTCTTGTTCTGTGTGTCGAACTTATTCCTTGGTTTGACATTATTCTTCACCCACTGATGTTGTACTGGCTCTTGATCTGTTGCTTCTTTTCCTGTTTTAGCTCCTCCATGCGTAACTATGTTGATGTCTTTTCCTTCATCCCTCGCTTCCATTGAAATCTATTGAACATTCTGGTTGTTCTGATTCCTCTTTTCCTGGATCTTCCCTAGTAATGTAGGACATTATTCTGTGTCATGATTTGATGCGCAACAATACATACAAGTCGCTGGTGGAAGTGGTCATTCTCTTGCATAGTGTCCTGGTTGTTGACATTTGTGACATATCATTGGTCCTCTACCTCTTCCAAAGCCTCCTCTTGCTCGTCCTTCACCTCTGTAGCTAGCTCGATCACCTCGTGGCGCGTTATACTGAGGTGCATGATTGTACTACGCGATATTGTACTGAGGTTGCGTTGTGTTGTACTGTGGATACACGATATTATATGGTTGTTTCCCAATATTATACTGCAGCTACGCAGTGTTGTATGAGGATGGTACTTGGTTAAACTGAGGTGTGGCTTTCCCGATCATCATTTATGCCTGCACCCTATATGCATTTGATGTCCTCTCTCTCATCAAGTCCATACTTATACAATCTTTTTCATCATGGCCCATTGAATTGCAAAAGTTTCAATATGAACTCTTTGGGATTGTCTGGTACTTCTGCATCATTGGGCAGTGATATGGGTCGTGATCCTATTTCTTATAGATTTCACACCATATCTGCCTATTGGTAACGGATTTGGCATCCTTGCTTCCATGTACTACACAAATGTTGGACATCCATTCTTATGGTGTCCTTCTATCATGCATGTGGTACACCAAATGGATTCTCGTTTGTCCTTACTTTTGTTTTGGTTTAGCTGGAACGTTAAGTTCTTCAAATCCTCCTTCAACTCTTTGATGGCTGGATCCGTCTTCTGATATTGGTTTTCTTCCAGTTGTAGGGATGCCTGCAGAGCCTCTGCCTATGTCTGAAACTTATGTTGTCATAGTGGATATTTCAAGTGTGGTAGTGGTGAATTAATGAAAAAGTTCCTCTGATGCATATCTGTCATGATATATTTCAACTTTCCTTTTAGTCACTTGAATCTCTGGTCAATCTCCCATACAAATTCTCCTGGTTTCTGTCTAATTTCTATCATCTCGTTCATGTATTGGTCCTCTGAACTTGGCTTTTGAAACTTATTTATCAGTAACTTCTTGATATTCGCAATCGTTCTAGTTGTCCCTGGTGGATTGTTTATGGCCAAACTCATATACCAACCTAGTGCATGATCCCTTAGTGTAATCGCTAGTCGTGCAAGTTTAGTGTCCTTGTCTGTGATCTGTTTTTCTTCCCAGATCTTCTCACAGATAAACAGGTGCTTTTCCGAGTCGTTCGACGCTTCTCCTTTGAATTCTGGTAACCTGATGGTGGGATTGTGGCCTGCCATCCTGAATGTTGAACTAATACCTCTGCACAGTGTAGGTACTTGACTAATTCTTCCTGAACTAGCTTCCCCAGTTGTTGTACCTTGTGTAGATGTACTTCTTGTTGTCTTCATTCACCTGAAATTTGGTTGTCTAAACAGTGGTGTTATTTTTGGTGTGTTAGTCGTACATGGGTTGATGGGTTTCACACTGAAATTAATATGGATAGACTTGTTGCCTTCTATTCCTACTCTTGGACCTCTCGTCTTCCTCTCATATGTTGCACGTAGGATTTCCTCAATCTGCTCCATAGCCCAAAGATCCTCTACCTCCTCTTCATAAATTGCCAATCCTTCCCTCGTGACTACAACTCTCTTCTTTGTGTTCACCTTGTATTGGTAGGGTACTCTACTACGCGTCTTTCCAGCTGACGCCATGATCCTCTTAATCTAGTCATCGTCCATCATGATTGGGTCCAAGGCTTCCTCCTTCTTTCCTTTATCTAGTTCTCCTTCCATTTATTCTCTTTCTATCAGTGCTTCCCCCTTTCCCCCATGCACGCAAGGAAGTTTAGTTGTCTGACTCCATTGTCATTACACCTTTTTTATAGAGCAATATCTTAATAGAAGTATACAATGATCTAATATACCTTCCTCGAGGCCCTCGTAGAAACTCTTTCTCCATTGTACGATTTCACGGTATCTACTGAAAATTATGTTATAAAGCCTGCTACAATATTGTCAAGCCAAAAATCTACTGCGCGGGTGAATTGGTTGTTCACCTGTTGTAACTACTCAATATGAACTGGGGTCCATTCTAACTATCGGATATGGTTTGTTGCGTGGTTATTATTCAACCTCAATATCCACTCCTGCAATAAGTGTGGGAAATCACAGAAAAAGACTTCATACAGACTAGTAAACACATACTTCTCAATATATTTGAGCGGTGTTGCTCTAGGGTTTCTGTTATATTTATGGAAACGTCATGGTGTATATGAGTCTAGGCCTCGTAGTGTTATTATTACTTTGAACAGAAAATTGTACAGGATACTCGAGGAAGTCCCACCTAGTGTTATTTCCTTGATCTCTGCTAAGCAATGCAGGAAGGTAATCTCTTAGATGGGGAAGTTTGTCTTCTTCATGATTTGCTCTTAGAATAAGCAAAAGATCACAGCCACACCCAGGGTCGCTACGGCTGACGTCTCCACACAACAGAATCAAGTAGACAAGGTCGTGGAAGAATACTCAGATATCTTCTCCTCACCTATCGGGGTACCTCTTCACTGCTAGGTCAAGCACCCCATCGATCTGACCCCCGACACACCACTGCCCAATGGGCCAATCTATCGTCGCTCTCTATTAGAGAATGAGAAGATCAAGCAATAGATCTAAGAGCTGCTCCACAAGGGGAACATCCATCCCATCTCATCACCTTGCAGAATCCCAATCGTGTTGGTACAGAAGAAAGATGGAACTCGGTGACTCTACATTGATTACCGGGCTCTAAGTAAAATCACAGTCAGAAACTGGTACATCAATTCCCCGAATCGACGACCTTCTTGATCAACTCACGGGGGAAAAATACTTCAGTAAGATTGATCTGAATTCTGGCTACCACTAGCTCCCAATAGAATAGACAGATGTATGGAAGACTGCCTTCAAGTCAAAGGAAGGTCTTTTTGAATGATTGGTCATGCCCTTTGGTTTGACAAATGCACCAGCCACTTTCATGAGGTTGATGGATGATATTCTGTGACCATTCACCAATAATTTTTTAGTGGTGTATCTTGATGACATTCTCATTTACAGCAAGACTTGGGTCGAACACTTACAGCATATTCAGCAGGTTTTGCACACCCTGTGACAGCACAAGCTATACGCCAACTTGGAAAAATGCTCCTTCGGCATGGATAGGGTCCATTACCTGGGCTACATCATTGATCGGCATGGCGTACATGTGGATCTAGCCAAGATCCAAGTTATCCGTGACTGGCCAGCCCCAACCACACTCACCGAGCTCTGGAGCTTCTTGGGCCTTGCCAAGTTCTACTGCAGGTTCGTGTTGGGATTCTCCCATATTGCATGGGCCCTCAGCCAAATAACCAGTGGTGGTGGTAAGGCGAAATTTGCGTGGGGGAGGCCCCAACAACAAGCGTTCGATGATTTGAATCAACGCTTGTGCTCAGCCCTAGTACTTTCACTCCCAAACCTACAACATCCCTTTGAGATCGAGACAAATGCTTTTGACTATGCTGTGGGTGTCCTTCTCACTCAGCACGGCCACCCCATGGCCTATCATAGTGAGACACTATCAAATGTTGTCCATAAGTAACCTACTAATGACAAATAAATGTACTCCATTGTGCAAGCCTACCACCAGTGGAGACACTACATTCTTGGGAAGGAGGTAGTCATCAACACTGATCATAAGCCACTGTAGTTCATGCAGACACAAGGAAAATTGTAGAATGACCTCCATCAAAAGTGGTCCACATACTTGCAACAATTCCACCTCAACATGAAGTATAAAACAGGAAGCACCAATCGGGTCGTTGATTGCCTCAGTAGACCACCAGTCGCAGCACTCACCACGGTGCTAGACTCTTGCGGCCATGAGACCTCTGGATGGTCCCAACTCTACGAGACAGACCTAGACTTCACCACCACCTACCAAATGTTGGGGGCAAATGCAGTTGTCGGTAATTTCCATATTCAGGATGGGTTGTTGTGTCGTCTATGCCATATCTATGTTCCATCAAGCAAGCGAGTGAAGCTAATCTGGGAATCCCACTAGTGTCGAGTGGCAGGACACTTCGACGTCGAAAAGACAGTGGCGATGCTACAGAAACATTTCTACTGGCCGAAACTTCGACAGGAGGTCAACAAGTATATCAGGTCCTGTACTGCCTGCGCGATTGCCAAACTGACCACTAAGAAACAGGGCCTGTACACCCCTCTTCCTACTCTTGACAGGCCATGGGAATCCATCTCAATGGACTACATGTTGGACCTCCCATCCACCAAGTGGGGAAATGACTGTGTTTTTGTGGTTGTTGATCACTTTTCGTACACCATCACCAAGGCCATCACTTTTCGTACACCATCACCAAGGCCATGGGGGATAATTTTTTTCATCTCAACATTCCTCCTTTCCTTGGCATGCACCTAGTGTTCAACATGGGTCTCCTTCGCCCTTATTTCCCACCATTATTGGACACCTCAGAAGTAGCAAAACAACTGACACCAACTGAGCTCAACCCCGACTGCATACAATAGGAATCCAATGATCAAATTGTGGACACACATATTAAGGGCACTTAACAACAAAGGATCCATCTTTATCGAGTCGTCAAAGCAGGGCAGCTCCTACACCAAGGCAAGTGGCTCACCCGGGGCCAAATTCAGCAGAAATTTCCTCATCTGATGGGGGACCTCAACGCAATGGAGACCATTGCTTCGTAAGGAGGGAGGATTTATCCAGGTGTAAATCAGTGGCCACCCACCTTTTCCAACTGGCCCAAAATAGTTTTCTGGCAATTTTGGCAATGTACTATTTTTAGCAGTTTTAACTTCCAGGGCCATTTTGAGGGCCTAAATGAAGTTTTTTTTGGATTGACCCAACTCAATGATATCCTATGGCATGATTGAGGCCAAAAAATGAATATCCTCGATGATACCTTTCCAATGGGCTATCACAGGCCTAAAACGGAGATCGTATGCAAAAATTACAACCTTGAGAAGTTAATGTACTAACTTACCCAAACGGGGCCCACATGACTTTTGGTGCTTCATCTCCTAGGGTTAGGTTTTTGGGTGTCTAGGGTTTTGGGCATTCATGTTTATTGTAGAAATACCTTCAGAGCCTCATTGTAATCATCTTCTTGCGAATGAGCACAGTTGTCACATCTCTTCTCAAAGATAAGCCGCCACCATTCCAGCAAGCTTGTTTCCGCTGCATTTTACAATTTCAGCTTATTTTGTTATTGAATAGAAAACTAGTTTTACTGTATCTCTGTTATTTTTTGTTAAGCACCTGTTAATAATATGTAGTCATTTCGTTCTTCTCATAAAATCCGGATCAATATCATAGAATTTTAAAATAACCAAATCCATTTTTAATGGATTTTGGATCCTCTTTTAATGGAGATTGAATCCACATTTAATGGAATATGGTTTCTTAATAAATATTTGTTATATGTTTAAAAATAATTTCAAATTGTTTGTTAGATAAATAAACCATAACCAATGAAATATTCCTTGACCACCCATGTGTCATGTGGCACCATGTGTCACTTGTTCATTAGTCCACCTGTTTGTCACGTGTCACTGCCACATCATCACTGCCACATCATAATTCCATGTCAACCTTCCATGTCAGCATGCCACATCAGCACTACCATGTCATCATTTCCATTTCATCACTTTCACATCAACATGACACATCATCACTGCCACATGTCTCTGTCACTTTGACTTTTTCCTTGTTAGACAAGAACTTTGACCGATCATAACTTTTACATACGGATGATGTTTGAGCTCTCATTCACACCAATGGAAATCTCTCATCAAGCTCTTTGAAATGGTGCTGGTCTTGAGGCAATATGAAGACTTTAAAAAAATTTCCATCTTGGATCCTCCTGGATCATCTATTAATGATACAATTGCTTCTGACCATCAAAGACTTATTTGTAATGACCAACAATTCTTGACATAATTCGAACAATAGTCTAGATACAGAATCATCCTATCGACATACTTCCATCTATCAAAATACATAACTCTCTTTATTCACCAATTATATAGGAAAGTAGTCTAGATATTGAATGTAGTCATCATTCAATCATACCACCTGACCTTTTTCACATACATAGGCTCACAAACATACAAATATAACTAGTAACCATTGTTCTTAGAGCATCGAAGTACAACAAGAACCATCAGCTTAGAACATATTGTAGACATAATCAAACCAATGATGTCTTCTTGTGGCACTGAAGAACGTCAAGAACCATCATCTTAAATTATGTTACTGTCTTCTATGAGTGGTTCTTCATCATATAATCTTACAAACAAAATAATGCTAATACATGTACTTATTCTATCAAATAAATGAAAGAAAATTTCACCACCACCTAGAGCTCCTCAATCGATCTTTGAACACCTCTGATAATACATATGCATCTTAAAGATACATGGAAAACATTTATGATATACATGATTTGTAGATCCCCTAGTTCCCACATCCATGATACTCAACATAAATGTCATACGATCCTCAAAATCCTCCAGGTTTGGGACTTCTTGGTCCACATTGTTATGGTGCCCAATGGATGCAGACATCTGTTCACTGCTATCCCCCATTTGTATAGACAATTCTGACTTCATTAGTTGTTGTGATTGCACATTTGATTCTAAATCCATGCTTACAGGGTTCTCCTGACTTTTTAGTTGCCAATATTGATTATTCTACATCTGATTGAGTGCCTCCAGTATACAAAGTGAGGCATCAAGACTCAAAGGCATCTGCATAGTATCTGTTGAATGAAGCTCACAACAATCATGAATAGCGCCATTACTAAAATCATTATGGTGGAAATAGTGAGTAGAAGCAACAGAAGCTGACCATGGTTGGGTCGATACTAGCATATCCACAGTCAGTTGAGGCGATAGAGAAAATGCAAGGAAATTTCTCGTCATCGCCATTTCCTTAAAAATCCATAAATCCTAATATATAACATGGGAAAACAATATTTCATTGTTTTTGGAAAATGAATACAAAACATCTAGATCGCCCATTCACAGATCTAATATAACATGGATCTCCACCAACAACGATCTCAACCTATGCAGCCAACTACCTCTTCCTTGATCCGTATCCAATTCTAGTCTGTACACATGTTCGTCTATGTTCATATTTTTAGGTGATGGGAGTCTTCCCTCCTCCCTCATAAAGCACACGACAAACAATATCAATCACTCACAACAAAAAATATCTACTCTACTCTACTCTACTCCTACTCTCCTACAACAACATATTACATCTCACATATTTTTGGGCCCTCCCGTGAGGGAGTTACACCAAAGCAACTAGCTCTGATACCAACTTAGAAATAATTGCATGCACAAAAACACTCACACTATTATATTATTATTGTATATACAAACCCAAATGCAATACACTTATACACTTATTCCAAACTTAGAGAGAGAGGTCGAGAGAATATCTCAACAATCTCCAATAAACACAAACCAACTCTAAAGTAAGTGTTAATTCTAACATTTTTCTGCACTAGTGGGTAGGAATTTAAAATATTTAAGAATTGGACAACACATTTGAGCTGAAGTATCTCTTTATCTTAAAAAAAACTTTAGATTTCTAGCAAGCATACTCCCCAAACTATGTTAAGTGGGAGTGATTTCATCTTGGAAGTCTCCTTACTCTCACATGAGGTTTTGAAGATCTCCTCAAAGACTTCTTCCTTCCTAAAGATTCTCAATCCATGTTAATCTTTACACCTCTTTCTATACCTCCTTGAGGTATGGACATTCTAGCATGAGATGAACTATAATTTCTTCTTCTAGTTAACATTGGCAACACCATCTTAGCAATCATAAAGTTTTGTTTATACCTCATGGGGTCCTCATTAAAGAAATGTGTTGAAATTAATAAGCTTGATTAACACTCTTTGACCTAATATGTGGGTTTTGCATCATTTTCGGTGATCATTTGGGGTTGTCCTTAACCAAGCCGGTTACAGTTCGGAACTGGAGCAGTGCAAGGAGCCGTATATTAGTGGAATGGATACCAAGTTATGCATATGTGTATTACTTGAACGCCACGGAAATTTGATAATGTCTGGAGGCTGTTATGAGTTTTTCTTTTCTCTATTTTCCCGTGTCCGTGCTTGTGTTCACTCTGCAATCTTCTGCCAAGTAGCTATGTCAGCAGGGATTGAAATGCCCAAATTATGTATGCAGGAGATTGTTTATACGGTAGGTTCAGCTTGGTATCTACCTACATCTATTTTTATTGCAGAGACTGTCTACCTTTCACATATTTTTTAAAAGATAAAAATAAAAAATAAAGAGAACTTTTTTTAAAGAAATGTTTATGCACTATGTTCTTGTTTTTAAGAAATAACAGATATAAAAGCGTTATTTTATTTTGAATTTTTTTTAAATCCATAGCACAGCGAGAAACAGTTATCCAAATTATTTGTTTTCATGTGGAAATAGATTCTTAAATTTTTAAATTTGTCCATCTATGCAAATCGATTTTCAACTAATTGATTCCCTAGTATTTTCACATTTTCATTGGATCATGCCAGTTTATCAAACTCTGAAACTAAGTGAGCCCAAAGTATTTCCACGTGACATCATTTTCATTGCATTTTGTCCGTTTTTCAAACTTTGAAAGTCAACATTTTGTTAGGTTTCAATTGTACTCTTAAAACAATAAAATCATTTTTTTTATTTTTACATTTTCTCACTTTATGGCTTATGTATGAGTGTATGTTTTTTTTTTTTTAATTTCTTGATAAATATGCTATTAGTGTATATGAAATGGCTAGTCATTGTTATGAATAAGGGCCACATTCAGATTCTGCATTTAATTTTTTTTCTAATTGTGAGTTTATTTGTTATTACATTTAATTTCTTCTAAATACATTTTGTTATTTCTTCTAAATACATTTTGTTTTAAATTTTCTTTTCATATTTATTATTAGCACGTGGTTTATTTTCAAATGGTAACAATTTTCATAACAATTTTTTTTTTAAAACCTTTTCTCAAAACAGTAATTATAATTTGCATAGATATAAATAAACAAATTACACCTCCAATCAATTATAAGACGTGAACTAAACTGCCTTGCAACTTATTCAAAGTTTTAATTATGATGTCAAATCCAATACTAATCCAGCTTTATCAAACACCTACCACGTGATCATTGCCTTTTCCACTAAAGATAACTCTTTACATATAAGAAGGCGATGTCTGCACAAATTTCCCAAATTCAAACACTATCATTCAACAACACAAGTATAGTATTGCTTCTTAATTCAAAGTATGATATGCCTGGCTACTATCTATCTTCCACTACAATTTAATTATATCACACACAATTCACTACCACAAATCAATTGTATGCCTTTGCAGCAGGAACAACACAAGGTAGATTAATGCAGTATTGCAATGCTAGATATTGGAGATGCAATAATTCAGAGAAGGAATTAGGCAGTTCAGTCAGATTAGTGAAACGGGATAGATCTAAATGTCTTAGGTTTTTAAGTTCACCGAAATGAATGGGGAATGGTTGTAAAGTCGTGCAATATTTGAGCGCTATCTTATTCATCACGGTTCCTATCTATTGTGGAAAACGGGAAAAATATGACATGGCGCTTTGCCAAGTGCTAGAGATATTTCTACAGAACTTCATATAATGTTCAACATCAAACGGCTCGTGGCTGCTCGAAGCACTTGCAGATGTGGCTCCACTGGCATCACAAGGTCACAAGGAGGCTGCAATGTACATTATCTGTTAATGACTGGCTACTAGAATCTAGATTGAATCAAGATACTCTTTAAAATCTGAATTACGTATCTCATTAAATCTATGAATGTCTGTTGGAGGTGCTCACCAGAACCGTGAAGTTCCAAAACTCTTAATCTGGCCAGTGAAATGGTAGAAGGAATAGAGATGGATGGAAAATTGTTTAAGCGAAGCCATACCAACGTGATGCAGCAAAATTCTTAGAAAAAATGACAATTTTGTCAGGATGTAATCATTTCACCGCCCATGTGCAAACGGTGAATCGATGGTCGTCTTGACCTTTCAAGACTCGAGAATTAACCACGATTACAATTTTGTCTTACATAACTTAAATGGTGGTCGCCTTAACCTTTCAAGACAACCACACACCATCACAGCCATTGATTAAATCTTTTAGAAGATCAAAAGGACAATTTTTGAATTCATGTTTCTGTATAAATACGAGAAACGAACTGTAATTGAGATATATCTTGAACACATTTTTGAATTGAAGTCGTTATTGTGTATTCGCAGGCATTTTCTCTGGGTTTATAATTTTGTTATTGAGTTAGTAAACTATGTTCAAGGTTTTTTCTCTTTCAGGATATCTGCCAGTTTTTGAAATAGAGCCATTACCTTCCAACTCCCAGATACCCGAGACCCGAAGTACTAGTCCCCACAGGCTTCTCGCGATTTCGCAATTCGGCAATTTTGGGTGAGTTTTGTTTTTGCATCGAGCGTTTGTAAACGCCGAACCCCGAACCTGAATTGGTTGGCCCAAAACTTATTCTCATTTCGTGATTCAACAATTCACGTTGCATTTCGTTTTTGGTGTTTGGCATTTGTTAACGCCGAATCCCGAACCTCGATTGACCTCCATTTTTCCACATTTGGTTTCAAAGCCTGTATTGTATCTTGTCAGTTGCTCATTGTTCCTGTTTGTGCCCAATTTTACTATGCGAGAATTTATTTGATTCCTTTCAAACTTTTATAAATGGTTGCGTCTAGTAGCAGTTCTTCTCAGATTCAGGTTCTTGTCCCCAGCGAGAAGTCATATGATTCTTGGTATATTCGAATGAGGACGATTTTGCATTCTTGGGATTTGTGGACTTATGTTATTGATGGTTATTCCGAGCCAGTTGATGATGTAGTAGAATTGGCTCTGTCTAATACTGACCGTGTTTTGCTGAAGGAAAACAGGAAGAAGGATAATAAAGCTCTTGGATTAATCCAGCAAGGATTAAATAAAGCCATTTTTATGAAGATTTCTAGTGCTGCATATTTGAAGATGGCTTGGGACATTCTTGAAACCTGTTATCAAGGAGTGTCCAAGGTGAAGACAGTTGAGTTGCAGAACTTGAGAAGGGATTTCGAAAATCTGAAGATGAAGGATAATGAAAGTGTTGATACTTTCATGACTCAAGTGATGAGTGTTGTGAACCAGCTCAAGCAGTGTGGAGATGATGTTGAGAATAAAAGAGTTATTGAGAAAGTGCTGAGAAGTTTACCCAAGAAGTTTGAGTCTGTTGTTGTTCCCCTAGAGGAATTTAAGGATTTAAGTCAAATGCAAATTGATGAGTTCATTGGTTCTCTTGTTGCTCATGAATCTAGGATATCTAGATATGAAGAAGGATCATTGGAGCATGCTTCCAAATCCCAACTGCATGTTACCAGAGGCAGAGGTAGAGGAAGGTTTTATACTCGTGGAAGAGGAGGTCAATTTTCTAGTCGTTAGGACAACAGAGCTGAATCAGAGTTTGAGCAGCAGTCCCAGCAGAATCCTCCTAATTTAAGAGGGAGCAACTGCAAACCCTGGCAGCAAGAAAATCAGAGGTATGATAAATCTAAAGTACAATGTTATTATTGTAAGAAGTATAGGCATTTTGCTAACAAATGTTGGAAGAAACAGGCAGATGCTGGAAAACAGTCTGCACATATTACAAATGAGTCTGAGGATCATCAAAATCCTGTGTTTTTGACCTGTAATGTCACTCAGGAAAGTGCAAATGATATTTGATTTTTGGGTAGTGGTTGTAGTAACCACATGACTGGTAATAAGGATTTATTTTCATTTATTGACAATAGTATTCAATCTGAAGTAAAACTGGGAAATCAGTGTAAGGTTACAGTTAATGGTAAAGGTGTAGTTCTAGTTTACACTAAGGATAATCAGGAAAGAAATATTGATGATGTTTATTTCGTGCCTGGTCTAAAATGCAATCTTATTAGTGTTGGACAACTGATGGAGAAAAAGTACAGAGTGTTCTTCAAGAACAAGGTATGTACAATCTATGATAAATTTCCCAGCAAACAGTTGATTGCAAAAGTAGAGATGACCAAGAATAGAATGTTTCCACTTGTTATGAAAAATGATTTGAGTGGTTCTTTGAATGCTTATAAAGTTGGAAGCTTAGATGAATCTTGGTTATGGCATTTGAGATATGGTCATTTACATTTTGGTGGCTTAGATCTGTTACAGAAGAAACAGATGGTAAAGGGGTTACCTTGTATTCAACAACCTACAAGCTCTTGTGAGAGATGCATACTTGGAAAACATCACAGAGAGAATTTTGTTTCAGGTGTTTCCTACAGAGGAAAAGCTCCACTGGAAATTGTCCACACAGATTTATGTGGACCTATGCAAACACCTTCTTTAATTGGATGTGTTTATTTTATGACTTTCATTGATGATTCCAGTAGAAAGACTTGGTTGTATTTGTTGAAACAAAAATCTGAAGCCTTTGATGTTTTTAAGAAGTTTAAGTCTATGCTTGAGAATGACAGTGGTCAAACCATTAAAATCTTAAGGTCTGACAGAGGAGGTGAATACAAACTTAATGAATTCATTGAATTTTGTAATCTTCATGGAATTAAAAGACAATTTATTTCTCGATATACTCCACAGCAGAATAGAGTAGCTGAAAAGAAGAATCGGACCATCATGGATATGGCTCGAAGCATATTGAAAGAGAAGCATATTTCAAATGAATATTGGGGAGATGTGGTTCTTTTCTCTGTTTTTATCTTGAATAGAAGTCCGACCAAGACCGTGAGGGATCGTGTACCTCAGGAAGCCTGAGATGGTAAGCCTTGCAATGTTTCTCATTTCAAAATTTTTGGATGTGTTGCATTTGTGCATGTACCTGAAGAAATGAGGAGGAAGTTGGATGACAGAAGTGAGAGATGTATCTTTGTTGGATACATTGAAGAGTCTAGGGCATATAAAGTCTACAATCCCATCACCCAAAAATATGTAATCAGCAGAGATGTTCAATTTAAAGAAGATGAAGCCTATGATGGAAGTATTGAAAAATCAATTTCAGAGGGAGCTGTGTTACCCCGTGAAGATGATGGTGGAGCTGAGTAGGATGAAGGAGATGGACAGATGGTTCCACATGCACATACACCTGCAATAAGAAGTCCAACAAGACAAGCACCATATTTCAGCCCATCTCAATTTAGAACACCCAGAACTCATGATCATGGTGAGCCATCTGGACATGGTGGACATCAATCAGATTCATAGGTAAGTAGTGAATCAAATCCCACTTTAGATTCATTAAGAAACAGATTTAAAGGACAGAAGACTAGAAGCTTAAGAGAATTGTATGATCAGGATGAAGAAATAGATCAGATTTCAAATTTTGCATTAATGGCATGTGATCCTGTAAGTTTTAATGAAGCTACTAAAGAGGATGTTTGGATAAAAGCAATGGATGAGGAGATTGATTCCATTGGAAGAAATAACACTTGGGATCTTGTCGATTTACCTGAAGGTAAGAAGAGCATTGGTGTTAAGTGGGTTTATAAGACTAAGCTGAATGCAGATGGTGAAGTTGAAAAGTACGAGGCAATACTTGTAGCTCAGGGGTCTAGTCAGCAACTCGGTATTGATTATAATGAAACATTCACTCCTGTAGCAAGAATTGACACTGTGAGGATGGTCTTAGCTATTGCAGTTCATAATAGATGGATCATGCATCAGATGGACGTTAAGTCTGCAATCTTGAATGGATATTTGGAAAAAGAGGTTTATGTAAGACAACCTTCGGGTTATGAGATTGATAAGTACAGAGATAAAGTTTACAAGTTAAGGAAATCTTTATATGGATTGAAGCAGGCATCCAGAGTTTGGTATAGCAGGATTGATGAGTACTTGATTAGTGTTGGATTCAGCAGAAGTCCAAGTGAACCAACCCTGTATACAAAGATAAACCAGGAAGGTAAAATTTTGATTGTATGTATGTATGTCGATGACCTGATTTTTACTGGAGATCTATCTGGAGATGATTTTAAAAATGCCACTCAAACAGAGTTTGAGATGACTGATTTAGGATTGATGAAATATTTTCTTGGAATTGAAGTGGATCAATCTGATGATGGCATTTTCATTTTCCAAACTAACTATGCAAATGAAGTGTTGAAAAGGTTTAAAATGTTGAATTGCAAGCCAGCTGCAACACCAATGACAACTGGTATTAAACTTAGCAAGTATGATGAGGGATCATATGTTGATCCAACTCTGTATAAGAGGCTGGTTGGAAGCTTTATGTACTTAACATCAACCAGACCTGATATAATGTTTGTTGTAAGTTTGATTTCGAGATTCATGGACACTCCGAAGAGTACTCATTGGCAAGCAGGAAAGAGGATCCTGAGATATGTTGCTGGAACAACTGACTTTGGCATCCGATACACATCAAGTTTAAACTTTGAGTTGATCGGATATACTGATAGTGATTTTGCATGTTCCATTGATGACAGGAAAAACACATCTAGGTATGTGTTCAGTCTTGTATCTGGAGCAGTGGCATGGGCATCAAAGAAACAACCCATTGTGACTTTATCTTCTACTGAGACAGAGTATGTTGCAACAGTTGCAGCTGCATGTCAAGCTATGTGGATGAGAAGGGTCTTGAATGAATTATTGCACGACCAGAATGATGCAACCCAAATTGTATGTGACAATAAATCTGCCATTGCACTGTCAAATAATCACGTCTTTCACAAACAGAGTAAGCACATTGATACAAGGTATCATTTCATTCGAGAGCTGGTAACTGGTAAAGAGATTTATGTTCAAATCTGCAAGTCTGAAGAACAATTTGCAGACATATTTACGAAGCCCTTGGGAAATGAATTATTTAAAATCGATAGAAGAAATATTGGGGTCTATAAGTTGTAATGCATTGTTTACAACAATTTTGTTTTACTTGTTTTAGTTTGTTTGGCTCTGAAATGATTAAGAGGGGGTATCTTAGGATGTAATCATTTCACCGCCCCTGTGCAAACGGTGAATCGATGGTCGTCTTCACCCTTCAAGACTCGAGAATTAACCAACAATTACAATTTTGTCTTACATAACTTAAACGGTGGCCGCCTTAACCTTTCAAGACAACCAGACACTATCACCGCCATTGATTAAATCTTTTAGAAGATCGAAGGGGCACTTTTTGAATTCATGTTTCTGTATAAATACCATAAACGAATTGTAATTGAGATATATCTTGAACACATATTTTAATTGAAGTCGTTATTGTGTATTCGCAGGCATTCTCTTTGCGTTTATAATTTTGTTATTCAGTTAGTAAACTCTATTCAAGGTTTTTTCTCTTTCGGGATATCTGGCGGTTTTTGCAATAGAGCCATTACCTTCCAACTCCCCGATACCTGAGACCCGAAATACTGGGCTCCACCGTTCTCGCGATTTCACGATTCGAAAATTCTGGGTGAGTTTTGTTTTTGCATTGAGCGTTTGTAAACGTCGAACCCCGAACCCAAATTGGTGGGCCCAAAACTTGTTCGCATTTCGCAATTCGGCAATTCACGTTGTGTTTCGTTTTTGGTGTTTAGCATTTGTAAACGCCGAATCGCGAATCCCGATTGACCTCCGTTTTTCCACAAATTTGAATAGAGGCACTGCTAATGGCTCCTTCGATTGCAGGAGAGAGAGTATCTCCCATGCGAAGTTCCTTGTGATCCAGAAAGACGCGCAACCCACACTGCCTGAGACTATGGTAGATTAAGCTGCCGTGAGTGAGCTTGGCGTCAGGTCCCCTATGGCTTATGAAAACTTGGTATGTTTCAATATTGTCCAATAACCTTTCCGGGTCACTGAAACACACAGAGAATCAGAATTGTAATTAAAATTAGAGAAAGTGATAACATTTTTAGATGAATCCGAAATTGAATCAGAATTGTAATTAAAATTAGAGAAAGTGAGAACATTTTTAGATGAATCAGAAATTCTTTGAAAAAAAGTATGTAGTCACCTTTCACTTGTGTTGAGGACGAAACCAGAAATATCTGTGACTTCTCTGAGGGGCGCCTTCCATTC
>ML798941.1:42665-60878 GCA_009831015.1 Picea engelmannii | reverse complement strand
TATTTGACAGACATTTCTCTTTGAGAAGTGTTCTTGCCATATTCATGATGGTCTGATTTTTTCTTTCAGCCACTCCATTCTGCTGTGGAGTATACCTTGTTATTGCTTGCATGATGATGCCTTGAGATTTGCAGAAATTTGCAAATTCTCTGGAGTTGTATTCTCCTCCTCCATCTGACCTGAGTACTTTGAGAAATTTGCCACTCTGTTTTTCAGCTTCTGCTTTGAATTCTTTGAATTTTGTAAATGTTTCAGACTTGTGTCTGAGAAAATAGATCCATGTTTTCCTGCTGAAATCATCAATAAATGTTAGAAAGTAAAAACTACCACCTATTGACTCTGTTTGCATTGGTCCACATAGGTCAGTGTGAACTAGTTCAAGACGTTGTTTGGCTTGATTGGAAGACTGTAGAAAACTAGTTCTCTTATGTTTTCCAAGTATGCAAGACTCACATGGGGGAATTTGCTCTTTAAAGATAGGTAGACCTTTGACCATGGAGTTTTTCTGAAGAAGACTTAGACTCTGAAATGGTGGATGTCCAAATCGTGTATGCCAAACCATTGTTTCATTCAGGGTTGATGCACTCTGTGCATAAGGTTGACTCAGATTTGCAGTTCTGAGGGTAAGGGGAAACATCCTATTTGGAGTCATATAGATTTCAGAAATTAATTTTCTGTTGGGTTTTCTATCATAGATTTTGCAATATGCTCCCTCAAAAAGTACCTTATATCATTTTTCAATGAGTTGTCCCACACTTAACAAGTTATGTTTCAAGTCTGGAACATGATAGACATTACATATGTCTTTCTTTACATTCTGTTTAGTAAGAATAGGAACAATTCTTTTTCCTTGAAATTTGACTAAATGATCATTTCCAAGTGTAATATCAGATGATATTGATGAATCAATGCATGAAAGTAATTCTTTGTTAGTTGTCATGTGATTGTTGCATCCACTGTCCAGCAACCAGAGATCTTTAGGTTGTTCTTCAGTCTGATGGCATGAGAGAAAAATACCTCTTGAGGTGTCTCCCATATGATTTGACACATGTGCTCTGCCTGAGAGTTGATCTGCCTGCTTCTTCCTGCATTAATATTCATAGTGCCCATACTTTTTGCAGTAATAGTATTGTATGCTAGTTTTGTCATTAGACCTTCTCCCTCTGCCTCTGTGAGGCTGGAAATTCTGATGTTGATATTATGGCTGATGTCTTTGACCTTGGAAATTCCGATTTGGATATTGTTGTCTGTTCCCTCCACTGGTATGAGGGTTACCTTGATTGTTCCCTCTTCCTTGTTGACCTCTGCTTCTTCCTCTGCCTCTCCCGCTGCTGAAGGAGAATTGATTTTTGAAGGCATTTGAGATTGACTCATCTGTGAGATGCAGTCTTGTCTATTGTGTCATCAGAGAACCAATTAGTTCATCTGTGGAGAATATTGATAGATCCTTGGATTCAAGGATGGTTGTTACAACCATTTCAAATTTCTTGGGAAGACTTCTGAGGATTTTCTCAACAATTCGTTGATCAGTGATGGTTTCACCAATCAGTCTGATCTGGTTCATGATTCCCATGACTCTGGTCATGAACTAATCCACTGTTTCGGACTCTGTCATCCTGAGAGTCTCGAATTGTGTCCACAAGGTCTACAGTTTAACTGTTTTGACCCTGTCATTTCCTTGGTAGGAGGATTTGAGGATGTCCCAGGCCTGTTTGGAAGTACCATCACCTGTGATTTTCAAGAAAATCGAATCATCCACAAAGTTCTGAATCTAGAACTTCACTTTGTTTTCTTTGGTCCTCAAAGTTGCCTGAGCAATCCTTTGCGCATTTGTCATGGCAGTGAGGGCGGCTGGATCTGGTTCCACATACCCAAGATCCACTGGTTCCCAACACTCTTGTGCTTGCAAGAACGACCTCATTCGAAGAGACCAAAATTCGTAATTATTACCAAGAAGAATCGGACCCTGAGTTGGGCCTAGATTGTTAGACGATGCCATGATTTTTGAATAAAAACATTTTGCAGAAGTACAAAGGAAAATTTGATATTTACCTCCGATCAGTGAAAACGTCGATTTACCGATGGCCGATGGGAGCTTATCGGGCTTGAATTGGCCCTTGGTCTCCTTGCAATGTGACCACACGCCTTGTGATAAAGCGCTACGAGCTTTTTCCCGTTTTTACCTTTCAAAATGTCGAAACGCAAAAAATTCACCTTTGGACTTTTCAACGGTCCAGATCTGCTGATGATCGGACGGTCCAGATCTTATCGGGATATCGTAAATCGGGATTTTGCGAGTTTTGATGTCGAGTGTTTCTGACTCCTCGAATCCGCGATCTCCGATTTTCCGATGGCGCGTTCCTTTTGGGACTTTCCCGATTCCTCTGATTTTTTCCATGCGTCCCAACAAATGGACGGTCGTGAGCTCTCTTTGCGATTTCGTGAATGGATATGACCCAGACATCTCGTCTCCAGGATCCGCGAAATGCCGATGCGTCGATTGACTTGTTTGACGAGATGACGTTAGCTGGGCCCCGCAAATGGAGGGTTCCTCCTGTCGGGATTTCGGAATTCGGAGTTTTGAAGTGCACGAGATCCTTGTCCTCAGGATTCGCGATTCGCCAACTCTTGATATGCCGATGGCCCTTTCCTTGTCGGAGCTTTTCCCGAGTCCCCGGATTTACGCCACGTGTCCGGGAGAGATGGACGGTCCTGATTCCTCCTCGGGATATCGCAACTTGCGATGCTCCGTTGACACAATGTGTTTGTCAACTTGAAACCTCGAATGTCGAAATGCCGATGGGCACTACGATGTTTGCCACGTGTCCAAACAAACAGACGGTTGAGATATTATCTCTATATCGCGTATCGCGATTTCGCGAGTTGCGACACCAAGTTACTTGGACAACTTGAAACCCCGAATGTCGAAACACTGACGGTTTGCTCGATGTCTGCCACGTGTCCGGTCAAATGGACGGCTGAGATCTGATTATGATTTCGTGAGTTGAAATGCCAAGTTTCTTTGACAACTTGAAACCCCGAATGCTGAAACGTCGACGATGCGTTGATCTGCTGCCACCTGTCCTCTGAGATGGACGACTCACAAGTCTTCTCGGGATTTCACGATATCGCGAATCGGAGTTTTTGGAGTGCAATTTCCTTTGCGTGTCCAACTCCCAATTATCGATTTTGTGATGGAATAGGATCTCGCCATGTGTCTCTTGATGGATGTTCAAGATGATGTCGGGACTTCACAAGTCAAAAATTCTTCGTTGCGCTCCAGACGACTAACTGTCGTGCACCTTCTTGCTGATCTAACAGCTGTCGGGCCTTCACGCAAGATCTGACGGCTGAAATGCCTTCGCCTTTTCCTTGCTCTCTGCATCCCTTCTGAACTGGTTTCTCGCCTTGGATCTGTTCACAGGATGAATCTTATGGCCGTAATGGCTGTTCCTTGCGTGTTTGACGCGATCTTTGCCGAATTTGACGGAATCTCTCCTGTGGAAGAAAATATTCGTGAATCTTTCAAAGATTTGAAAGAATTTCATGACTTCTTCGTTATCTGCTACAATCTTTGACAGATTTGAGTGATTTCCAAGAATATTTAAACGATTTTGCCTTCTGCATGAATCTTTAACGAATTTAAGCAAAATATTCAAGTTCTTTAAACATTCTTTTGTTTTGCATCTCTCCCGCGTCAATCTTTGACGATTCTTGAAAAATTACAAGAATCTTGACTGTTTCTTCTTCTGCGTTCTCTTCGTCCAGAATCTTTTGAGTGTTTTACACTCTGCAACCTCCGCAAGCTTCTTACGACGATCTTTTGAGAGTATTGCAGACAGCTCTCCAAGCCTTGTGAAAAGTCTGTGTCGCGTGCTCTCAAGATCCATGAAGCTCTGTACTGTGAGGATCGTGTTGCTCTCTGAATTGTGTGAAGAGTCTTACTGCTGTAGCTCTGATACCATAAGAAATTGTGAAGCAAAGAGAAATGCAGAGAGAAAGAATAGAATAGTATATTGAAATGTATGAAGAAGTACATAAAGTACAGAACATTATTACAATGCAAGAAGGTTGAGCTAAATAGACTCAACAAAGACAAGAATAGAAAGTACAACTGTCCAGTACAACTGGCAGTGTACAGTCAGACTGTTGAGGGTACAATATATTTAACAAAAATTAGTTATAGGATAAGATTTCACTACGAGGAAACAAAATAAGACATTGATTATTTTCCTTACATAATTGCTGGTCTCCACATCATAATTATATTCCAGAAGGCATTTTTGAAGTAGACTTTTAAGGCAGTCTCTGACTTAGTAGTAACCTATTCCCTCTAAGACTCGAACTACTAGCTCTCTGTCTTCTCCCACCAAGAAACACCCAATGTCCAAAAATATCTCCTTCTCTTCTTTTTTCAGAGCCTCGTAACTCACTTTTAATGTGTTTATTGTATCATCTGGCAATCGCCTAGAAAACTTTTCCACCTGCAGCTTCCAATAGGTTTTGTCATGATTGTCAACAAGACATTGGGCGCAAAATTTTAAGGATGAAGGAAACCCGCCATGAATTTCTAAGAGCTTGTTCCCCAAATTTTCAAATCCTTGCACTGGTTCTGATAGAAGGAAGGCATGGTGGAAAAAGAGCTTTTGGGCATGCTGTCTATTTAATGGCTTTACATCATATAATAAAGCTTTTGGAGATCTTCTGAGTAAATCCTTATCACGAGATGTGAACAAGATCAGAGTACGAGGTACCACTGCATCCAGATCTAGTAGACTGCGGATTTGTTCAATATCATCAACGTCATCCACAACAATTAGAGTTTGGAGCCCTTGTAGACTACGTTGCAAAATGCCCTTTCCTTGCCTTCCTCTCACGTTAAACATAAAACAAGATCGCGAAAAATCAGAACGTTTCATATTGTCCAGATGTTTAGCTAGAGTCGACTTCCCAAGGCTGCCCATTCCCGTAATCCCCACAATCTTTGTATCGTTTAGATTTAC
The DNA here is from genome assembly GCA_009831015.1 of Picea engelmannii. Taxonomy (NCBI): domain Eukaryota; kingdom Viridiplantae; phylum Streptophyta; class Pinopsida; order Pinales; family Pinaceae; genus Picea; species Picea engelmannii. The sequence goes on along the minus strand of ML798941.1, from coordinate 55,875 downwards.
AATATTATTTTGGAAATCCTTGGTGGCTTCGTCCAGTCCAACTGGGTGTGTAGCCACTTCTAACGGCTCCCCTTGTTTTACATGTGCCAATACAATACTCAAAATTTGCTCCAAATACATCCCATAGTCACTGATTTTTAAAAAAGAAGAGAAAGTGAGAATCTATAATCCAAAATTGAAGTTTCCAGTGTGATAAATAAGATAAGTAAAGTATGTATTCACCTTCCATTTGTTTTAACTATGTAACCAGAAATATCTGCAGCCTTTTTTAGTGCTTCCTTCCATTTTTCCACCTCTATACCATTCCGTTGGTGGTATAGAAAGGCTTCGGCATAAGTTACGGCCCTTTCAATGTCACGAAGATCTTTAGGCTCAACGTCACAGAACATGGGTAGAATGGTAGTGGTGCGCTCCTGAGATGATCTCAAAATCCAACACAGTTCATCCAAGCACCAACGTGATTCGACATATTTCTCAGAAAAAATGACGATATGAATGGAGGCACTGGAAATAGCTCCTTGGATAGCGTCATAGAGAGTAGATCCTCCCCGAAGTTCCTTCGCATCCAGAAAGATGCGCAACCCACAGTGCCTGAGACGATGGTAGATGAGACTGGCATGAGTGAGCTTGGCGTCAGGTCCTCTATGGTTTATGAAAACCTAATATGTTTCAATCTGTAAGGGCTCCCGTTTGACCATTCTCCATACATCATTCACAATGTTCTCCAAAAACAGTCCATGGTCACTGAAAACCAAACAGATAGTCATAGTTGTAATTAAGATTATGAAAAGTGAGAACATTTTTAGATGAACCCAAAACTGTTTATAAATAAACATAGAGTGCAAAACGTGATAAATGAGTAAAGTATGTATTCACATTTCATTCGTTTTGAGGATGAAACCAGAAATGTCTGCAACTTCTATGAGGGTCGCCTTCCATCCCTCCACCTCTTCCATGGTGAATCTGCCTTCATGGTTTCGAAAGGCCTCGGCATAACTTCCCCATTCAATTTGACGAAGCTCATTAGGCTCGACGTTCGAAAACACGGGTAGAATCGTGCGCTCATGAGAAAACTCAAAATGCAGTGCAGCTCATCCAAGTAGCAACGTGATTCAACGTAATGCTCAGAAAAAATGGTAACGTGAACGGAGGCACTTCTTGTTCGAAACATGTCAACGAATTTTCTCATGCGCGTGCATCCAATCTACTTATGAACAGTTTGTATAATTATGTTATTTATTCATGATCAATTTGTGTAACTAAGTGATAGATGTTATATATATTAGCATACCCATAGAGGTAGACGACAATGTGAGGACAATGTGAGTGCAAGCAAGTACATTGCATAAAGAGAGGATGGTTGTATATATACTAGCATAGCGACAAGTCACTAGTCGTTGTTGAACACCGAAATAACCGAGCCCTGGGCTCTTTAGAAAATGAAACGTTAATCACTCAGAAATGGCAATCAGCTAGTCATCATAGTAAAAGCTAGTCATCATAGTAAATTTTAAATATGATTAAGTAAAAGTAAAAAAATAAACATGTAAAGGGATGTCTTTATAATAGTGAGGAAGTTAGTGGTTGAAATCATAACCATTGATTTATTGAGACAACTAAGAATATTCCAACAATATTTAATCTTGTCCATACAAAACTAATTAAGTACTAAAAACATATTAAATGTGCTTTTTGTCAATAGGTGTACGTCTTTCGGCGTAATGAAGGCTATTGTAATTCTCCCTTGAATAGAATAAGATCGATAATCATTGTCCATGGTTTTTTCCTGATTTTGGTTTCCACATAAATCACTGTGTCAATTGTGTGTTTGTTTTTCTTGGTTTGATTGCATGCTTAATCTAGCTCGTTTATGCTTGTGTTTATTTTTCTTGGTTTGATTGCATGCTTAATCTAGCTCGTTTATGCTTTGTTATAGATGCTTTGTTTTGCTTCTACTGCCTAACAAGTGGTATCAAAGCTCAGAGTTGAAGGAGCAAAGAGCGAAGTAGAAAAGAATATGGTCGCTGGATTGAAGAGATGAACCGAGCCAAGTGAAGTGGAAGTGGACAGCCGAAGACGAGTTTTATTACATCATCACAGGTCATCCCTGTGGCACAGTGCAACAATAGCACACAAACTTACGAAATTGTCAAAAATTGTGAAATCGTCGTAGGCCATACACAACACAGTGCGTCATCGTCGCAGACATCACATTGGACACATAGCGCTGTCGTCGCAAAAGAAAATTTGACATAGTGCTACGATTTGAGTGCAAATGGCTACCCATTAACACAATGCAACTATTTCCTGACTATTTCCTAATAACGCAGGTGCGACGATCATCAAAAAAAATTAAACTAAAAATTTACATGGTTTAAAAAGGTGCGAATGGTATGAAGCGTTTTAAAAGGAGAGAATATTTTATGATTTGGATGACGTCCTGTTAAATTGGAGGATATTATTTAACAAATGTGAGGTGGACCTTTGTTATGCACGTAAGACAAAAAGTGGAGAATTGTGGGTTAAATCATGGAAGTACGTTTTGATAAAAGGTGAAGTATTTTAAAAAGGTGAAAGGGTGGTTTAATAAAAGGTTTTTAAGTTTTTTTTAAATCTTTTAATTAAAGTTTATAGTTTTTGTGGTTTAACCTTAAATATATTAAAACTTCTCTACTATAAAGAGATTTAGTTTTATAAGCAATGGTTTTGGAGTTTTTTTGTTAATGGAAAAAGTGTAGCGTTCTAAGTTTGAGGTGGAGAAATTCAGCAGTAAGAATAGCTTTGTGCTATGGAAACTCAAGATGTGGGATTTTCTTGTGGAACAAGGATTGCAAAAGGCCTTGGCTGAAAAGTCAAAGAAACTGGCAAGCATGATAGACGAAGACTGGGAGGATCTGGATGCAAGAGCCCTCAATACTATTTGTTTGTGTCTAGCAAATGAGGTATTGTTTAACATCAATTAAGAGACGACAACAACGGGTTTTTGGACCAAACTGGAGAGTCTGTGTATGACAAAAAACTTGTCAAACAGAATCTTCTTGAAGAGGCAGTTGTACAAATTGCAAATGAAAGAAGGTACGCAAATTACTGATCACTTGAATGTCTTCAATACTCTGATCTTTCAATTAACTAATATGGAAGTAAAGTTTGAAAATGAGGACAAAGAGGTTACGCTATTGTGTTCGGTGCCTGAGTCTTGGGATCATCTGGTCACAACTATGTGGTTTAACACAACAAATACCATTGATTATGACATTGTTGTGGGAGCTTTATTGTCTGAGGAGATGAGAAAAAGATACAGTAAAGAAACCTCAACAACAGAAGCAATGGTGGTCAGAGGTGATCTACAGAAGGAGGGAAAGATCATAAAGGTACATCCAGATTTAAGTCAAAAGAAAGTAAGGGTAAGGTAAAATGTTGGTTTTGTGGCAAATCTCGACATCTCAAGAAGGATTGTTGGAAAGACAACAAGCATCCAAAGAGGACTCCACAATATAAGCAAATTCAGCTACAGGTATGGTTTATGAAGTTTTGTCTGTTTGTTGTGTCTCAACACCTGTGTTCGCATAGAAGGTACAGGGCGGTGATGATTGAGTCATCATGAAATAATTAAAAAAAAAAAATGTGTTTACGTTGGAGTTGTAGAAATTATGGATTGCATGTAAATGGGCATATGTCTATAAGACCTGGATAGGTATGCGTACCCCTGGTTTATCAGGTCACCTATGAAAATTCTAGACATAGATTTAGGTAGATTGAATATGTGGGGGGGGCATGTATGTAGGGTTAGCCTTGACTCGGTGAAAGAGTTAATGAGTTAAATCTGTTTTTAGGTCAAAGCAGGTGGTTTTTCGGGTCCATGTGTTTTGGGTATCCCATGGTATTGTGTCCATGGATTGCATGTAATGAAGCCTATAAAATGCTTGGTGAACTCCGTTGTAAATGGGCCTGGAGGTAAGTGGTGAAGGCTTACTTGGCCGGTTTGGCCGGATTTGGTCAAATTTGTTTGAATGCAAAGTTCGAGGTGGAGCAGTGTGTCAAGTTTAGAAAGGTGGATCTGTAGAAAGGTTGATGTGTTGGCAGGTCAATTAAGTGTTTGAGAATATATGATGAAGGTAATTTCATATCCATGGAACTTGGAAAGTATTACAAGGAAGTTGGGATCGAATAGGCATGTTCAATAATTCCAAGTTGCAACAATAGTTGTGGATAGAAGCGATTGTGGTATCTGGTAACTCAGTCACCATCGGTTGTAAAAGACAGGAAGATTCAGGAAGAGGTATGAACAGGTTATCTGGTCATTACTCAAATGTGAAATTATTTGGTTGTGATGCTTATGGTTTTTTATCAAATTTCTAATTAGGACCCATATCAAACAGGTAGATCTTTGTTATGGTGATAATGCTAAGGGGTGCAAACTGTGGGATCCTACTACCCACAGAATCATCATGGATAGAGATGCAGTGTTTGATGAATCTCCTTTTATATGGGGATGTATATGGAACAACCAAAATGGTTAGTTCATAATCGTAACAAGAGATTTGTTTGCAAACTCAAAAATCATTGTATGGCCTGAAGCATGCTAGGCAAATAGTACAAGATGTTTGATTCCTTCATGGTGAGCCAAATTTTACAAGAAGTGAGTATAACCATTGTGTTTATGGTATATTCACGATCTTGGTGTTATATGTTATGCTTGTTGCAAGCACAGGCATGGTTGAGATCAACAGGTTGGCTCAGTTGGTTAGGACATTTGTTATGAAGGATCTCGAAGCAGTAAAATAAATCTTGGGCATGGAAATACATAGAGACAGGAAATATGGTAATCTTGGTTATCACAACAGAATTATGTGGTGAATATAATCAGGAAATTCAGTATGAATAATGTGAAATTGGTAAAATCCCTTTGGATTTCAATTGTATATTCTCTTCAAGTTTATGTCCTAATTGATGAAGAAGAGAAGGGTTATATGTCTCGACTATTATATGCTAATAGGAATTTTGATGATTGCAATGGAGAAATGGTCAGCATTTCACATGCAATTGGTGTTGTTAGTAGACACATGGAAAAACCAAGCCAGGACCATGGAAATGGGTGCCTCAAACACGAAAGCACAAGTATCACCTATAGTGGTTACAATTATTTGGTCTATGGTTAGAATTCATGAGTTTTGGACAAGTGCATCAGTTTATTAAACAGGTTACTGATGGAGACAGAATGGTAGGTTACTAATGGAGACAGAATGGTCCATGCTGGAGTGAATCGTGCAGGCATGTTCACGTAAGGGTATTGCCAGAGAAGTTGCGGAGCTGTGATGGTGTTTGGCTTCTCTTGCAGGAAAGGTGATGGATGAATTAATTAAGGGCATGATATATCAGGTAAATTGTTGTCAAGGTGGAGATTGTTGGAAACATGCCAATGAATTTTCCCATGCGGTCACATGCAGATGCACATGCACATGCACGTGCATGCAATCTACTTATGAATTGTTCATGTAACTATGTTATCTATTCATGATTAATTTGTGTAACTGAGTGATAGATGTTACATATACGAGCATACCCATAGAGGTAGAGGACAATGTGAGGACAATGCGAGTGCAAGTGAATACATTGCATAAGGAGAGGATGGTTGTATGCCTATGAAGGCTATTGTAATTCTCCCTTGAATAGAAGAAGACTGATAATCATTGTCCATGGTTTTTTACCAATTTGGGTTTCCACATAAGTCACTGTGTCAATTGTGTGTTTGTTGTTCTTGGTTTGATGCATGTTTAATCTAGCTCGTTTATGCTCTGTTATAGATGCTTTGTTTTGTTTCTGTTGCCTAACACTTCTAATAGCTCTTAGGATAGCAGAGAAGAGAGTATCTTTCGTGCAAAGTTCCCTCTGATACATGACCTCACGGATTGATCAACGTCTTCACAACCTCCGACGGACTGACCAGTCTATGTGTGTGGCCTGTTATGTAAACGACGCATTCTATATATGTGTTGACAGGGGCATGTGGTTCGGGATAAGCCCTAGTCGGTGGGGGACATCCCTTACCGACCAGGGGCTAGTGACGACGATCCAGGGTAGTTGTGGTCGCGTGGGAGCTAGATCCATGGCCATATGGCCATGCAAACGACCAAGGGTCAAGTTTAGGGGCTAAGGACCAGGAGCGTGCCAACCGAAGGACACATGGAACAACGCCATATAACCAGCAGCTCGAAAATTGAGGGTTGCGCCCTACATTTGCCCAATTTCGGGTTTTTCAACCATATAATATATTTTTTATTTGATTTTAAACCCATTTTAGGGATATTTTGTCCATTATTAGAGGATCTGGAGCCCTTTTTGAGGCCAGATCTTGGGAGGATGTTACCAACTCCAAATATATATAAACCAGAGGTTCTTGGCAGCCTTGGGGAGGTTCAGAGAAGGATAAATGTTGAGGAATTTGATAGCCAAAGCCATTTTTTATCAGGGAAGCCATTGAGGAGAGGAACGTTGTGGGCCAATTCCAGGAGCTTCACTCAACCGTTTTCAGTGCCGTCGGTTGTGTTGGGCTCTTGAGGTGTAGCAGAACATAGCCAGACTAGTTTTTAATCCATTTGACACTTTTATAATGTACTTTTGAAGCTTTGAAAAGAAATAAGAAAACCTCACCCACTGAGACAAAGGCTCGGAGAGGTAGGCAATCTTGTCGAACTCTGTTAACAAATTTGTTGTTATGGTATTGTTGATTCTTTGTGCTTACTTTCAGATATGCATATATTATTATGGTTGCTATGTTATGTCATTGATTCTTTCCCTTTCTTCAAATTCCTAAATGGTTAATGAACTCATGCTTTAAAACTTAACCATAGTTTTTAAAATATCTTTTCGAATCAAGTAGTATCAGACTAGGTTGACGGTTGGTTTTTGAGTTTTCATGATTACCAGGGAAAAGTTGAATTGTGGTGAAGGTGAGCTTGTTGAATATAATCCTGAGATTGGATCGAGAAAGAGAACTTCTCAAAGTGAGAAGATGGCATTGGAAAATGGAATTTCACATGATGAGATAGAGTTTCGAAAGACCTTCTTCGCCATGTCAAAGATGGTAAAGGTTTTATATGACGATTACTTGGAGCAAAAGAGACCGATTCTAGGTGAATATTCAAAGGCCAAAAGTGAAGAAGGAGATGATCCTCCTAAACCTCTTCATTCACCTCTTTCTTCTCCATCAACTTGTTCTTCTTCAAGTACAAGTTCCAAATCCACTGCAAGGAAACATTCCCATAAACATAACCATGATATGCCTTTACTTAAGATTGATGTGAAGTTTGAATTACCCATGTGTGATGGTAAAGTCAATGAAGAGAGGCTTGATAACTGGGTCAGACAGATGGAAGTTTATTGCAGTGTGCAACAAATCAAGGATGAGGAAACTCAAATCGAATTGGCATCGCTTCGACTTGTGGGGACAACACTCAATGTCTGGTGGCAAATAAATTTGCAAAATGGCACGCAACAAGTGGGTAATATATTTCCATCATGGCAATTTTTTGTTTCTGCACTTAAAAAAAAAATTTATCCTTTGGGTTATAAAGAGAAGGATTTAATTGAATGGAAAGGTCTTAGACTAAGAAAGGGACAAACAGTGCAAGAATACACAGATGAATTTCATAAAATGGAATTAATGTTAGACATTCCATTACATACCCAAGAAACTCTTATGAAATATATAGGAGTTTTACTTACACACATTCATAACACTGTATTTATGTTTGGACCTACTAATATTGATGAGGTTTTTGTTCAAGCATCATACATTGAGACAGGGAAAACAGGAGTTGGTCTATCAGGGGAATCGTCTTCAATAAAAGAGGACAAAAGGAAGTGGAATGACAAGAAAGAAAATTCAGTGACTAGAAAGGAATATGTTATGAGGAAAATCTCATTATGGATAGGGTGAACCACAACAGATGGAAACGACTGCAGAAATCAACTCCATCCCAATGAACATGCTATATAAACCAATATGCAAGCGAGATAAGAAAGAGGCCTACCTCGTCCAGATGTTCGATGAAGTCCATCGTTGAGCACTTTGACCCAAATCTATATACCTACAACAAGTTCTCAACAAACAAGCAAAGCAAGCATATGGTGATAATATAAAAGGTTAGCACATTAGATAACATAATCCATTAATATACATGACAAAAACGCCCATGAATGATAACTCATATATTTACAAGGTATCAATTGGACAGGAAAGGAGTATTTCTATTAATAAATGATCAGAAGAAGTGAAAATATTATAGACTTCCATTTCGGCACGGTTTAGAACCAAGAAACTAAGCTCCTTCCAGCTGGGCCTCCACCACATCAATCCTCCACCAAAGGCAAGCTCATAAGAGAGAAACAATGTTGTTTTCAATCAATAAGGGAAGAGCTTGGGGGATGAACACTATGTTCAAACTTAAAGGACAAAGGGATGCAGACTCAATATGAAGTAAATAATTTCTCTAGAGTAACTTTGCTCTCAAAGTTTATTTCTTTCTCCTTTTCCATAGCTCAGAATTGGCCCATTTATAGCCTTCAAAATGGAACTGAAGGGCCGAGACGGAACGTTTCCAGTATGTGGAAGGCCAAGGATCATAGATCTCCTGTCGTGACATGGAAAAACAACATTAATTTTCATTTTCTGGCAGAAATCCCAATGTACAAGGGATATAGTGGAGTAGCCTACGTATACACATGTTGTATAGTGTGCAAGGTGCGTACAAATGGAAAAATATTTATTTTTAGCTCTGGACTTTGTAAACAGGGAAGATAAGTCTGCATAAGGAAATGGAATAAGGCCCTCTCTGCAATATTGCATAGGATGAGGCAAATCTTGCTATAACATATGCCCCCTAATGTGTGAGGTTATAGGAGTATCTGCGATGGCTGAAATACATTATAAATAACCCAAAAGTGGAGTGGTAGGGGACCAGTTGGATGAACTAGATGCTCATTACATTCTTCACTGACTTTGCATACATGGCTGCCAACAAAATTACACTGTAGATCCTTGTGAAAATATACCAAACAAGTGTCTGTGGCCATGAATAGGAAGATACAAATGTGGTTACATGCCAAAAGTTGTCATATTCATGAACAAGGCCTAGTAGAACCAGTCTCAAAACTAATCTGAAGATATATGTATACCATGGAGTACAATCTGATCTCCCATGATCACTGAAGTCATATAGGTACTGGTCCAATGAAAAGGGAAGCAACAACTCAATAAAGTTGTGGCCACATAGTGATGCCTTCAAGTCTTCTACACAATCCGCCAAAGGTGCAAGTCTACATCATGTGAATAAGGGAGTTGAGGTCGAACAAAATGAGACATCGTTTGATTATCGGTCATTGATGTATATCATTAACAAACACGAGACAACCTATTGTTAATGAAAGTAGGTATCAAAGAAACGGTTACATTCTTGCAAGTGTGAATAGAGGATTTGGTGTCGAACACCTGAAGAATCCATCAATCAAGAGACATTGATAGATTCCCAACTGTCGATGGAGAGAGATCCTGCCACTAATGACTGCAAGCCTCAAGGTACTCATAAAACTCTAGGTCTCGTTTCCAGAATAAATGGGATGAAGTCGATGGAAGGAGACCCGCTGAAAGGAGAGCATTAAGGCATCTTTCATCAGTGAGCACGAGGAGCAAAGTAGGATCTTCATGATTTGGTGGAAATCAGAAAAAGAGATAACTCAAGCAGGACATCAAGCAGCAAAATACCCAGCCCAATGTGCAAGGACAATAAAAAATGAAAAGATGATGATAAATACTTCGCCCAGAAATTCAACCAAACAAGGGGTTTCCTGTCATCTCACGAGCACTTAATAGGCACTACAGAGACCCAAGAAGCCTCAACAAACATCAAATCCCACCCAGCAACCACCAGATCCAACAAACAAGCAAGGAAAACTGATGTATGCGACTGTTTAGGAAAACAGAGCGTATATACACAGTTTGCAGAAGGACAACCAGTCTATATACGTGATTGTCAAGGGAAAAAGCGTGTATATGCTTTAAAACAAGGCTAGGCAAGGGAGAAAGGTTGAAAACTCGGACCTAGAGTGAACAGGAGCTGTCAAGCAATGATACGACAAGAAACACAATAGAAAGGAGAGCAATCTAAGGAGAAAAGTACTCCAAACCCTAAGAAAGAAGATTCAATCCCAGTACGATTGTTAATTCTGTTACGAAGAAAATCTCTCTATGGCTAGGGTGAACCACAACAGACGAAAACGACTGCAAAATTCAACTCCATCCCAATGAACATGCTATATAAACCAATATGCAAGCGAGATAAGAAAGAGGTCGACCTCGTCTAGATGTTCGATGAAGTCCACCATTGAGCACTTTGATCCAAAGCTATATACCTGCAAAAAGTTCTCAACAAACAAGAAAAGAAAGCATATGGTGATAATATAAAAGGTTAGCACATTAGATAGCATAATCCATTAATATACATGACAAATACGCCCATGGATGATAACTCATATATTTGCAAGATATCAATTGGACGGGAAAAGAGTATTCTATTAATAAATGATCAACATAAGTGAAAATATTATAGACTTCTGTGTCGGCACAGTTCAGAACCGAGAAACTAAGTTCCTTCCAGTTGGGCCTCCACCACTTCAATCCTCCACCAAAGGAAATCTCATAAGAGAGAAACAATGAGGTTCTCAATCAATAAGGGAAGAGCTTGGGGGATGAACATTGTGTTCAGACTTAAAGGACAAAGGGATGCAAACTCAATATGAAGTAAATTCTTTCTCCAGAGTAACTTTTCTCTCAAAGTTGAATTCTTTCTCCTTTTCCATAGATCAGAATTGGCCCATTTATATCCTTCAAAATGGAACTGAAGGGCCGAGTCGGAACGTTTTCAGTATGTGGAAGGCCAAGGATCATAGATCTCCTGTCGTGACATGGAAACCCAACATTAATTTTCATTTTCTGGCACAAATACCAATGTACACGTGTTGTAGTGGAGCAACGTTCGTATACGCATGATGTATAGTGTGCAAGGTGTGTACTATTAATGTTTATGCCATTATTATAGTTCTTTGCAATTCAATAGATAATAGCAACATAAGAACAAGATCACTGAGAAATACACATCCACAAGAGACACAACATTTATCCTAGGAAACCCTCTAGGGGAAGAAAACCCAACAAAACTTCCTTAATATAAATAGCCAATACAATGCCAAGATATATTATGCTAAAACAAAAATTTCTCTCCCAAGATATGCACCACTCTCTCTCTCCTTTGCCAGTAGCAGATCGGAACTTGTCTTTCAAACTGAGCAAGTGAGCTGTATCCAAATGTGGGGCTAGCCTCCTTTATTTATACAAGTCTAGCACATGTGAAGTGTCTCTTCACTGGCAAGGTCAACTTCTCAAACTGGGTTGGTAAACCCACTTTTATTATATTTCTGGGTCTTCTTATTATCTATTGGGGCTGACTTCTTATTATGCCTATTATAATTGTCTGATGACCAATCCACAAAAGGGGATTTGGTCCTATTACAATATTCGATATGATCAATCCACAATGGGGATTGATCCTATAAATAAAATATCAATAATAATAAGAATACTCTTTGCAGTTACATTATTTCAACACTCCCCCTTAACAAGAAGGGTATTCTTCAACAACATCATGCGAGAGAGAGAGGACAACATCATCAATAGCATTAGGTAGGAGGACAGCATCATCAATATCATCTTGGCTTGGCATATTTATAAATCATCGAAAGTTTTCTTCATCGGTGATCCGAAATCGGATCCAGAAGCCTGATAGGGCTTGAAAAATGCTCAAAAATGAAAGTGCTCGGAATGCGACGAAACCTGTGCCATTGCGTCTGTCTCATCTTCTTGATTTTGGCGGTATATTTACTTTGTCAAACGGGCTCCATATGGAGAAGATATCGCTTTTTGTCTGAAAAGTCAAACAGGCAAAAAAATGTTGACTGGGTAGTCCGTACAGGCTGACGTGGCAGAGGCCATATAGTCTGACGTGGAAGGACCATATGACCGCACATAAGTGACGTGGCATAATTTGGTTGGTTGGCATGGTCGAATCAGATGTCGACACGTGGCAGTTTTGTTGGTCAATGATTGGGTGCCACGTGGCCCAATCATGGGCTGCCACGTGGCACCCTAGAATTGGCTAAATGGTTGTATGTAAAATTATGGGAGTCCACGGGGTTTGAACCCCAAACCTCCCGCACTATGCAAAGAATTCATAACATCTTCCCGACCACTATACCACCGCATGGTTCTTGTTATAACTATGTATTTTAATTTATTTGAATTGCATATGATGTACATATGGGCGGGGTCGGGCTGGGGCTTAGCCCCGGCCCGTGGTCGTTTGAAATGTTATATGATCATGTTATATATATATAGCCTGACAGTTGTGTGCGAGCGGGTTTATAATACATGGCCCATGGTTTTTATATACACCATATGCCCGCGACCTGGAGCGCGGAGGGAGTTACACGGTTTGGTAACGGTTTAACCACTTTTTGCCCATACGAGTGGTCACATGACCCATATGCCCAGGTGCCTAGGCGGTTAGGGGTTGGCGTGCCCTTAACCATCCTATGGTTTGCACCGTTGGTGCGGTTGCGCCCGGTGCTAGGTTTTCATGCTTTAAATTGCGTGTGAGCCATGTTCAAATGACAAGGGTGCAATTTGTAGATGCAGAGACAGCAAGAGTGAAGGGGAAGACTTCCAGGAGGCCTAACTTCTTCGTTTTTCGACCGATTGAGGTGTCGAAAGATCCCAGATAGGGGTTTTCGGACACTCTGAAGCCATTGGAGCAGTCAGAACAGTGTTATACTGAAGGGAAACCAAGCCAAAATCCATTTTGCCGTAGAGAATCTTTTGAGGAGGAGACACTGTCGGACCATTTTTGGGAGCTATGGACGTCCGTTTTGCATGCTGTTTTCTTTGCATGGTTCTTGAGATCTAGACGAACATGACCAGATCAGTCTTGTAGCCATTGGGAATTGCAGAAATGTTCTTTTGAGCATTTGAACAGAAATAAAGAAGCCTCCCCCACAGAGAAAAGGCCCGGAGACGTAGGCAAAGTTGTGTCGAACTCCGTTATCAATCTGCGTGTTATGGTTTGTTGTCTTTTATTGCATTTCAGATCTGCACATATGT
>ML798941.1:7397-41314 GCA_009831015.1 Picea engelmannii | reverse complement strand
TGTTGGCAGTTGCATCCCGAGAAGAGGCCAAAGTGGTTCAAAGAAAAGAAGGGAATGCAAACAGTGGCAACGACATCAAAACCCACAGACTTGGGATTGGATTCAGGTGATGAGTCAAAGATTTCATTGGTTGGTATGACAGGCAAAAATGGTGAAGAGATTGATTGTAGAAGCAATTTGTTTCATATAAGAGTAATCATGTGACACACTAAGATAGACACATTAATCGATAGTGGATCTCAATCTAATCTAATCTCAAAAGAATTGGTTAAGCAATTGGGGTTAAAAACACAAACTCATCATAAGCCTTACACACTTAAATGGATGAGCAATCATCATCAGATGCACATAACAAAACAATGCACAATCAAATTTGCAATTTCATCTAAGTATGTGGATGAAGTAACTTGTGATGTTGTGTCGTTAAGAGAATGTGGAATGATCTTAGGTAGTCCATACTTATTTGATCATAAGGCAATCTTCTACAGGACAAAGAATCAATATCAATTCACTAAAGCAGTGTTAGCGATATTTCTTGTAAGGGGGTTAGAATGCAAAAGAGTGGGTTAAAAACCCACATACCATAAGTATCGGATGCGAAATGTGCCTGTGGTAAGTGGCGAGCAAATTTAGACGGCAGAGATTTGCGTGCTCGGATCAACGGCGCGCATCAGATTCCGGAGCCCCCCCGCCTTTCTACCTTTAAGCGGAGGGAGGGGGGGTCCGGAATCGAAGGCGCATCTCTTCGACGGTCCTGATCGGAGTGCCTGGATCAACGGCGCTCAAGGCAATTCTGGACCCCCCTGCCTTTCTACCTTTAAGCCAGGGGGGGGTCCGGAATCGGGCGCGCAGCTTCCCAATGGCCAAGATCTAAGAGCCCGGATCAACGGTGCTCACGTGATCCCGTCCTTCTCAGCTGCTCTGTTCTTAACCAACGTGGGCCCTCCCCCCTGTTATGCCATCCTCTGAAGCCACCTTTCTCCTGTTGCCATGTGTCATCTATCCTTCTCCACTCTTTAGTCCAGGTGGCCCTTTCCCCATCTCATCATCCACTCGCCACCTGCCATGTGTCCCACCCCCCTCCACGTCAGCCTCCCACTAAGATGTGCCCATTACGTCTCATCTCCCGCCTCCTCCGCTTATTTCCTTCTGCCATGTGTCTCCCCTGTAACCTCTCTCACCCCTCATCACTTCATGCCTCGCCCTCATAGATTTGGCACCACTAATCCCGTCATGCGCCCCATTCTTCGCGCTGGCCTCCACGCCTATTCATCAGGCCGTTTAGCTAATCCAGGTGGCAGCATGAAGGGTCGTCCACGTCTCCGAGGTGCCGAGTTGGCCGGACCATCCTCAATCCCAATGAAACAGTTATTGAGGTAGTTGGTGGTGGTTAGACATCGCCTCCGCCATAATGGGAAGGTCCAGCGACAAATTAAAGGCACGTCGATTCACCCACGGAGTTGTCAGGAGTCCGATTGCGTCCGCCGTTGGTGCACGATTATTTAAAGATTGCAGGTGCAGATTGTCAGAAGCCATGCAGACGCAAATATTTTAATGCAACATCTCGATTTTGTTGTTGTTGTTGTTTTGAGTATATGTAGGCGTTTTCGCCATTTTTTTATCTATCGATGGTAGAGTGAAGCTCCCGACTGTAAAGTTTCAATGACCATTCTGGTTCTGGGGTTATGCATCTGTGTTTGAGATTTCTTGTTTTATGACAAACAGTTTTCCTGCTCCATCTCTATTTTCATCTTATACCAGAGAGCTCATGATCGATTGATTCACATGGGTTGTTGCAGTGGAGCCATGATAAAAGATTTATTGTTCCATTATTGTATTTTCTGGTTTTCTGCATTTGGATGTAAGAGGCCCTTGCCTTTAGATGCTTTCTCTCATAGTCTGTTAAAACCCTAATGCTTATAACAGACCCTTGCACTCTTCTTATACAAGTCTTCCAACTGCTCACCCTTATTACAACTCACTGTTTGAAGTTTATCTAAGACCTCACTCGCCCATGCATGCCTGGCCTAGTTTTGGAATCAAGACGATATTGTCTGAGTTTACTTCCATTTGATCATCCCTCTATAAACAAATCGTGACATTAAACTGATGGGTGTCGGGCTCAACTCCTGCAAGCAATCCACGAGTGACTTCTGACGCTAACATTTCTGGCGCCGTTTCCAGGGACGAAGTTGAATATTTTCCCCGGGATTGAACGACAACAATCAACTGATTCCGAAGGTGCATCGGACATTAGAATTATCAAGATTGCTACTGTGCACCTGGCGACTCCATTATGACGACTCCACTGGGGAGAATCTGCGCTAATTAATTATGGCTTTCAAAGGCAGACACACGTGGTCTCATCCACAGCTGCCTCTAGCTACACCTGAAGCTGATCCAGAGGTGGTTCTCAGGAGAGGAAAGAGCTCTGTAGAAGAAGCTTCCATCGCCGAAACAGGTAATCTTCCATCTCCTTTTGTAAGAACTCCTTTTTCTCCTCCTCAGTTTCTTAATAGACCTCCTTCAGAGGCTTCCCATTTCTTGAACTTTGGGAGTGTTCCTGCTGAGTTTTCCGCTCCTGGTCTGGGATTGGAGGGACAAATCCTTGTCACCCCCCTCTCCTCTGAAGTTGTTCCTTAGCGTAGACCAGGGACTATAGAAGATTTCCCCACTCCTGCACAGAGAGGAGCACCTGCTGACTTGAGCTCGTTAGCCTTCTCCTTGGATCCTCTCTTATTTCCCACTCCACTCCGGGACTCATTCCCAGTTGCCCCTTCACGACCTCCTTCTCCTCCAAGTTCTCCTCCACCTAATATTCCCATGGCTGGTGCTAATCCCCCACTGAATAGAATGGATTCCATAGTCACTGCTAGGTATGCTCCTTTAATCCTGCCTCATCCTATGAATCCTCTCCCTGTTGGAGACTACTTGAAATACATGCCCAAGTTCACTGGAGAAGGGGCATAACTGCAGAAGAGCACTTGGTTGCTTTCTACAGTTATATAGACAACCTAAACATTGAAAATGAAGATGTCTGGATGAGGGTCTTTGTCCAGAGCTTGGATGGCGAGGTGAGGAAATGGTTTAGAGGATTGGCCCCTGGATTTATTGCTGGAATTGAAGCCCTGGATAATGTTTTCTTGAGGCAGTGGGGAGACAGGAAGGATTTTATGTATTACATGACAGAGTTTGGGTCTCTGAAGAAAATGGAAGGGGAGTCTGTCTCTGACTTCTCCAAAAGATTCAATAAAATGTATAATAAGATTCCTGCTGAGATAAAGCCCTTGGAAGCCTCCGCCCAAATTTCATATGCTGGTGCATTTGACCCTGATTTTTGCCTTTTATTGAGAGAAAGAAGAGCCACCTCCTTAGCTCAAATGCAAGATGCTACCATAGAAGTGGAATCCAACATATTAGCAACTGACAGACTGAGGAACAAGGCCGACGCAGACAAAAGAAAGGGAAAGTTTGAAGCCTCAACTTCTGGCCCATCGTTGCCCCACACTCAAGTGGATGAACTAACCAAGATGATGAAGTTTCTGTTTGAAGAGATGGAGAGACTGAAGGTGGAAAGGAGGCAAGCATATAAGGGCCCTCAGAGCACCAAAAACAAAGGAGTTTCCAGAAGGCCAAACAATTTTTCTCTCCCGAATGTGCAAAAGGAAAGAGGAAGAGACAAAGAAGACCAAAGAATCCAAGCCCCTTTTCAGAACAATTTTGTGGCCAAAGATGAAGAAAGGGAAGCAGACGAGCTGGATCCTGAAATCCATTACTTTGGGGACACTCCTCCTTTTTCTCATCTCACCCAATCAACATATGAGGAGTCTCTCATGGATAGTCAACTAAATGAATTAAGCAAGGGAGATAAGGCTAGCAGTGGTCGAGGTAGGTACAACCTGAGGTTCGACAAAAAGACAGCAGTACCTGATATTCCTGAGAAATCCGCTAGAACAGAGAAGCCTGCTAATAAGGTAGCAGACGGCCACAGAGGTAAGAAGGCTCAACCCCTCTCTCCCATTGTTCACAATCATGTCCCTGAAATAAGAGAAATTCCAAAGCTTGCATCTTCTTTTAATTTCGATCATGAAATTCAAAAGATCAGAATCCTTGTGCCCCTCACTGAGCTAATCAAACATGAAGAATTCAAAAAGCGCTTCTCTGAGATTTTGCAGTCTGAAGCCTCTTGCCTTCCCATAGACTCCATAAACCTCCAAGATGAAAAGCCAGCAGTTGTTCTAGGCCCCATGGTAGAAGATAGAGATGATTCATCCCCTCCCTTCTACACATCCCTGAACATACATGATAAAGTGCTACACAACTGCTTAATGGATTCAGGGGCTTCTCACAACCTCATGCCCAAAACCGTCATGGAAGAGCTAGGGCTTGAAGTCACCCGAACCTATCATGACCTCTATTCTTTCGACTCCAGGAGGGTGCAATGTTTGGGAGTCATGAAGGACCTGGTAGTTTCTTTGTTTCAGCTGCCCATGAAGAGTATGGTCATGGATATTGTGGTAGTTGATGTTCCCCCCAAGTTCAGCATGTTGTTGTCAAGGTCTTGGATTAAGCGGCTTGGGGGAACGTTACATATGGATCTCACATACGCCACCATTCCAGTTTTTGGAGGGGAACACAGGAGGTTGTACAGAGAAGCCCAGCTAGCCTATATTGTCAGTGATGAAGTGAACCCCACTAATCACCCCATCTTTGCACTTGACACTGACTTAGGGTCTAGTTTGTTACAAGTCACTGAGACTCCTGAGTCCCCTTTACAGATCAGAAAACAACCCATTCTTAATCGGGAAATGCCTCCTCCAACTACCTCTGTTTGGAAGATGTTCTTTGATGGAGCTTCCTCCAGTATAGGCGCTGGTGCCGGAGTGGTATTCATATCACCTTGTCAAGAAACCATATCCCTGTCATACAAGCTGGAATTCGAAATCACCAACAATGTGGCAGAATATGAAGCTCTTGTTCTGGGTATGAGGGCTGCAAAAGAAATGGGAATAAAGGAGATAGAAATATTTGGAGATGCTGAGTTGATTATCCAGCAGGTCAGAAATGCCTATCGTGCTAAAAATCCCCGGCTCAAGAATTATAGAAATGAGGTGTGGGACCTGGTTGATAATTTCTTCTTGGATTTTAACATTTCTTTCATCCCAAGGGAAGAAAATACTTCATCCGATTCTCTAGCTGCCTCAACTAGTTGGCATGAAGTTCCTCTGCTGCCTATGATCAAATCTGATGTTGAAATAAGATATAGACCCTCTGTACCGGACAATGTCAAACATTGGAAGGTATTTGAAGATGATCAGGAGATCGAAAAGTTTCTTCAATCCGTTGATGACTTTTCTGCGTTGCACATAGATGAGGATCTTGACATGGAGGGCGACCCCCACCCTGGGGTGTTTTTAAAAAAAATTGCTAATCATCAGATTATACAACTACCGAGCAATTACATTCTGAAAGGACTAATCCCATTAGAAAGGTTGTTCAATGGAAATGATGTGGCAGTGAAGGGTAGGGTTTCAGGTGATGATGCTGACACAGCCGAGTGCAACGTAGGCACACCAGAGGAGCCTAAGTTTGTCAAGTTGTCAAGAAGTTTGACCGAGGAGCAGAGGGCCGAATATACTGGGTTGCTGAGGGAGTTTGCTGATGTGTTTGCATGGACCTACGAAGACCTCAAGACATATGACACATCTTTCATTGAGCACAAGATCCCACTGAAAGGAGAGGCTAAGCCATTCAAGCAGAAGCTGAGACAGATAAATCCCATGTTGCTACCTGTCATGAAGAAAGAGGTGAAGAAGCTGCTAGATGCCCAAATCATTGTCCCCTTGAGATATTCCGACTGGGTGGCCAATTTGGTCCCAGTAAGGAAGAAAAGTGGTGAAATCAGACTCTGTGTTGATTTCAGGAACCTCAACAGGAGCTCAAGGAAAGATAATTATCCCCTGCCCAACATGGAGCACATATTGCAGAAGGTCACCGGTGCATCCAAAATATCCATGATTGATGGTTTCTCTGGATACAATCAGATATCAGTCATGCCTGAGGACAAAGAAAAGACATCCTTCACCACTCCTTGGGGCACGTTCATGTATGCCAAAATGCCTTTTGGGTTGATGAATGCAGGAGCCACATTCCAGCGAGCCATGGACATAGCCTTCATTGGGGAAAAAGATAAGTTTGTGGTAATTTACCTAGATGACATAACAGTCTTCTCCAATACTGATAAAGAGCATCGCTGCCACTTGAAGAAGGTTTTCATGAAGTGTCGGAGGTATGGCCTATCTTTAAACCCCAAGAAATCGTTGTTTGCTATGAAGGAGGGAAATCTATTAGGCCATATAGTATCAATATAGGGGGTGAGAATTGATCTTAGCAGGGTGGAAGCGATTCAGACCCTGTCACTCCCCAGGTCTAAAAAGGAGGTTCAGGCATTTTTGGGAAAGATTAATTTTCTGAGGAGATTCGTCTCAAACTTTGCCGAGCTGGTGAAATGCATCACAACCATGCTCAGGAAGGGAAATGAAGTAAAATGGACCACTGAACCTAGGGAATATTTTGTCCAAATTAAGAAGGCGTTGACTGAGGCACCTGTGCTAATCAGTCCCGATTATTCCAAAGATTTTCTGATATTTTATTTTGCTTCCTGTGATACAGTAGCGGCAGTTTTATTGCAGAAGAATGATCAAGGGCAAGAGCAGCCTATTTCTTTCTATAGCAAGGCATTGAGAGACGTAGAACTCTGATACGAGATCATGGAGAAGCAGGCCTATGCCCTGGTGAAGGCTCTTAAATCTTTCAGAGTCTATGTCTTGCACTCAAAAATCACTGCATATGTCCCTTCAACCTTTGTGAAGGACATTCTCATACAGCCTGACATAGACGGGAGGAGAGGTAAATGGATCGCCAATATCCTAGAATTTGATCTGGAGATTAAGCCCACCAAGTTGATAAAGGGGCAGGGTTTGGCCAAGTTGTTGGCTGAATCCAATTGCAATGCCTTGGGAATTAACTTCATCAATGAGCAGGCTGAGCCATCCAACAAGCATTTTCAGGGTGCCCTATCACTAGCATCATGCCTGTGGTACAAGGATATCTTGTACTTTCTGCAAGAATTAAAGCCCCCTGATGGATTGGGAAAAAGTAAGGCCAGGGCCTTAAAGCTCAAAGCGGTCAGATATTGCCTCATTGACCAAGCCTTGTATTGGAAAGACCCTCTGGGCGTATTACTAAGGTGTCTAGACCCGCAGCAAGCCCATAAGGTTATGTTCGATTTCCATAGTGGTCTCTACGGAGGTCATCATTTTTGGAAGACCACAGCTCACAAGATCCTCCGAGCTGGGTATTACTGGCCCACCTTATTTCCTGATGTCTGCAGAGAAATCAGAGCTTGCATCAAATGCCAGAAGTTCTCAGGAAAACAACAACTCAAATCTCTGCCATTAAAGCCTATAGTAGTTTCAACACCCTTTCAGCAGTGGGGATTGGACTTCATCGGAGAAATTCATCCTCCCTCAAGTGGCCAGCACAGATGGATTCTGACTGCAACCGACTATTTCACCAAATGGATAGAAGCTGTCCCTACCAGAAACACTTCTCACAAAGTGATTATCAACTTCCTGGAAGATATCATAGCTAGATTTGGTTGCCCTAGCAAAATTGTCACTGACAATGCCTCCCCCTTTCGGTCTGAGCCTCTGGTCAAGTTCTGTGAACAGTGTGAGATTTCACTGATTCACTCTACTCCCTATTATCCTCAAGGAAACAGATTGGCAGAGTCCTCCAATAAAATTCTGATCAAGCTCATCAAGAAGCTACTGGAGGACAATAAAAGGGCCTGGGACTCAAAGCTCAAATTTACTCTTTGGGCTGATCGGGTAACAACAAAGAAATCTCTGGGCATCTCACCTTTCCAACTTGTTGACGGAATAGAGGTCGTTTTCCCCACTCAGCTCGCCTTATCTGTGGAAAATTTCCTCCAGGACTTTGAAGGAGAACCTAACCATGTGGTCAGAAGGATTCATCAGATGGTGGAAGTGCAGCAGATCAGAGAACAGGTCATGAACAAGGCCTACAATCATCAGCAGAATATCAAGCAGGATTTTGACAAGAAGAGAAGAAAGAAGGACTTCGAGCAGGGTGATCTGGTGCTCAAATGGGATGCGCCCAGGCAGGACAGGGGCAAACACAGTAAATTTGACGCCCTTTGGTTTGGGCCTTTCAAGATCCTTGAAGTATTTTCAAACAACACTTACAGGTTGCAAGATCTGGAAGGCAAAGAAGTTTTTAGCGGCCCAGTGAATGGGCATTTCTTAAAAAAATGTTTTTTATGAGCCACAGTAGGCTCTTTTGTTCTTGTAAATATTTTTTTTTGTTTTTAGCTTAATAAATGACTCCATAGCCCAACAGCAAGGCACTGAATCTGCAAAAGAGTCCTTAGAGCATCACAGGGACGACTCTATCCCCCATGGAGCCAAATGTTAGCGATATTTCTTGCAAGGGGGTTAGAATGCAAAAGAGTGGGTTAAAAACCCACTTACCATAAGTATCGGACGCGAAATGTGCCTGTGGTAAGTGGCGAGCAAATTTATACGGCAGATCTTTGCATGCCCGGATCAACGGCACGCATCGGATTACGGAGCCCCCCCGCCTTTATACCTTTAAGCGGAGGGGGGGGGTCCGGAATCGAAGGCGCATCTCTTCGACGGTCCTGATCGGAGTGCCCGGATCAACGACGCTCAAGGCAATTCCAGACCCCCCCTGCCTTTCTACCTTTAAGCCGAGGGGGGGGGTCCGAAATCGGGCACGCAGCTTCCCAACGGCCAAGATCTAAGCGCCCGGATCAACGGCGCTCGCGTGATCCCGTCCTTCTCAGCTGCTCTGTTCTTAACCAACGTGGGCCCTCCCCCCTATTATGCCATCCTCCGAAGCCACCTTTCTCCTGTTGCCATAAGTCATCTATCCTTCTCCATTCTTTAGTCCAGGTGGCCCTTTCCCCATCTCATCATCCACTCGCCACCTGCCATGTGTCTCGCCCCCCTCCACGTCAGCCTCCCACTAAAATGTGCCCATTACATCTCATCTCCCGCCTCCTCTGCTTATTTCCTTCTGCCATGTGTCTCCCCTGTAACCTCTCTCACCCCTCATCACTTCATGCCTCGCCCTCATAGCTTTGGCACCACTACTCCCGTCGTGCACCCCATTCTTCACGCTAGCCTCCACACCTATTCATCAGGCCGTTCAACTAATCCAGGTGGCAGCATAAGGGCCGTCCACGTCTCCGAGGTGCCGAGTTGGCCGGACCATCCTCAATCCCAATGAAACAGTTATTGAGGTAGTTGGTGGTGGTTAGACATCGCCTCCGCCATAATGGGAAGGTCCAGCAATGAATTAAAGGCACGTCGATTTGCCCACGGAGTTGTTAGGAGTCCGATTGCATCCGTCGTTGGTGCACGATTATTCAAAGATTGCAGGTGCAGATTGTCAGAATCCATGCAGACGCAAAGATTTTAATGCAACGTCTCGATTTTGTTGCTATTGTTGTTTTGAGTATATGTAGGCATTTTCTCCATTTTTGTATCTATCGATGGTAGAGCGAAGCTCCCGACTGTAAAGTTTCAATGACCATTTTGGTTCTGGGGTTATGCATCTGTGTTTGAGATTTCTTATTTTATGACAAACAGTTTTCCTGCTCCATCTCTGTTTTCGTCTTATACCAGAGAGCTCATGATCGATTGATTCGCATGGGTTGTTGCAGTGGTGCCATGATAAAAGATTTATTCTTGCATTATTGTATTTTCTGGTTTTCTGCATTTGGATGTAAGAGGCCCTTGCCTTTAGATGCTTTCTCTCACAGTCTGTTAAAAACCTGATGCTTATAACAGACCCTTGCACTCTTCTTATACAAGTCTTCCAACTGCTCACCCTTATTACAACTCACTATTTGAAGTTTATCTAAGACTTCACTCGCCCATGCATGCCTGGCCTAGTTTCGGAATCGAGACGATATTGTCTGAGTTTACTTCCATTTGATCATCCCTCTATAAACAAATCGTGACATTAAACTGATGGGTGTCAGGCTCAGCTCTTGCAAGCAATCCAGGAGTGACTTCCGATGCTAACAAGCAGGTCATGATTATGTGGTTCATGCTCATTGTGTTAAAGAAAATAAAACACTTCAAACAAGGGAACAATTAACGAATGCAGTTGTTTCAAATGAAGTAATTGATCTTAAGCAAGAACAAAATATGGTTGTTGAATGGAAAATCAATCATAAGTTGCTTCAAGATAAGCTCATGTCGTGCAGATATCTAAAGTATATCAGCTCATTTGCAGTCGTCTTCTTGATACTGTCATTAGTAATGTTTTCTACATGGATGATAGTGGCTTCAGTAAGATGTAACCGGGTTCAAATGGCTAACAATATACTGTCAGTTGTCATGATTGTGTTACAGTTGATCTTGATGAGACAGGTGCA
Organism: Picea engelmannii; assembly: GCA_009831015.1. Classification (NCBI taxonomy): domain Eukaryota; kingdom Viridiplantae; phylum Streptophyta; class Pinopsida; order Pinales; family Pinaceae; genus Picea; species Picea engelmannii. The sequence continues at coordinate 30,822 of ML798941.1, read as the reverse complement.
TAGGACAGAGTTCAGAGACAGAGAGAAAGTCGGGTGGCCTATCCCGAGATTGTTGACTGGTCAGTAACCTTTTGGGGACCAAAAGGTCTTATTGTGGGGAGGTGTGATCCGAAATCGCATCCAGAAGCCTGATAGGGCTTGAAAAATGCTCAAAAATGAAAGTGCTCGGAATGTGACAAAACCTATTCCACTGCGTCCGCCTCGTCTTCCTGATTCCGATGGTATATTTACTTTGTCAAACGGGCTCCGTATGGAGAAGATATTGCGTTCTGTCCAAAAAGTCAAACAGGCAAAAAAATGCTGACTGGACGGTCCGTATAGGCTGACATGGCAGAGGCCGTACAGTCTGACGTGGCAGGACTGTACGACTGTACAGAAGTGACGTGGCAGAATCTGGTTGGTTGGCATGGTTGAATCAGATGTCGACACGTGGCAGTTTTTCTAGTCAATGATTGGGTGCCACGTGGCCCAATCATGGGCTACCACGTGGCACCCCAGAATTGGCTAAATGGTTGTATGTAAAATTATGGAAGTCCGCAGGGTTTAACCCCCAGACCTCCCCCACTATGCAAAGACTTCATAACATCCACCTGACCACTATACTACCGCATGGTTCTTGTTATAACTATGTATTTTAATTTATTTGAATTGCATATGATGTACATATGGGCGGGGTCGGGTCGGGGCTTAGCCCCGGCTCGTGGTCATTTGAAATGTTATATGACCGTGTTATATATATATAGCCCGACAGTTGTGTGCGCATGGGTTTATAACACATGGCCCATGGTTTTTATATACAACATATCCTGCGACCTGGAGCGCGGAGGGAGTTACACGGTTTGGTAACGGTTTAACCACTTTTTGCCCATACGAGTGGTCACATGACCCATATGCCCAGGTGCCTAGGCATTTAGGGGCTGGCGCATCCTTAACCATCCTATGGTTTGCACCGTTGGCGAGGTTTCACCCGGTGCTGGGTTTTCACGCTTTAAATTGCGTGTGAGCCAGGTTCAAATGACAAGGGTGCAATTTGTAGATGCAGAGACAGCAAGAGTGAAGGGGAAGACTTCCAGGAGGCCTAACTTCTTCGTTTTTCGACCGATTGAGGTACCGAAAGAGCCCAGATAGGGGTTTCTAGACGCTCTGAAGCCATTGGAGTAGTTAGAATAGCCTTATACTAAAGAGAAACCAAGCCAAAAGTCATTTTTCCGTAGAGAATCTTTTGAGGAGGAGACACTGTTGGACCATTTCTGGGAGCTCTGGACATCTGTTTTGCATGCCATTTTCTTTGCATGGTTCTTGAGATCTGGACGAACATGACCAGATCAGTCTTATAGCCATTTGGCATTGTAGAAATGTACTTTTGAGCATTTGAACAGAAATAAAGAAGCCTCCCCCATAGAGAAAAGGCCCAAAGACGTAGGCAAAGTTGTGTCGAACTCCGTTATCAATTTGCATGTTATGGTTTGCTATCTTTTATTGCATTTCAGATCTGAACATAGGTATAAGGCTGTTATAATTTCTCTTCTTTCCTCATTCTTTCACTAAGTTTCTCAAATGGTTAATTAATGCATGCAAAATTAAAACTCAACCATAAGTCATTAAAATATCCTACGGATCAATCGACAACATCATCATTCACAAAGGAATGCCATCATCATCTGCATCAATATGTATTAGTATAAAAACTACTACATCATCATCATCATAGCACAAGGCTAGCCCATCATAGTACTAGACTGGCTCTATATCACAACTGTTAAGATGGTAACTCAGTGCAAGTCACATCTTGCTTTACGTCTAACAACTAGGTCAGAAGCAAGGTATACATCATCTTTCTTTACGTCTAACAACTAGGTCAGAAGAAATGAACACATCATCTTGCTTTATGTCTAACAATTGGGTCAAAAGCAAGGTATACATCATCTTGCTTTACATCTAACAACTGGGTCAGAAGCAAGGAATCATCTGATCTTTCTTTACATCTAACAACTAGGTCACAAGCAAGGAATCATCTTGCTTTACGTCTAACAACGAGGTCAGAAGCAAGGAATCATCTTGCTTTACGTCTAACAACGACGTCAAAAGCAAGGAATACACACAACATCTTGCTTTACGTCTAACAACGAGGTCAGAAGAAAGGAACATATATACTCCCCCTTTCAGGGAGTATCCTTTCAGACTATACCAAGCTTATCTCAAAAGTGTTCAAACTTTACACAAGATAGAGGTTTGGTCATCACATCAACAACATGTTCATCTGTGCTAACATACAAGAGCTTCAAGGCTCCTCTCTGCACCATGTCACGGATGTAATGATAGAGAATCTCTATGTGCTTCGACCTGTCATGGAATACAAGATTCTCTGTCATCTTTATGCAGCTCTAGTTGTCACATAGGATCATGGTTGCTTCCATCTCTAGGTCAAATAGACTGGTCAAAGCTCAGAGTTGAAGGAGCAGAGAGAGAAGTAGAAAAGAATATGGTCGCTGGATTGAAGAGCTGAGACGAGCCGAGTGAAGTGGAAGTGGACAGGCGAGGACAAGTTTTATTACATCATCGCAGGTCATCCCTGTGGCACAGTGCGACAATAGCACACAAACTTACGAAATTGACAAAAATTGTGAAATCATCGCAGGCCATACACAACACACAGTAGTGCAGCATCATCGCAGACATCCCATTGGACACATAGCGCCGTCGTCGCAGGAGAAAATTTGACATAGTGCTACGATTTGATTGCAAATGGCTACCCATTAACACAATGCAACTATTTCCTGACTATTTCCTAATAACGCAGGTGCGACGATCATAAAAAAAAAAATTAAACGAAAAATTTACATGGTTTAAAAAGGTGCGAATGGTATGAATCTTTTTAAAAGGGGAGAATATTTTATGATTTGGGTGACGTCTTGTTAAAGTGGAGGATATTATTTAACAAATGCAAGGTGGACCTTTGTTATGCACATAAGACAAAAAGTGGAGAACTGTGGGTTAAATCATGGAAGTACGTTTTGATAAAAGGTGAAGTATTTTAAAAAGGTGAAATGGTGGTTTGATAAAAGGTTTTTAAGTTTTTTTTAAATCTTTTAATTAAAGTTTATATTTTTGTGGTTTAACCTTAAATATATTAAAACTTCTCCACTATAAAGAGATTTAGTTTTATAAGCAATGGTTTTGGATTTTTTTGTTAATGGCAAAAGTGTAGCATTCTAAGTTTGAGGTGGAGAATTCAGCGGTAATAATAGCTTTGCGCTATGGAAACTCAAGATGCGGGATTTGCTTGTGGAACAAGGATTGCAAAAGGCCTTGGCTGAAAAGTCAAAGAAACTAGCAAGCATGATAGATGAGGACTGGGAGGATCTGGATGCAAGAGCCCTCAGTACTATTCGTTTGTGTTTGGCAGATGAGGTATTATTTAACATCAATGAAGAGACGACAACAACGGATTTTTGGACCAAACTGGAGAGTCTGTATATGAAAAAGAACTTGTCAAATAGAATCTTCTTGAAGAGGCAGTTGTACAACTTGCGAATGAAAGAAAGTACACAAATTACTGATCAATTGAATGTCTTCAATACTCTGATCTGTCAATTAACTAATATGGAAGTAAAGATCGAAAATGAGGACAAAGAGGTTACGCTATTGTGTTCGTTGCCTGAGTCTTGGTATCATCTGGTCACAACTATGTGGTTTAACACAACAAATACCATTGATTATGACATTGTTGTGGGAGCTTTATTGTCTGAGGAGATGAGAAAAAGATCTAGTAAAGAAACCTCAACAACAGAAGCAATGGTGGTCAGAGGTGATCTAGAGAAGGAGGGAAAGATTAGAAAAGTACATCCAGATCTAAGTCAAAAGAAAGTAAGGGTAAGGCAAAATGTTGGTTTTGTGGCAAATCTCAACATCTCAAGAAGGATTGTTGGAAAAGACAACAAGCATCCAAAGAGGACTCCACAATAGAAGCAAATTTAGCTACAGGTATGGTTTATGAAGTTTTGTCTGTCTATTTTGTTTCAACACCTTTGTTCACATAGAAGGTACAAGGCGGTGATGATTGAGTCATCATGAAATAATTAAAAAAAAAAAAATTGTATTTACGTTGGAGTTGTAGAAATTATGGATTGCATGTAAATGGGCATATGTCTATAAGACTTGGATAGGCATGCGTACCCCTGGTTTATCAGGTCACCTATGAAAAGTCTAGACATAGATTTAGGTAGATTGAATATGTGGGGGGGCATGTATGTTGGGTTAGCCTTGACTCGGTGAAAGAGTTAATGAATTAAATCTATTTTTAGGTCAAAGCAGGTGGTTTTTCGGGTCCATGTGTTTTGGGTATCCCGTGGTATTGTGTCCATGGATTGCATGTAATGAATCCTATTAAAGGCTTGGTGAACTCCATTGTAAATGGGCCTGGAGGTATGTGGTGAAGGCTTACTTGGCCGGTTTGGCCGGATTTGGTCAAATTTGTTCGAATGCAAAGTTTGAGGTGGAGCAGTGTGTCAAGTTTAGAAAGGTGGATCTGTAGAAAGGTTTATGTGTTGGCAGGTCAATCAAGTGTTTGAGAATATACAATGAAGGTAATTTCATATTCATGGAACTTAGAAAGTATTACAAGGAACTTGGGATCGAATAAGAATGTTCAATAATTCCAAGTTGCAACAATAGTTGTGGACAAAAGTGATTGTGCTATCTGGTAACTCAGTCACCATCGGTTGTAAAAGACAGGAAGATTTAGGAAGAGGTATGAACAGGTTATCTAGTAATTACTCAAATGTGAAATTATTCAGTTGTGATGCTTATGGGTTTTTATCAACTTTCTAATTAGGACCCATATCAAATAGGTAGATCTTTGTTATGGTGATAATGTTAAGGGGTGCAAACTGTGGGATCCTACTACCCACAGAATCATCATGGATATAGATGTAGTGTTTGATGAATCTCCTTTTATATGGGGATGCATATGGAACAACCAAAATGGTTAGTTCATAATCGCAATAGGAGATTTGTTTGCAAACTCAAAAATCATTGTATGGCCTGAAGCATGCTAGGCAAATAGTACAAGATGTTTGATTCCTTCATGGTGAGCCAAATTTTACAAGAAGTGAGTATAACCATTGTGTTTATGGTATATTCATGATCTTGGTGTTATATGTTATGCTTGTTGCAAGCACAGGCATGGTTGAGATCAACAGGTTGGCTCAGTTGGTTAGGACGTTTGTTATGAAGGATCTCGGAGCAGCAAAATAAATCTTGGGCATGGAAATACATAGAGACAGGAAATATGGTAATCTTGGTTATCACAACAGAAGTATGTGGTGAATATACTCAGGAAATTCAGCATGAATAATGTGAAATTGGTAAAATCCCTTTGGCTTTCCATTGTAAATTCTCTTCAGGTTTATGTCCTAATTGATGAAGAAGAAAAGGGTTATATGTCTCGACTATTATATGTTAATAGGAAGTTTGATGATTGCGATGGAAAAATGGTTAGCATTTCACATGTAATTGGTGTTGTTAGTAGACACATGGGAAAACCAAGCCAGGACCATGGAAATGGGTGCTTCAAACACGGAAGCACAAGTATCACCTATAGTGGTTACAGTGATTTGGTCTATGGTTATGATTCATGAGATTTGGACAAGTGCATCGGTTTATTAAACAGGTTACTGATGGAGACAGAATGGTCCATGCTGGAGTGAATCGTGCAGGCATGTTCATGTAAGGGTATTGCTAGAGAAGTTGCGGAGCTGTGATGTTGTTTGGATTTTCTTGCAGGAAAGGTGATGGATGAATTAATTAAGGGCATGATGTATCAAGTAAATTGTTGTCAAGGTGGAGATTGTTGGAAACATGCCAACAAATTTTCCCATGCGGTCACATGCAAATGCACATGCACATGCACGTGCATGCAATCTACTTATGAATTGTTCGTGTAACTATGTTATCTATTCATTATCAATTTGTGTAACTGAGTGATAGATGTTATATATACGAGCATACCCATAGAGGTAGAGGACAATGTGAGGACAATGCGAGTGCAAGCGAATACATTGCATAAGGAGAGGATGGTTGTATGCCTATGAAGGCTATTGTAATTCTCCCTTAAATAGAAGAAGACCGATAATCATTGCCCATGGTTTTTTCCCAATTTGGGTTTCCACATAAATCACTGTGTCAATTGTGTGTTTGTTGTTCTTGGTTTGATGCATGTTTAATCTAGCTCGTTTATGCTCTGTTATAGATGCTTTGTTTAATGTAGCTCGTTTATGCTCTGTTATAGATGCTTTGTTTTGCTTCTGCTACCTAACACTTCTAATAGCTCCTAGGATAGCAAAGAAGAGAGTATCTTTCATGCAAAGTTCCCTCTGATACATGACATCAAGGATTGATCAACATCTTCACAACCTCCGACGGACCGACCACTCTATGTGTGTGGATTGTTATGTAAACGGTGCATTCTATATATGTGTTGACTGTGGTGTGTGGTTTGGGATAAGCCCAGGTCAGCGAGAGCCATCCCTTACCGACCAGGGGCTAGTGATGAGGAGCCATGGTAGCTGTGGTCACATGGGAGCCAGATCCATGGCCATATGGCCATGCAAATGACCAAGGGTCAAGTTTAGGGGCTAAGGACCAAGAGCGTGCCAATCGAAGGACACATGGAACAATGCCATATGAACAGAAGCTCAAGAAATGTGGGTTGCGCCTGACATTTGCCCAATTTTAGGTTTTTCAACCATATAATATATTTTTTATTTGATTTTGAAGCCATTTTAGGGAGATTTTGTCCATTATTAGAGGATCTGGAGCCCTTTTTGAGGCCAAATTTTGGGAGGATGTTACCAACTCCAAATCTATATAAACTAGAGGTTCTTGGCAGCCTTGGGGAGGTTCAGAGAAGAATAAATGTTGAGGAATTTGACAACCAAAGCCATTTTTTATCAGGGAAGCCATTGAGGAGAGGAACGTTGTGGGCCAATTCCGGGAGCTTCACTCAATCGTTTTTAGTGTCGTCGGTTGTGTTGGGTTCTTGAGGTGTAGCAGAACACAACCAGACCAGTTTGTAATCCATTTGACACTTTTCTAATGTACTTTTGAATATTTGAAAAGAAATAAGAAAACCTCACCCCCTGAGACAAAGGCCCAGAGAGGTAGGCAATCTTGTCAAACTCTGTTAACAACTTTCTTGTTATGGTTTTGTTGATTCTTTGTGCTTACTTCAAATATGCATATATTATTATGGCTGCTATGTTATATCATTGATTCTTCCCCTTTCTTCAAATTCTTAAATGGTTAATGAACTCATGCTTTAAAACTTAACCATAGTCTTTAAAAGATCTTTTCGGATCAAGTAGTATCAGAGCAGGTTGACGGTTGGTTTTTGAGTTTTCATGATTACCAGGGAAAAGTTGAATTGTAGTGAAGGTGAGCTTGTTTAATATAATCCTGAGATTGGATCGAGAAAGAGAACTTCTCAAAGTGAGAAGATGGCATTGGAAGAGGGAATTTCTCATGATGAGATAGAGTTTCGAAAGACCTTCTTCGCCATGTCGGAGATGGTAAAGGATTTATATGACGATTACTTGGAGTGGAAGAGACCGATTCTAGGTGAATCTTCAAAGGAAAAAAGTGAAGGAGAGGATCCTCCTAAACCTCTTCCTTCACCTCCTTCTTCTCCATCAACTTCTTCTTCTTCAAGTACAAGTTCCAAATCCACTGCAAGAAAACATTCCCATAAACATAAACATGATATGCCTTCACTTAAGATTGATGTGAAGTTTGAATTACCCATGTATGATGGTAAAGTCAATGAAGAGAGGCTTGATAACTGGGTCAGACAGATGGAAGTTTATTGCAGTGTGCAACAAATCAAGGATGAGGCAACTCAAATCAAATTGGCATCGCTTCGACTTGCAGGGACAACACTCAATGTCTGGTGGCAAAGAAATTTGCAAAATGGCATGCAACAAGTGGGTAATGTATTTCCATCATGGCAATTTTTTGTTTCTGCACTTAAAAAACAATTTTATCCTTTGGGTTATAAAGAGAAGGATTCAATTGAATGGAAAGGTCTTAAACTAAGAAAGGGACAAACAGTGCAAGAATACACAGATGAATTTCATAAGATGGAATTATTGTTAGACATTCCATTACATACCCAAGAAACTCTTATGAACTATATAGGAGGTTTACCTGCACACATTCGTACCACTGTATTTATGTTTGGACCTACTAATATTGATGAGGTTTTTGTTCAAGCAACATACATTGAGGCATGGAAAACAGGAGTTGGTGTATCAGGGGAATCGTCTTCAATAAAAGAGGACAAAAGGAAGTGGAATGACAAGAAAGGAAATTCAGTGACTAGAAAGGAAGATGTTACGAGGAAAATCTCATTATGGCTAGGGTGAAACACAACAGATGGAAATGACTGCAGAAATCAACTCCATCCCAATGAAGATGCTATATAAACCAATATGCAAGCGAGATAAGAAAGAGGCCTACCTTGTCCAGATGTTCGATGAAGTCCATCGTTGAGCACTTTGACCCAAATCTATATACCTGCAACAAGTTCTCAACAAACAAGCAAAGCAAGCATATGGTGATAATATAAAAGGTTAGCACATTAGATAGCATAATCCATTAATATACATGACAAATACGCCCATGGATGATAACTCATATATTTACAAGATATCAATTGGATGGGAAAGGAGTATTTCTATTAATAAATGATTAGAAAAAGTGAAAATATTACAAACTTCTGTTTCGGCACGGTTTAGAACCAAGAAGCTAAGCTCCTTCCAGCTGGGCCTCCGCCACTTCAATGTTCCACCAAAGGCAAGCTCATAAGAGGGAAACAATGTTGTTCTCAATCAATAAGGGAAGAGCTTGGGGGATGAACACTATGTTCAAACTTAAAGGACAAATGGATTCTGACTCAATATGAAGCAAATAATTTCTCCAGAGTAACTTTGCTCTTAAAGTTGAATTCTTTCTCCTTTTCCATAGCTCAGAATTGGCCCATTTATAGCCTTCAAAATGGAACTAAAGGGCCGAGTTGGAACGTTTCCAGTATGTGGAAGGCCAAGGATTATAGATCTCCTGTCGTGACATGGAAACACAACATTAATTTTCATTTTTTGGCACAAATCCCAATGTACAAGGGATGTAGTGGAGAAGCCTACGTATACACATGTTGTATAGTGTGCAAGGTGCATACAAGTGGAAAACTATTCATTTTTAGCTCTGGACTTTGTAAACAGGGAAGATAAATATGCATAAGGAAATGGAATAAGGCCCTCTCTACAATATTGCATAGGGTGAGGCAAATCTTGCTATAACAGATGCCCCCTAATGTGTGAGGTTAGAGGAGTATCTGTGATGGCCGAAATACATTATAAATAACCCAGAAGTGGAGTGGTAGGGGACCAGTTGGATGAACTAGATGCTCATGACATTCTTCACTGGCTTTGCATACATGGGTGCCAACAAAATTACACTGCAGATCCATGTGAAAATATACCAAACAAGTGTCTGTGTCCATGAATAGGTAGATACAAATGTGGTTACATGCCAAAAGTTGTCATAGTCATGAACAAGGCCTAGTAGAATCAGTCTCAAAACCAATCTGAAGATATATGTATACCATGGAGTACAATCTGATCTCCCATGATCATTCAAGTCATATAGGTACTGGTCCAATGAAAAGGGAAGCAACAACTCAATAAAGTTGTGGCCACATAGTGATGTCTTCATGTCTTATACACAATCCGCCAAAGGTGCAAGTCTACATCATGTGACTAAGGGAGTTGAGGTCGAACACAATGAGACATCATTTGATTATCGGTCATTGATGTATATCGTTAACAAACACGAGACAACCTATTGTTAATGAAAGTAGGTATCAAGGAAATGAGTACATTCTTGCAAGTGTGAATAGAGGATTCGATGTCGAACACCTGAAGAATCCATCAATCAAGAGACATTGATAGATTCCCAACTGTCGATGGAGAGGGATCCTGCCACTAATGACTGCAAGCCTCAAGGTACTCATAAAACTCTAGGTCTTGTTTCCAGAATAAATGGGCTAAAGTCGATGGAAGGAGACCCACTGAAAGGAGAGCATTAAGGCATCTTTCATCAGTCAACATGAGGAGCAAAGTAGGATCTTCATGATTTGGTGGAATTCAGACAAAGAACAAGTTCATGAACCCATGACCTGGTGTGTCTTTCACATGTGCCAAGTGAAAGAAGTACACAAAAAAGACCCTCTGAATAGCAGCCAAAGATGAAAACTACTGACAAAGGTGAGGAAACCACCAATAAGGCTAATGGCATCCAAGACACTACACGAATCCCAATGTGTGAATAGATGTCTTGTCATCGAACACAAGGGAAACCACCCAGTTAATGACCCATGATGAAGTGTCGACTGCTAGGTTCAAGGTTACCTACCAATGATGAAAGTAGGGCCAGGGTGCATGATAGGACTATAGTATCATGTGATTCTGATACAAACTAAGGGTATGGCCAACATGGAAAGTCAATAGTTCTAAGGAGTGGCCGAAACATGTTGATAAACTTCCTTTGAACAAGAGCATGAGACAAATGGAGGAATCCGACAACATAGACCCAATGATGAAACCATGAGATGCAGGAGGCATCAATGAAACTCTCTATAGGGACTAGAAGAGTAACCAGTCAATAGAGAAGACTTTGCAATGAGCTCAGCTTCCTAAGGCCATGCTAATCCCAAAATTCTGATGATCAATAGACTCAAATAATTTTGTGCTTTGTTCAAAGGCGACACGATTGTTGCCAATATAAGATAATACTCCCTTCCTGACCGTCTTTTTTATTATTTTTTCATAGAAAAATGAATGCTATGATACAAAGGAGGAAATGAGTGTCGCAAGTAAGCAAAACTAGTTCCAGCACTGGAACATACCTATGCTCAATGCAAGGAAATACATGCGGGAGATAGACACTCAAGGGATGTTTCCTCCTAGTTATAGGGTGTCCAATTGTGAACGATATGAAAAAGGCTCTACTTGGTTGAGGATGCATAACTGCTGAGGCAAACGGTTTATAACGCAAAGAGAGAACCAGCTATAGGCTCAATACTGTAAGCAAGGGCATGAGATGCAATCACAACTTAATGCCAAAAAATGTCATTTTTTATGTCTTTTAGTCTACTTGGTGTGAAAAAGGGATAAACTTGTGCCAAATAGACATTTTTTTGAATCCAATTTACGAGTGTGAAAAAGACAAGTTCACTCGGAAATATTTTCATTTTTTGATAACGAGACGAAAAAGAGATTAACTAAGACTCACGACCTTTTAAGTCCAATTTAACAAGTGTGAAAGGGACAAATCACTCAACAATCTTTTCCCTTTTGGAGAGGAGTCCGAAAAGATCTTAACTCAGACTCATTTGGGATATTCTAGGAGGCAAGTCACGGGGGAGGCCAAGGCTCCCATGCAGAACTTCTGTGGAATGTCAGTATCTTATGAAGAGCTAACATAATCTTGGGAAAACCCAAAGCTCTCCAAGTCGAAGAGGATAAATCACTAACATAGTATATAGTTTTCGTGATGGATCAGATAATGTCTCTTACAGGAAAAGACATAGGTGGGGGCATTGAATACCCCACAAGGATATCCCAATCGAAGGGAACTTCCTTGGGACTTGGAGGGAGAGTACTCGAGGAGAGAATAAATCTCTCTCGTTCAGAAGGTGCAGGATCAATAATGTTGATGACATGGTTGAAGGATGCATCACCCTCTACAAGGAGGGTAGGATTGACCAAAGATTGCACTGGTACAACCACTTCTTCAATTCTAGGTTGAAGAGGATGCATGATAATAGGGATAGGAGACACATCACCCTTGATGATGGGGGTGAGGTCAGGAGAGGATTGCATAGGTGTTACCACCGTGTCAATCAAGGGAGGAACAGGGTGTGGGGAAACCACAGATGCCTTGGGTGAGTCCCACGCTTCTGGTATCCTGGCCGTAGATGGACACAAACAAGTAACATGATCTCCTTCGCAAATCCTGCAAAGGAATTTAGGTTTACATCTGAGGTGTTGAGGCTTCTCAATTCCCCCAATTTTCCTTGTGTCTGCATGAGCTACAGAGGATTACTATCAGTTTGGATTATCATCTCCTTCTGGAGAATGTAATGCCTCCATTAGTGGTAGGCTTGTACAATGGAGTACATTTATTTGTCTTAAGTGGGTTACTTATGCACAGTATATGATATTGTTTCACTATGATAGGCCACGAGATGTCCATGTTGAGTGAGAATTGCACCCACAACATAGTAAAGCATCTATATCAATCTAAAATGGATGTTGCAAGTCAAGTAATGATAGCACCGGGGATGATCACAAGTGTTGCTTCAAATCATTGAATGCTTTCCATTGCGACTATCCCCACACAAATGTTTCTTTTCCGCTGCCCCTGGTCACTTGGTGAATCCCAACATGAACCTGCAATAGAATTTGGCAAGGCATGAGAAGCTCTAGAGCTTAGTGAGTGTGGTTGGGGCTGGCTAATCATGGATGACTTGGATTTTGGCTATATTGACATATACCCCATTCTCATCAATAATGTAGCCTGGGTATTGGACCTTGTTCATGTGGAAAGAGCATTTTTCCAAATCAAAATATAGCTTTTGTTGTTGTAGAGTGTGCATAACCTGTTGAATGTGTTGTAAGTGTTCTTCCCAATTATTACTGAAGATGAGGATGTCATCCAAATACACTACCACAAAAGAATTGGTGAAAGGCCGCAAGATATCATCCATTATCCTCATGAAAGTTGTTGGGGCATTTGTCAAGCCAAAGGGCATGACCAACCATTGAAAAATACCTTTTTTGGACTTGAAGGAAGCCTTCCATACATCGGTCTTATCTATTGGGACCTAGTGGTATCCGGACTTCAAATCAATCTTACTAAAATATTTGGCCCCATTGATCTGGTCAAGGAGATCATCAATTCGGGGAATTGAGTACTAGTTCATGACTGTGATTTTATTTAGGACCCAGTAATCAATGCAGAGTCGCCAAGACCCGTCTTTCTTTTGCACAAGCATGATTGGGCTTCCACAAGGTGATGAGCTTAGGTGAATGTGCCCCTTTTCAAGCAGCTCTTGGATTTGGCACTTGATCTCCTCATTTTCTGACAGAGAGTGGAAATAGATTGTCCCATTAGGTAGCAATGCACCCGGGGTCAGATTGATTGAGTGCTTGACTTGACAGTGCGAAGGTACTCCAGTGGGTGAGGAGAAGATGTCTTTGTATTCTTCCATGACCTTATCCACTTTATTCTATTGCATGGAGAGACATGTCATGGAGGCCATGGATGTGGATACAAACTTCTACTCACTTTGAGCACAAATCAATAAGAAGACAAACTTACCGGTCTGATAGATTACCTTCCTGCATTTCATGGTAGAGATCAAGCAAATGGTGGTATATGGGACTACCTCCGATATCCTGTATAATTTATTTTCCAAAGTAATAATAACACTACGAGGCTTAGACTCATATACAATATGATGTTTCCATAAATAAGGTTGGCCCAAAAGAAAATGAAAAACTTCAAGGGGGGTGACATCACAAAATACCTCATCTTTGAAGGGCTTGATGCCATAGGCTAGCCGACATTGTTGGATGATGTGGAGATCACTCCCTTGGTCGAGCCATCCAATGGTGTATGACTGCGGGTGTGGTGATTTTGACATATCCAACCACTTGATGACCTCTACTGATGTGAGGTTCTTTTGGATACCACTATCAACGATGAAGTGCAATGAAGTACCCTTCACTTGTTATAGAAAGATTTGCCTCACCCTATGCAAACTTGCACAAAAGGCCTTTTTCCATTTCCCTATGCAGACTTGAAGTCACTTTTTGCAAATCCTAGAGCTAAAAACATCATTTTTCCACATATATGTGCCCTACCTATTGTACAACATGCATATACGCAGGTTGGTGATGGAGATCCAGTATGACTGACAATGACTGGGATAGTGGTGAGTTGTGAAATTTGATACCAAGGTCTAGGGAAATATTGACTTTGGAATATTGCAGGCTGGGAAAGATCATGGTTTACCCCCTATCCCTGTCCAGAAAGGTAGTATCCTCTGCCTAATTGATTCAAAGAGGTGTGTACGAGAATCATCACTGAAGTCTGTGAAGAGACAGAAGTATGATAAGTATTATTCGAGTGAGGATATAAGTTTCCCCCTTGTGAAGGGGTTTCGTAAAGAGGTTAGACCAAACAGTAAAACTAGTTCTCCCCATATGAAATAGCCGGGGATACATGAGAACCTGTCATGGGAAAATTATTTGAAGGAACTGACATGGTGGATGGAGGATACATGGATGGGGTGTAATAAGTAGAATAAGCACCCATCTGATTACTAGCTCCTGAAATAGCATAGCTAGGATTGGATCCATAAGAGGGTAGATTCCAACCTCCCATAGTGAGAGTTGGTTGAGGGACATGACTCATATCAAATGAAGTAGGCATCGAAGCCATGGTGCCCCCGAATCCAATGATAGGACTCATATAATTGGACAAGGGAGAGGATTGCACAGGCAAAGGCATATCAACAGGAAAGTGACTAGAGACCTAAGGGGCGGATTGTGTATCATAGTTCTGCATACCATTGTGAAAAGTGGAAGAATTCCTCCCCATGAAATGAGTAGGCATCATGGGGTGGGTAGCAGTAAATGAGGGAGCAAAAGGAACTCCACTATCCATGATAATGGAAACTCAGTATATACCCCCAAGGCCATCTAGTAATCAAAGAGCACACCAAAAGTCAAATGACCAATATGCACACAAATGGGGTAAAGTGGTTGAGTGTCCTCCCTCCATAAAGAAGGTATGTCTCACCCAAGAGGGGCCTGAGACTCCCTGCTAAAGATCAAAGGTAACATAATCAGTTATAAGGGCCCTCATGGGCTTAAGAACCAGTCGGTCAGATCCCCCCAAAGAGGTAATCCTCTATAAAGTTTATGTGTTGTCTGACCCTTGTCTGACCCAGGGTACCTACAGAATAAACCCTGCAAGTAACCTATGAGACACCTACGTCAAGAAACTAATAAAACAATGTATGACCAATGCACATGCGAGCATTCGTAAGTCAGGTCCACCGTATGGGTAGGGTAGCAAAGCCTGGAACCTTGAAAGCACCGCCTCTCATGGAGGTAAAGGAACTAGCAAGATCCCAAGATATGAATAGATCCCCAGAAATATCCCTGGCGCTAGGAAGGTATTAGGGGGATATCCCTTCAACCAACTTCGTGCGACCTCGTGATTAACTCTGATGTGAGTGGAGCCTCCTGATCTTACCAATTATATAATGGATTTCTCCACTCCGTGACTCAAACACATATGTCAATTTAATTTCCTTGGAGAAGTTTACTCACAAAATCCTATTCCAAGGCACTAAATCCTAAGCTAGTTTGTGCACCCTAGAAAATAAAACCGTGACTAATCAATTTTAAATTATAGCGTTAATTTTAGTGGTTGTGATTACTCAAAAAATTATCGTAGTGAAACTCATGGTGCTATGACTTTGCAAGAAAAGTAAATACGAAAATAATGAAAAGTCCTATCTTTAACTTTCAATGAATGATATGCTTCTAAAAACCAGTGCAATTTTCAATTTCAACTCTGCAATTCTGAAGTAAAAATGCAATCTTTCACTATATGCACTAAGCTAATGATAAAGACCCAAAGACAAAAAATGCCAAGCAATGCAAAATGCCTATTTTTTTTGTATTTTCAATATAACAAAACTGAAAATGCATGGACTGAAAAACAACCTGATGTATCAACCTACTGTGTATAAAAAGAGATAACTCAAGCAGGACATCAAGTAGCAAAACACCCAGCCCAATGTGAAAGGACAATAAAAAATGAAAAGATGATGATAAATACTTTGCCCAAAAATTCAACCAAACAAGGGGTTTCCTGTCATCTCACGAACACTTAATAGGCACTACAGAGACCCAAGAAGCCTCAACAAACATCAAATCCCACCCAACAACCACCAGATCCAACAAACAAGCAATAAAAACTGATGTATGCGACTGTTTAGGAAAACCGAGCATATATACATAGTTTACAGAAGGACAACCAGCGTGATTGTCAAGGGAAAAATCATGTATATGCTTCAAAACAAGGCTAGGCAAGGGAGAAAGGTTGAAAACTCAGTGATCCGAATTATTTTTGGCATGAAATGAGAGCAGAGATATAATAAGGAAATGCACAGAGATATTGCAGATATTCAATAATATAACAGAAATGTATCAGAGATGCAACCATAAACACAGATATACAGTAATACACGTTTTCTATTAATCAAAGAAATGTACAGAGACTGTAAAAATACAGAGTGAAAGACTCGCTAGAATGGTGGCAGCTTATCTCTGAGAAGAGATGTGACGGCTACTCGCGTTCGTAAGAAGATGGTTACAATGAGGCTCTGGAGGCCTTTTTACAATAATCGGGAATGCCAAAAGTCCTAGACATCCAAAAACCTAACCCTAGGAGATGAAGCGTCAAAAGTCATGTGGGCCCCGTTTGGGTAAGTTGGTGCATCAACTTCCCGGGGTCGTAACTTTTGCATACGATCTCTTTTTTAGGTGTGTGATAGCTCGTTGGAAAGGTATCGTCGAGGAGATTCATTTTGGGGGCTCAATCATTCTTTTGAATATCATTGAGAACCTCAATCTCAAAAAACCTTCATTTAGGCCCTCAAAATGGCCCCGAAAGTTAAAACCTGCTAAAAATAGTAAATTGCCATAAAGTTGTTTTGAGCCAGTTGGAAAAGGTGGGTGGCCACCAATATCCACCTAGATCACTCAGACCCAGAGTGAACAAGAGCTGTCAAGCAATGATACGACAAGAAACACAATAGAAACGAGGGCACTCTAAGGAGAAAAGTACTCCAAACCCTAAGAAAGAAGATTCAATCCCAGTACGGTCGTCAATTCTGTTACGAGGAAAATCTCTCGATGGCTAGGGTGAACCACAACAGACGAAAATGACTGCAGAATTCAACTCCATCCCAATGAACATGCTATATAAACCAATATGCAAGCGAGGTAAGAAAGAGGCCGACCTCGTCCAGATGTTCGATGAAGTCCACCATTGAGCACTTTGATCCAAAGCTATATACCTACAACAAGTTCTCAACAAACAAGAAAAGAAAGCATATGGTGATAATATAAAAGGTTAGCACATTAGATAGCATAATCCATTAATATACATGACAAATACGCTCATGGATGATAACTTATATATTTTCAAGATATAAATTGGATGGGAAAGGAGTATTTCTATTAATAAAGGATCAACATAAGTGAAAATATTATAGACTTTTGTGTCGGCACGGTTCAAAACCGAGAAACTAAGTTCCTTCCAGCTGGGTCTCCACCACTTCAATCCTCCACCAAAGGAAGTCTCATAAGAGAGAAACAATGAGGTTCTCAATCAATAAGGGAAGAGCTTGGGGGATGAACATTGTGTTCAGACTTAAAGGACAAAGGGATGCAGACTCAATATGAAGTAAATAGTTTCTCCAGAGTAACTTTGCTCTCAAAGTTGAATTCTTTCTCCTTTTCCATAGATCGGAATTGGCCCATTTATAGCCTTCAAAATGGAACTAAAGGGCCGAGTCGGAACGTTTCGAGTATGTGGAAGGCCAAGGATCATAGATCTCCTATCGTGACATGGAAACCCGACATTAATTTTCATTTTCTGGCACAAATACCAATGTACACAGGTTGTAGTGGAGCAACGTTTGTATACGCATGATGTATAGTGTGCAAGGTGCGTACTGTTAATGTTTATGCCATTATTATAGTTCTTTGCAATTCAATAGATAATAGAAACATAAGAACAAGATCACTGAGAAATACACATCCATAAGAGACACAACATTTATCATGGGAAACCCTGTAGGGGAAGAAAACCCAGCAAAACTTCCTTAATATAAATAGCCAATACAATGCCAAGAAATCTTATGCTAAAACATAAAGTCCTCTCCCAAGATATGCGCCACTCTCTCTCTCCTTTACTAGTAACAGATCAAAACTTGTCTTTCAAACTGAGCAAGTGAGTTGTATCCAAATGAGGCACTAGCCTCCTTTATTTATACAAGTCTGGCACGTGTGAAGTGTCTCTTCACTGCCAAGGCCAACTTCTCAGACTGGGTTGGTAAACCCACCTTTATTATATTTTTGGGTCTTCTTATTAACTGTTGGGGTCGACTTCTTATTCTGCCTATTATAATTGTCTGTTGACCAATCCGCAAAAGGGGATTTGGTCCTATTACAATATCCGACATGATCAATCCACAATGGGGATTGATCCTATAAATAAAATATCAATAATAATAAGAATGCTCTTTGCAGTTACATTATTTCAACACTCCCCCTTAACAAGAAGGGTATTCTTCAACAACATCATGCAAGAGAGAGAGGAAAACATCATCAACAACATCAAGTAGGAGGATAGCATCATCAACAACATCAGGTAGGAGGACAACATCATCAATATCATCTTGGCTTCGCATATTTATAAATCATCGAAAGTTTTCTTCATCGGCAACATCATCATTCACAAAGGAATGCCATCATCATCTGCATCAATATGTATTAGTATAAAAACTGATACATCATCATCATCATAGCACAAGGCTGGCCCATCACAGTACTAGACTGGCTCTATGTCACAGTTTTTAAGCTTGTAGCTCAGTGCAAGTCACATCTTTCTTTACGTCTAACAACTAGGTCAGAAGCAAGGTATACATCATCTTTCTTTACGTCTAACAACTAGGTCAGAAGAAATGAACGCATCATCTTGCTTTACGTCTAACAACTGGGTCAAAAGAAAGGTATACATCATCTTGATTTACATCTAACAACTGGGTCAGAAGCAAGGAATCATCTCATCTTTCTTTACGTCTAACAACTAGGTCAGAAGCAAGGAATCATCTTGCATTACATCTAACAATGAGGTCAGAAGCAAGGAATCATCATGCTTTACGTCTAACAGTGAGGTCAGAAGCAAGGAACACACACAACATCTTGCTTTACATCTAACAGCGAGGTTAGAAGCAAGGAACATATATACTCCCCCTTTCAGGGAGTATTCTTTCGGACTATACCAAGCTTATCTCGAAAGTGTTCAAACTTTACACAAGATAGAGGTTTGGTCATCACATCAACAACATGTTCATTCATGCTAACATACAAGAGCTTCAAGGCTCCTCTCTGTACCATGTCACGGATGTAATGATAGCGAATCTCTATGTGTTTTGACCTGTCATGGAATACAGAATTCTCTGTCATCTTTATGTAGCTCTAGTTGTCACATAGGATCGTGGTTGCTTCCATATCTAGGTCAAATAGACTGGTCAGCATCTTTCGAAGCCATATAGCTTCGCAGCTAGCAGAACATGCGGCAATGTACTCTGCTTCCGCTGTGCTGAGAGAAATACTGGATTGCTTCCTACTGTGCCATGAGATCATGGCTGATCCCAAACTGAAACAACATCCGAAAGTGCTTTTTTTTTTTGTCAGCAATGCTTCCTGCCCAATTTGAATTAGTGTATCCACTCAATGTGTAATTTTGATCTCCGTCATAACTGAGACCACAATCTAATGTACCTTTAAGGTACCTCATCACATGTTTTGCAGCCACTAGGTGAACATGTCTGGGTTCTACCAGAAACTAACTCAAGGTGTTCACGGCAAAACAAATGTCTGGTCTGGTGTTCATCATGTACATCAGCGATATAATAATCTGTCTGTACAGTGTGGCATCTATCAAGTCTGACGAAGTATCGACCAACAGCTTCGGCTTCAATTCCATGGGTGTATTCATGGGCTTGCATTCCAGCATGTCAAATCTCTTTAAGATTTCGACCGTGTACTTCCCTTGGTTAAGGAAGATCGTCTCAGGACTCTGCCATACCTCAAGGCCTAAGAAATAATGCATTAGGTCAAGGTCTTTCATTTCAAATTCCGAGGAAAGTCTCTTTTTACATTCAACAATGAGTTTTTCTTCTCCAGTTAAGAATAAGTCATCCACATATAGCAGTAAGATTACTGTCTCATTATCCATAATTTTGAAGTAGAGATTTGAGTCTGCTTTACTCTTGGTAAAGCCTAAGCTCATCAAGAAACTGTCTATACGACCATACCAAGCTCTAGGAGCTTGCTTCAATCTGTATAAGGCTTTCTTCAATCTGCAGACATGAGACCTCCTGTCTTCAACCTCAAATCCTTGAGGTTGCTCTATATACACTTCCTCTTTGATGACATCGTTTAGGAAAGTTGTCTTCATGTCCATCTGGTACAACTTCCACTTCATCTTAGCTGCAAGATCTATGATGGTCCTGATTGAAGTGTATCTGGCCACAGGAGCGAATGTCTCTTCAAAGTCAATGCCTTCCTTCTGGGAAAATCCACGAGCGACAAATCTTGCTTTATACTCCTCAATACTTCCATCAACAACATGTTTTATTTTGAAGAGCCATCTGGAAGATACCACATCTTTATTCTTCGGTCTGGGAATTATTTCCCATACTTCTCTCTTCATTATGGATTGGTATTTCTCTGTCATGGCCTCTACCCATTCCTTCTTTTGAATGGCTTCTTCAAAGCAGGTAGGCTCCTCATCTAGGAGATCAAAAATCAAATCCGTGTAACTAGAGAATGGCTTTGGTCTTTTCACCTGTCTCGAGGTTCCTTCTGGAACACCATACTTCTCTCCATATTGAATAAGCTCTCTTGCCCAAGTAGGCTTTATTTTATGGGAGAAGGTCATTTGAGGAGGTTCTTGAACTTTTGTTACATCATGGTCTTCAAGAATTTCCTCATCAGGGGAAGTTACGACTTCCTTCATTGGTTCTGCAGCTCTGGGAGCCTCCCCCATTGCAGTATTGGGGATTATGGGTTCCTCTTCATATACCTCTTCAATCTGGCATCTTCTTGATTTCTTAAGTGTTTCTTCTTCATCAAAGGTCACATCCCTGCTGATCTTAATGTGACGTTGACCTGGTATATAGATTTTGAAGGCCTTGGAGACCTCACAGTATCCCACAAATATTCCCTTCTTTCCTGAAGGGTCCAGCTTGTTTCTCTTTTAGGTATATGAATAAACACTGGAAAACCAAATATTTTGAGATGGCTTACCTCTGGCTTCTTTCCAGTGAGCATCTCTTCTGGCGTCTTGAGCCCAAGTGTGCTATGGGATAATCGTTTATGCACATAAACAATTGTCATTGCTGCTTCTGCCCATAAGCACATAGGAAGATCTTGATCATGGATCATAGTCTTCACAGCTTCCAGTATGGTTCTGTTCTTCCGTTCAGCTACACCGTTTGATTACAATGTCTTTGTAGACGTTCACAACTCTTTGAGGTATATTCTCCTCCATTATCTGACCTGAGTATCTTGATCTTTCTTTCAGAAAGGTTCTCTATCAAGGCTTTGAATTCCTTGAACTTATTGAACACTTCATCTTTAGTTTTCAAGAAATATATCCAGGTAATCATCAATGAATGATACATAGTATACATACCCACTAATGGAGGATGATGGCATTGGGCCACATACATCTGAATGAATGGGTTCTAGGACCCCTTCTGCCTTGCTGTCCCTCTTCAGAAATGGGTTCTTGATGTTCTTCCCTTGTGCACATCCATTGCATATGCCTTTATGGTCACCTTTGAGTTCTGGTAAACCTGTGACCGCTTTGCATATGTATGGTAGTGCCTTGTAGTTGATTTGGGATAATATTCTATGCCAAGATTCTTCAATGGCGTGGGTTATGGCAGCTTCTGAGTGACCCTTTAGCTTATGCAAGCCACCTTCTTCTCTTCTGATGATGATTGCTTCATTTATGGTCTCTTTTGTAGCACGTTGCCTTCTGCAATCTTCACTATAGCTTTCCTCAGGGTTATTACATGTGACCTGGAGCAAGGTCAACAAAACATCAAGAAAGAATAATATCCCTCTTAATAATATAAAGCAATAGCATGAACAATCATCCCAGTAGCTCCTTTAGAGATATCACTTATAATTTATCTGAAGCAAATATTAAAGGTAAGGAATACACTACAAAATGAGGTCAACACACTCATAGTGTTGTGACCAAGCATTCTTCCATGGCAACCTAGAACTAACACACGAGGTTTCTCCTAGAGGAGGTGTTAGTTGTATCAGGAAAAGCATTTACTTCTATATGCTCACATGCTATCAAGTATAATATTTTACAACGACTGCTATCTTAACTATAGTCATCAACTTGTCATGCGTACCTTTGAATCTTATCAAATTGATTTAATCAAACCTGGAGCCTTGTCTTCAGGAATGAGTGCTTGATTTTCTTCCAAGTCTCCTTCACTCAAGATGATGAGTTCTTTCTTCAACCTGTCTGTTGTACTGATACAATACGCTATCTTGACAAAAGGTTAGGTTAGAGGGTAAGCTCTATGATCAACTTTTAATCCTTCTAATAATTTGATCACAGCTTCAACATGCAACACTAATAATGTCATGAAAAATAGATGCATATCAGAATAATCACACCTGGGTTGCATCATTCCTATGAATGTGTTGGATCTTGAGATCCTTCTGGATCTATGGCAAGAGATCCCTTCTCTTGCAAATACTCTTTAGGGTTTAACCATTAAACATATGTGAGTACATACCTTTGATGACATTTGTAGGTAGTGGCTCCATCTGGTAGCAGCGATAATCATTACCAACTCTTAAGAAAACTTCAATGGTGATTGCAACTGGTCTTACGGCTGCAACTGCAACTGGTTCTGAAACTGCAACTTAGGGTTTTATGAGGAAACCCTAATTTTTCGAGTATGTTGGTGTAGTCAGAATTTCGAAAATCCAACTTTTACCCCCTCAAACTTGATCTGCGGATTTCTGGACTGGTGCTTCTGGTTTTTCTCGTACTTCTAGTACTCTGGTACTTCTGGTACTTCTGGTACTCTGGTTTTCTAGTTTTCTGGTACTTTGTGAAACTAGGGTTTCACTTTCCGGGAGATCTAGCCACTGAAAAGGTGCACTGAAGGTACCAAAATGATCCTTGGGGGAGGGCGCAACTTTCTAGGTGGTTTTGGAGCTAAAAAGCTTCACTTTTGCAAAACCCTAATTTTTAGGTACGGTAATAGTGATGTTTTTCCTCTTGCAAAATATGCTTCCTTCATGTTGGCTCTAATACCATGTTAATGTTTATGCCATTATTATAGTTCTTTGCAATTCAATAGATAATAACAACATAAGAACAAGATCACTGAGAAATACACATCCACAAGAGACACAACATTTATCCTGGGAAACCCTCTAGGGGAAGAAAACCC